>REGO01000154.1:3983862-4015824 GCA_010120015.1 Rhombomys opimus | reverse complement strand
TTTCTTTCTTTCTTTCTTTCTTTCTTTCTTTCTTTCTTTCTTTCTTTCTTTCTTTCTTCTCACTTTCCATCAATTTCTTCTTCCCTGCCTCTGTCCCTCCTTCCTTTCTTTTTCTTTTTGCTTATTTTTTAACAGTGCATTTCTCCTTTGTGAACCCATCTTCTCTGTTAGGCAGATTCTATTATATTGTTTTGCCCTGAAATCTAAGCTGAGTATTTCCTACTGGAACATTTCCCAAAGAAGCAATTACCTTAGACCACAAAATGTGCTTACACCACAAGACGGACCAGCTTGCTTTAATTTCCATCCCCTCCAATAGCAAGGCTCAGTACAGGAATTATAGATATGCCCATCAGGAATCTGTATTTCTATTTGAAGGTGTGCAGAGTGCAAAGATTAAAAAATCCAATAAATGTTTCAGTTACTTTAGAAAAAGGAAGGTGATGTAATAAAAATTGGTTCGTGGAGTACTATAGTGAAATTATCCCTTTTAATGTAAACAAAATGAATACCAATAAGTAAATAATATGAATGAAATAATATAAAGTACCACAACTTGGGATTATAGTATTCCCAGTCATTCATGATCTCAAGGGTTACAGCTTTGAATGGTCCCTGTCTACCTTCCTCTTGAGAATGAATCACGATTGATAGCTTTCAGATTTAAGAATGCTAGGAATACTCTGAAGATATCAAGTTATTAATCACCTATTCAAATTATCAGGAGTCTGGACCACATTCATATTTTCAGTCCCATTTCCTTCCCTGTTTTATTTACATATTTCATTTCTGACCTACTTCTCTCTGGAATATCTTTTGGAAATGAGGTAGGATTTGTTTCATCACCAGTTTCTCTTCCTCCTTGTGTTCTTGGTACATTTAGTATTCTTCATGGACTATTTTAATCAAGTTTAATCAATTCACACTGTTCTATGTTTGCTTGTTACTTCCTTGCACAGTGAACTTTAACTTTGTTGAACTTTAAAGTCCTGTCTTTCTTTGGCATTTGTTTGGTATTCATCAACTGGCCTCTGAAATTTCTCATGTCGCATGGTAAAGTCATATTTTATATGTATTATTATTATCCTTCCCTGTTTGTTAAGCAAGTTTCTCTTATAAAGACAATGTTAGTGTCAGAATAAATATTATTTTCTTATATAAATGTATATTACACTCCTTTAATAACTCATCTAAGAAACTCACAGAGACATTTTCCTATTGCATTTACTCAGGATGTGAAAATTAATAATATATTTTCTGCACATTTTATTCAGAACCAAGATAGGAGTGATCATTCTAAAATTAATAAGCCTTATGCTATCCTTGTCCAGATGATTTGATTTCAGTTCTTTGAATATTAGATTTTGAATGTCAAATAAAAGATCTGTATTTCTTTATTAATTTATTAATGTATATGTACTATGAGGCATGTGTACATATGGTGGTATATGTGAAAGTAAGAGGTCAACTTGTGTGAATAAGTTCCTTCCTCAATGTGAGGCCCAAGGATTGAACTCCTGTCATTAAAGTTGGTAGCAAGTGACTGTACTCTTACATATTTTAAACTCATCTCCTGGATTTAAAAATTCAGCCTTGAACTTCTACTATTCTCTACTTGTATTTATTGCTCAGTCCCCATGAATCAATTTCCTGCATTTAAAATCTCTACACTGTCTACTCCAAAATTATGTTTAAATAAAGCACTTTTCTTTGAAATCTCTGCACGGTGGGCCTGCACATGAATATTAGTTAAAAATTAAAGCTCAAAACTCAGCATGTTTACAAATGAATAACCTGCTTCATTTTAGGTTTCTCAAACTTGTTTTGTTGTTTACACCCTTCCCCCGAAAAAGCCAAAGATGTCATTAAAGAAATTAGATTATATTAGGTTATGGATAGCTCAGACCTGTGTAAGGTGAATGGTGTAATGAACCCTTGGAGCTTTTTCCCCGTGTCGATGATTTTACATATAACCGTTTCTAATTTCTGTTTGATTGTGTTTATACTTTTGGTGCTTTGGTATGCTGCATGTGGAAAAGGAACAGTTTCAAGTGTTCAGGTTTTGAAAGGTAGCAGTTATATGTTCATGTTCTTATTTTCAAATAGGATTTTTTTTTCCAACACACAAAGTTCCCGCTTAACCCTTCAAAATCAGCCTGTTACCAAAGGCAACTACTACTCTGAAGTTTGTCTGTATATTTGATTTTAAAATGAGCTCATCCCATTATTTTTCCTGAGTTCTCATTATATGAACTAATACATTACAATTTCTTTTCACTTCTATTGATGATAAGTCTTTGATCTTTGAATAATGTGAAACTGAGTTAAGTTTCCAATGTATATTCTTCTGTTCCTTTCTTCTAAGTTTTATATTTCACTAACCATGGGGAGAGTCAAAGCAGTAAAATGGATAATAAGTAGGCATAGTTAAATTTATGTAAGAAAAAAAAAATCCTCCACCAAATCATTATGTATCATTGTTTACAAAAATTCAGATTATTTTGTATTTCACAAAAAGCAAACAGCCACTTTTCATTGTTTATTATGTACCTTCTCAATCATTTTATCTTCTTGTGTTTTTAATTCTTCATGATGAAAACCTTTCCTTTATGTAACCATATATTATGATTAATTCACTTATACAAATTTATGTGTTTTATTTAATTTTTCAGAATAATATGTAATGTGATTTAATTGTACTCCTTCTAATTGAAATTTAATTTTTGTATAAAATATACAGTATTATCAAACTGATGGTATTTTATATGTATAAACCCCCAACTATATTTCTCACCCATCATTGCTACCTGCTGTCTCTCTTCCCTCCTCCATATTGGAATTTTTCCTTTTTAAAATATTTATTTATTTATTATTTATTATAATTTATTCACTTTGTATGAAGTAGGCCCCTTGCTCATTTCCTCATAGTCCCACCCTCCTTCCCTTTTCTCCCCTCTATGCCCTTCCCCTAGTCCACTGATAGGGCAGGTCCTCCTCCCCTTCTGTCTGGTCCTAGCCTATCAGGTCTCATCAGGACTGGCTGCATTGTCTTGCTCTGAGTCCTGGCAAGGCTGTACCCCTAACGTATCTCCCAGGATATTTCCCAATAAATAGAAACTGTCACCAAAAGTCGCTTTTCCTAAGAAAGCCCAGGGCCAGATGGTTTCAGCACAGAATTCTACAATCCTGTTGTTCCTCTTTGACCCAGCAAGCAGTCATACTTCTTGCTCCATGTCCTATCTCTATTTACCTATCATCTATATGTACACACTGACATATGTTTGTGTGTCTAAATATACATCCACATTAGAAAGAAAATATTTAGCTTTTTGTCTTGTTCTTAATAAAGATTCAGTCATTTCTGGTTTTAAACTTGCTTACCTTTCTGCTGAAATTGCCATCTTGTGGTAATTTGGCAAAATGAGGACATGGATAGAAAGAGAAAATACACTTCATTTATTGTTTAGGACTTTTAGAAAACAGAGTTAAAACTATTTTAGCAAGGACTTTTATGTTTACATGCTTAAAGATTATCAGCCTTGATGATTTCTCTCTCTTTTTTTTATTTCAACATCTTTCACATATATTGTAATACTTTTGTGTTGCCATCTTAAAATGGGTGGAAGTTTCTCAAATTATACTCTAAAACAGGTTTACCTTAAATTATTTCTACAGTTCTCTAATAAAAGGGATGAGATTTGGATATATTACTATGTTATATTTTGTTAAAGCATTCTATAATTTCACCAAAAATCAGCTTTATTGTCAAATACTGTTCCTGTATTTTATTAACCTTTTGCTCTCTATGGATTTTATAAGAGTAGGCTCCAGTTTTAGCAATTATTTTCTTTGAAAATTATCTATCTAAACATTTGTTTTTATATTGATCCTTTCCAGTAACTAGGGTTTGGCTTGTTTCTTTCTGTGTGTGTGTGTGTGTGTGTGTGTGTGTGTGTGTGTGTGTGTATTCCATGTGTTCTTTTCTCTAGTTTCTTTTTTGATATTTATTTATATCTTTTAATCATTCCATACAATTACTTTGAAATCGAACATATTTACATAATCACATAGTTCACCACATTTAAGATTGGTATAGTTAAATTCTATTCAGTTCCTGAGCCCGATGTCAGATATACCTATAGCTTGAACAAACAGTGTTGTCATGACCATTGATAATTTTTCCTTTGATTTCTGATTTCTTTGTCTCCATCTCTCCTTTGTTCTCATAATCTGTTTAGAAATGTGTCAGTTCATAAGTATTTACAGCATGTGGTGAATAGCCCATAACAAAAGACAACACTGGGAAGGGACACACATGTCAGTCTACTAATTTATTTTATTTTATTTTATTTTATAAATACTTAACTTATTAGTGCTAGGGTTAGAGCTCAGATCCTTAAACATACTGACCAAGGACATTTCTTCTGAGATGCAGCCACATGTATCAGCACATAATTATGAATATGCATTAAACGCAGGAGGCAGATAAAGCAGAGGGCGTGTCGGGTGTAGTGTCAAGCTCAGGGCAGGTGAGGTGAGGAACTTCTTAACACAGTGCCATATTTCTCAGAGGAACTCTCCAGTTCTAGACCTGTCTTTGCAAAAGACTAAATGTAAAGTCCGTGTGGGCATTATGAGACCTTTCTCTTTTTTTTTTAACTAATTAATCTATTTTATGGTTATTTGGAGATATATTTATTTATTTATTTATTTATTACAATTTATTCACTTCATATTCTGGCTGTATTCCCTTCCTTATCTCCTCCCAGTCTCACCCTCACTCCCTCTTCTCCCCCTATCCCCTTCTTCTAGTCCACTTACAGGGGAGGTCCTCCTCCCCTTCTGTCTAACCCTAGCTTATCAGGTCACATTAGGACTGGCTGCATTGTCTTCCTCCCTGCCTCACGGGAGGAGGTGATCAAAGAGCCAGCCACCCCATCGAGTCCATGTTAGAGACAGGTCCTGTTCCCCTTACTAGGGAAAGCCCATTGAGACTGAGCTGCCTATGGACTACATCTGAAAAGGGGTCTAGGTCTTCTCCTCGTGTGGTCCTTGGTTGCTGCATTGATCCCTACAGGCTCTCCTGTGCCCAGACATTTTTACACAGGGTGTTTGAGCCCTTGCATGAGTTTTGGAAACAGTGTTCTTAGCCAGAGAAAGGAACTTTGGAGAGAGAAAGCAGCAGTCAAAAGATGTCTAAGTTCATAACATGTTTTCTAAGTTCAAGCAGTGGCTTTCTGTGTATATATTCTAATTCATTTCTGCCTTAACTCTGCTCTGTTCAAAAGCTATATTCAGGCTTTTGATATTTTTTTGGCTTTCTGCACAACATGTGGTTCCTTATGAAGAATAGTTTATATGACTGTGAAGAATGTATATTCCTTTGTTGCTTGGTTTACTGTCATAAATATTCATCACATTTAGATCATTGAACACATCCATTAGATTCTTACAGTTTCTCTAATATCTTGCCTAGCTGTATTTTTACATTGAGATGAACGAAACTTTACATTTATTACCGTGGAGTTTACTAGTTTTCTTGTTAATGTTTAGGCTTCCATTTAATTATTCTATTGGTTTATTGTGTAACGTTTTACACTGATTTGGGTAACATTTGTTTAGAGTACAAGATAATAATATTTATGTTTTGAAGTACTGGGGATTGAACTAGGATCATGTACATGCTAGGCAAAGCTCTCTAACACTGAGTTAAACAATATCAATCTCCAATGATGCTAAAAGTTAAATTTTAAGTTAGTATACATAGTAATATATTTAATCACTATGTCTTCATAGGTACATTGGGTTTTTTTTTTTTTTTTGCTCTTCCTCTTCTAATAACCTCCTCAATCATCCTGACCCCAACTTATAATTTTCTTCCTCCAGTAGAATATTTTGTTTTGATGTTTCATGCATTCTATAAATGCTATTTTATTTTCTTTCATCTTTTTGTCTCAATCTTATGGTCTGCTTTCTAGTTTCCTGACCTATACACCTATCCTCTCACACATATAGAGATCAAGGAAATAGAATTTTATTCTGTTGAAAGGCAAAAAAAAATGAAATTTTGAAGTTTGGATGAAAAAGGATGGAACTTATGATGCAATTTTTGACTTTTCTGTTCACACATTTAAGCAAAGACTCATCATTCTGCATTAAATTCTATTGTTAGTCTTTCAAATTATGTCCACCATTTGGTTTCTTTGAATTTTCGTTTGTGAAACTGTCTCAGTATCTGCTGATTTCCTCTGATTTGTGTGAAAGCCTTGCAGATTACTCATTTATCTCTACTTTGGGGCCTTTTCAGTCTATTTCATCCCCAACATCCAACGATCCTATTGAACATCTCACATGATCAATTGTTTCTTCATTTCTCACAGAAGCTGTATTCCTACCAGAACTTAAACAGCTTAACAACCTTCCCAGGCTGTATCCCTTTGTTCTTCCAAGCTCATTTTTTTTGTGACTTCCCACTTAGTGGTTTTAATCTAAACTGAAACGTGCTCATCTTTTCTTAAAAATGTCAATCACTTGAGTCCATATTTACTATTCGTAGGTATGGTTTCATGGCTGACCATTTGGCACTGGACAACCATTAGGTGAGCTTTTCCGTGGAGAGGACCACCTCTTGTCTCCAGCTTCACTGAGTTTCCTCAGTAGCATATCTTGTAGAGTTGAAGGTATGTGGGTGTTTCCAATTTAATTTGGCATGCTATAGGAGGATACCTCCTTGTTCAGGTCATATTTGGATGGTCATGTTGATGAGACAGGGTAGCTTCTGTTGTTACCAGGATACAGAATCTCACAGAAAACTCCCCGATTCACTGTCTCTTCCTCTTTTTGCTGTCTTTTCTACAAAAGTCCCTGAACCTAGTTATATTTAAGAATCTATATGCAAGTACAAATAACTAGATGCATGCAATAACAAAAATGCATAAACAAGCCAGGTGTGTATCTCACACTTGTAAACTCAGCATTCTAGGAGGCAGAGGCAGGTAGATAGCTGTGAGTTTGAGGCCAAGCTGGCCTACAAAGGGAGCCCAGGACATCCCAGGCTACACAGAGAAACCCTGTCTTGAAAACCAGCTCCCCCTAAAACATACATGAACATATGTCTACCAGACTTCTAATTCAGTGCTTCTTATTATATATATATATATATATATATATATATTACAGTATGTGCTGGGACCAGAGCCTAGCATAATCATTATCAGAGAGACTTAATCTAGCAACTGATGGGAGCAGATACAGAGTTCCACAGCAAAAGACTGGGTTTATCTTGAGAAATCCTGTGGAGGAGGAAAGGAATGGTTGGAGGAGACGGGAGGATCAACTACATAACAAGAATATGGTCCACACAATCAACTGACTGGGACTCAAGTGGGCTCACAGAGATCAGAGAGACTGTATGGGTCTGACCAAGCTCCTCCCCATTATGTCATAATTGCGTACCTCAGTGTTGTTCTGGGATTATTCACATTGGGAGTGGGTGTTGTTTCTGGCTCTTTTGCCTGTCTTAGGGACCCTTTTCTTTTTACTGGGTTGCCTCGTCTAGCCTGATGTGAGAATATGTGTCTGCTCTTATTGTAGCTTGTTCTGTTATATTTGCTTGATGTCCCTGGAAGGCCTGTTCTTTTCTGAGGGGAGGTAAAGTGGGATGCATATGGTGAAAAGGTGAGATAGAGTAGAGATCCTGGAATCCCTGTATCTCTTAATATTTCTTTTGACTAGAACCTTCTAGTTCTAGGATTTCTGTGATGGCCTTCCTTCTCTACTCACTCCTCTTCCTCATTTCATCTACCATTTTTCCTAGCTTTGTTTTTCTCTACCATGTTTAGTTGTTATTTTATAGATATCACTTTGTTTGCTTTTGAGATTGTGTTTAAATTAAAACATTTCCACCTTCACTTTATTCCCTCTAAAACTTTCCACATATAACATGCCCCTTCCTACTCTCCTTTGTGCATTATTTGTTATTATATGCATGTATGTGTACATATATACATATACATATATTATATATGTGTATGTATGTTTAGTACAGACATGTGGAATAAAATAGAAACCAAAATCAAAGTACTACCTCCTGAAGTTATTGGAAACACTGAATTTTCGCTTGGGCTGCAGATTTCCAAAAATTTAATAACAATAGAATAAATGGTTGGCATTTGTGTCTTTATTTGACCTCTGTCTCCTTTCTTCCTGCTTAACCCTGAATCTAGATATAGTAATCATTTAGACAAAATCTACATAAAACTGTTACTCCTGTCACTTTGAGGTAACATCACACACACACACACACACACACACACACACACACACACATTCCTAAATATAACCTCTTGAGTCAATATAAAGTATATATGTCTTCTGGGCTGCCGTTTTGGCACTTTTGCTTATTTATTCTGTTCATTGTGGAGTCTGTTTCATCATTGTCATCTTTTCCAAAATCTCAGGTCACAGGACCAGTTTAGGGAGCCTTAATGGCTCAATGCACTTGTCATTGACCTAACAGAAGTCAAGTGGTGGTGGAGTTAGGAATGCACGTCGCTCCCCGTGACCACGCACCAGTAGAGCAGGGTGTTCACAGCCTAAGTCCTATTGCCTGGACACTCATAAAATCTTCATAGTGATGTAAGGGCAGAACCAAAGAAGTCAAGAAATAGACATAGCAGCAGCCTTGGGTGTTTGGTAGTCGGATGTCTTGTATCTTGGGGTGAGGAAATTGAAGCCTTTGAGGTTTCACCTAGGAAGATTTGAACTTTCTCTGTGGTTGAAATATCACACAGTGTTCATCAGTTAGATCTTTATTTTGCTAATTCAAGGCGATTGAAGAGAAGGATATAAAGAAAGGTTAAGTCAGAAAGTCATGTAGAGGTGTCATATTTTGAGGTTTAGGGTGATGATTGGAAACTCTAAGCAACACTGTGATGGTTTGAACAGGATGTTATAGAAACTGGTGGTTGGTAATGCATATCTATGGTGTTCACATTAAAGGTGGTAGATTAACAATATTACATGGATTTTTGTTTAAATGACAAAAAAAAATCTAGATGCAAGGTTAAGCAGGAAGAAAGGAGACAGGGTTCAAATGGCAGCAGAGATGACTGACATTTATACTGTTTGCTAGTTTGTTATTGAACATCTCCCAGCCCACGTGAAAAGTCAATGTTTCCAGGAGTGTTAGGAGGCAGAACTTTGATTTTGTTTTTTGTTTTGTGCTGTGTGCCTAGATTAAAGCTGTGTAGTCTGGTAGTGACAAACTGATTTTATCAGATAACTCTCCAGGTCACAGAATTTTCTTTGTATTTCTTGGTGGGACTAACTTCATTCTGTAACATTTCCTGATAAAGTGTCAGCCAACCTTACCTGGAGTTTGTCTAAGTGAAGGTGATTTGGCTTGCTCCCCATGGACCTTGTTTCTAGAGTCCTAACTGTCCTAATAGTTAGAAAAATTTTCCTAATAATTAACCTAAATTCTCCCTCTGTTGAAACTGAAGCCTCATTAGTGCCTACTTTGTCCTTGTTGACTAATGAGAATAATTGGTCTCCAGCCTTTTTTATAGCCCTGCTCTTCTCTATTTGTGCAAATCTGCTGTATCTCCCCATACTTCCAACCATTGGTCAAGGAAGTGTGTCAGTAGATGGGCACGTGGGGACTAGCCAGTCCCAGAACAGGCATTAGTAGCTCAGCTCTGCACAACACAAATGAGTGAAAGGGATTTTAAATAGACAGAGTTTATGTGGGAAAGGAAGTCATATCTGGGGTAAGATGCAGATCTACTGACGAAAATACTTTCAAACATCTTTCATACTTGTATAAGGCAGCAGTCCTGACTTGAAGCTCATTTTTGAAAATTAAGGTGAAAGCAAAGCTTTACTGGATGCTTGATTTTTTTTCAAGAATTTATTTTCCTTTTTGTGTGAATGTGTGTGTATGCTTGTGTGTGCACGTGTGCTTGTGTGTGTGTGTGTGTGTGTGTGTGTGTGTGTTTGTACCAATTTATGCGAAACAGTGTGCCTGAGCCCAGAGGTCAGCTGTAGCTAGTGTTCTTCAGCAACAGTCTAGTGTTTTTTTTTAATTTTTTATTAAACTTTTATTAATTACACTTTATTCATTTTGTATCCCCCCCATAAGCCCCTCCCTCCTCCCCTCTCGGTCCCTTGGCCTAGAGTTTTCCAAGTGGGTTAAGTTGCCTGGAAGCATTCCCCAAATGACCTGCCCGTTTCTTCTTTCCCACAATTGGGTAACAAAGAGTATGCCTGCATACCAGAAACAATTACTCTTAAATGATTGACTCCAAGATGGTAAACAGTATGGTCAAGTAAAGAGCCTTCCTGCAGTTAGGAAGCATGAAATTAATCCCTCTTTCACTTAGTTCAGTGTGATCTCAGAGCAGTTCCTCATTGAGTGCCAATTGCTTTACGTTTCAATGAGATTTTAGAGAAGATTAATTTCGAGGTTTTATTTTTAGTCCTTCAGTTTTATGATTCTAAAAGGGAGAACTGTTCCCAAAATCTTCTCTCCATGATGTTTAAGTTTGTTGTCCATGCATTTAATGTTAATTAACAAGATTGATGAAGAGCTATTGAGGCTCTAGTACATAATATTGTATGTCAGAAAGTACCCCTGTGAAAAATTGAGGACAAAACCAATTCATATTAAAAATTTCTTCCTTATACAGGCATGGCAGTTGTTTTCTTATTATTATGTAAAACTAATGTGAAAAATTAAGTAGTGGGAGCAAATATTGTGGACAGGTTTTCAACATTTCTTTGGTTCTCTATGCTGCAGAGATTGATCTTGAATGGCTAGTAAACAAGCCACTTATGTTTCATGTCAGGTCAACATTTCAAGCCCTGTCAAGCATGAGATGGGGGCACATATGATATATAACTGTTCATTATGCATGACTGTCATCTAAGATTAATGTCCTTGACCAAGGCCAAGTTCAAGTGACATGTTATAAAAACTCATAATAATATTCATTGTAAATCAGAGGGTACAGGTTGGCCCACCTGTCTGAGTTCTTTCCTCTGTTGCTAAAACACATGTCTGGACCATGTTAAAGATCATCCAGCTTTGGTGTCTCTTTTATTATCCATCAAAGCACCACTTGTACTTATACTTCACTACATGCTGTGGAAAGTTTGGGGATAGATATTTGTGATGGTTAAGATCCATTGACAACTTGAACAGATTTATAATCACCATGGACAGAGACCTGTGGGATGTCTTAGCTGAGGGACCAGCTCTTACTATTAATGTGGGTGGCATCACTGATACAATAGAATTTTATACTTAGAAAGGGGCAACTGAGTTGAACACCAGCATACTTACCCTGTGATACTTCACAGATATCCTGTATGACAAGCTACCCCATGGTCCTTGCACCATGGCTTCACATCAAGGTGTACTGTATGTATTTTTTAACTGTAACCTCAAATAAACTCAGCTATAATTTGTTTCTACCTTGTATTTTGACATAGCAGCAAACAAACAAAAAAACAAATAAACAAAAAGTAATAAAACTTCAAATTAAGTGAAGTTTATGGTATTTAATGGGCTAAAATGTAATCTATGACAACCAAGGTGTGAAAGACTTTAGGAAGATGAGTGGGTGAGAGAATGGGAAACTTATTTTTGGCCTTCTTGTGATTGTAGTATCCATTAGATATCCAAGTTTAAATGCCTGGAAAATAGTTAAGAACTTATAATTTTAGTTTAGAAGAAATGTTCAAACTAGATTTCCTGGGTGTCATTTTGACAAAGCTTAAAATTTATAACTACAACTTCTCACCTTTGCCTTGCAAATTTATAAAATCTCCATTGCAACTGCCTTCTGCATTAGGCTATGAAGCTTGTGGGCTCTAGCTCACTCATTCTCTGAAGTTAAAGGGTTGTTGTTGTCTCCCGATGTGTTTCTTTTCAGGGCCAGAGAATTTTTCAAAACGCCTAATAACTATATTACTTGTAAACTGTAATCCTCCCTCTACAGTTCCAAATTATGGCTATACTTTTCTTTGTTAAAAGTCTCTGCAAACAGAAAGGGATCCGTGCCTTTTATCTATACAAGGTTTTAATGTCGGGTGTCAACATGAAAATAATCTGTTATACTTACAAAAGAAAGCCCAAAGTCCAGCTACACATTGTAGGAATCTCTAGAACCAGACATGATGTATTTCACAGGACAGGAGAATGTAGAAAAGTTAGGAGCTTTATCTTCAATGAAGCTGGATTGCTGGGATTAACCCCTTGATTGTAGTGGGGTTCATATCATTTGTATCTTCTACTTAAGAAGCACACCTAGCTTTCTGATATGCACTCCTGCATGGGGACCTAAAGACGGGCATTGCTATTTCACCCCTGATGACTGTCCTGCGACAGGGTCAGTGTGATGAGCAGGTCATAGGATTTGCTAAAGTGACTGATAAAGATCGGAAAATCAAGCTCAAGATTGCTGTGTATTTAAAGAAATACCGACCAAGCCTGGGGCAAAGGAAATCAATTGCAAAACATGTAGCAGATGCTTGATAACCATGGGAAATGTAACCCCTTAACACAAAAGGTCAATGCATTAGGGGAACACACACACACACACACATACACACACACACACACACACACACACGCACACATATCCTGGTGCTTTTAACTTCAAGGGGTTCAGAGGAGAATTTTTTTGGAACAGAATCACTGTTCTAGTAGTACATATGCAGAGAAATTTATAAGAATCTTTTTATTCTATTATTCTTTACTATTTATTCATTGGAATGTATGAATTGTGTCTCAATTGTAGCCACTCATATTCTCCAGGCCCCACCCTTCCTTCCTCTTCCCCCACTCCCCTTCCCTAGTGCCCTTAAAAGGGAGAGTCCTCCTCGCCTACTATCTGACCCTAGCATATCAAGTCTTATCAACTGCCTGGATCCTCTTCTACTGTGGCCTAGTGAGGCCACCCCACCAGTGGGAAGGTAACAAAAAGAATTTTCAACAGAAGAATCTTTTTCTTTCTGCACCCTAACAATTTACATTAACCTTCTCTACAGATCTTTTCTCATAATATCTTGAGGTCTAATTTTACTTCCTTTTCCTACTTTTAGAGATGTAAGCATGATTACAAATCTAGTCCTCTTCATTACATAGAACTGTTATATAGAAAGGTATCAGAAACATCCATTCACCTGATTGCCATTACTAGAGATATTACATATTTTAACCTTCTGTATGCACTTCTAAAGGTCCTTCTATAAGAACTTTTTTCTCCTCTGCATTTACTAATCTCTTGAAAAAATATTTGCAGCAAGTTTATGAGTATATTCACACACAAGACTTCTTCATCTCTACATGGCTGGTCATACCATTTTTTGGTTTGCATATTAATGGCAAAGAGAGATTTTGCTAGCTAGAGAAAAGAAGGGCAGAAAGAAAGAGGAATATGGCATATTAATTTCCATAGAATTCATTTAAGTAAAAAAACAATAGGAATAATAAATAAGATAAATTTTGAAAAGCTGAATGAGTTCAAAAATTTCTTAAGCAATATATTTGAATTTTCTCATTTTCAAATTTTAAGAACTAAATTTAACTTTTCAATATGGATATCCCAAGCTTCTGACTTTGTTTTGCATTTATGTCCTGTAGGTTGAATATGGCCATCATCCTCTTCAGAGAAGTGTGAAGTCCTACATGATATCCTCAAGAGATGGGGCCTGGACATTCTCTCATGGTAGGTACCAAAAGCTTACAAGAGTCACAGGGCTGAGACCATATTTAGGCTTTCCTGGGGCCAGTAGGCAGGGGTTCAAAGTGACCCTATCAGAACCCCACCCTTACTCCCAATCACTACTACATAAGTGGGGATCAACTGAATGAACTGGATCTTGCTGGGGGGGTGTTCTAGCTATCAAACTCTCACTCACTTTTACCTCTTTAAAATCCCT
The DNA here is from genome assembly GCA_010120015.1 of Rhombomys opimus. NCBI lineage: Eukaryota > Metazoa > Chordata > Mammalia > Rodentia > Muridae > Rhombomys > Rhombomys opimus. The sequence goes on along the minus strand of REGO01000154.1, from coordinate 4,001,877 downwards.
ACTGAACTCACTGGATCACCAAGCTGGACTGATGGGAATCCTTTCTTTGGTCTCTCAGTGCCCTCTTTTTTTTTTAATTAACTTTTATTAAATACACTTTATTCCTTTTGTATCCCCCCATAAGTCTCTCCCTCCTCCCCTCCCGGTCCCACCCTCCCCCCTCCCCCCTTTCTGCATGCATGCCTCTCCCCAAGTCCATAGGGGAGGTCCTCCTCTCCTTCTTTCTGATTTTTTTTTTTTCTTCTCAATGCAGTTTATTCAGGAACCTTGAACAATCTTCTGACCCTGGGGAAAGCCAGTCCACAGCTTAAAATAGCCTCTGGGTAGCCAACCCCAGCGTGCCTCGTGGACAATGCAGATAGGTCCACATACACAGAAGCAAGCCAGATCCCCAGCCTTAGCCAAATATGGAGTTGTTTGTGACAGAGAGCACTCACCATCGGGAAGGTGGAAGGCGGAAACCAGCTCCATCTTTAAGGCGCGGTATTACGCAGCTCTCTACAGTTTCCTCTTTTTGTTTTAGACGCGTCAGGCAAGAGTAGAGGTCTGATCTCTGATATTAGAAATAAATTGGGACTTTGTACCAATGTTCATTTAGGTGTCATCCACCCAAAGAGCATCAGACCCGCCGGATACCTTTTTCTCAGAGGCGGTACCTGGGGCATCAACCCGCATGCAATCAGACATGCTCTTCTCTGGGTTGAGAGAGGCTGACCCTGAGTGCAGTGCTTAGCCTCGCATCCTGAGCATAACATTTTAGCTTTTTATGGTAGCCAACCATGCTTGGGGATACTGTCCTCTTCAATGGCTGTAAAGGCCTGAATGATCATGGCTGCATTACACTGTTGTGAGACTCTAACCTTGCATATACACCACAGGCAAACCAGGTCGACCAGCACCAGAAGGCCTGCTAATGCTCCCATGCCCGCCCATTCCTTCAGATGATTCATGGCTGCAGCAATCCATGATGATACTCCTGTGGCTAGTCCTGAGTCCTCTTTACAAGGGCTCACTTTCCCTTTCTTCTCTCCAGAAAAATGACACCACTCATTGCTCTGTGATAAAAGGTGATCTTTCATGTGGGTTTAAACCAAAAGGGGCCAGATATCACAACATAGCTTTCTTGGTGGAATGTATTATTATTTATACTTATCTCTGTTGTCTCTCACCTAAGAAGGCTAGATGGAGGAGCATTTTAGTACTTATTCATGGAGCCTCTTGAAGCCTGAAACTCTCCCTTTTTCCCCAATTCCTTTCATTTTGCTTTCCTTTATCCTTTAACTTTTACTTTTTCTTGTCTTTGTTCTCTTTCTCTGAGCACTCTTCTGACAGTATTTTTTCCCCTCTGATTAGTTAATTTTCATTTTATAGTGGAATTCTTATCCAAATGATTCTCAAATGAAGAATGAGGAAACAAAATCTAGGAAAACTTGGTGAGGTAAAGATTCTAACTTAACTGGAGGAGAAAATGGGAAATTCCCATAGTACCACCCTTCTTGATCTCATTGGAATGTAACTTAGACCAGATAGTTAGAAAGACACATTGATGTGTAAGATTATCCTCTTCTGAGTTTTTGAGCAAGGGAATATATAGTCTTCATTTTTGGTACAGTCTCTATATTTCTGTTATGCTCACTAAAAGCAGTTGCTCATTTTGCGCTTTTTTAAAGACGCCACATAAAGCTTTCCGTTTATGGCTCCTATTATTCCAGTCATGGATGGAAGAAGATTTTTATGACAGGGCAAATGTTAATTCATGACAATGGTGTGAACAACTTTGAGAGTAAGGAAATGCTAGACGTGGTGGTTTGGTAGACTGAAGGGTTTACTGGTGGTGCCCAAAGGCACCACCAGTGGCCCTCTTAGAAGGTGTGGCCTTATGGGAGGAAGTTTGTCACTGTTACTGGACTTTGAGGTCACAGATGCTTAGGTCAGGCCCACTATCCCACTCTCTGCTGCCTGATGACCCAGATGTAGATCTCTCAGACACTTCTCAAGCACATGTCTGCCTGCATGCTGCTTGATCCCCTACCACGATGGCAGTGGACTAACTTTCCAACTGAATATTAACCTCAGCTGAAAAATTTCCTCATAAGAGTTGGTGTGGTTAAGGTGTCTCTTCGCAGTAATAGAAACCCTAAGTAAGAAAATAGGCATGATGTCTATGATATACACTCAAATTACTTTTTTATATTAATTACAGTTTAGTTACTTTGAATCTCAGCTTTAGCCCACTCCCTCATTTCCTCCCAATCTCACCTTCCCTCCTTCATCTCCTCCCTGCCCCTAAGTCCACTGATAGGGGAGGTCCTCCTCCCCTTCCATCTGGCCCTATGTTATCAGGTCTCATCAGGACTCGCTGTAATGTCCTCCTCTGTGGCATAGCAAGGTTGCTCCTCCCTCACTAGGGAAACCCATTTGGATGCTGAGCTGCCATAGGCTACATCCAAGCAGAGATGTTAGGTTATATCCATGCATGGTCCTTGGTTGGAGAATCATTTTCAGAAAAGACCCCTGTGCCCAGATATATTTGGTCCTTGTGATGTTCCCATATTCTGCAGGTCTTACTAACTCCCCCTTCTTTCATATGATTTCCTGCACTCTGCCCAAGGTTTGATTATGAGTCTCAGCACCTGCTTTGATACCCTCCTGGGTAGAGTCTGCAGGCATTGTATACAGGTGATCCACACAAATTCATTCCAGCAGACACTCACACATAAATACAATAAAAACATTTGTAAAATAAATAAATCTTTAAACACAACTGACCTATTATGGGCTCAGCAAGGATGATACCAATAGACATGTCAAAGTGGTTTGGAAAAGCCTGTGAGGACTCAACTCCAAACTAAGAACTGAGAAAATCTTGGGCCAGTAGAAGTGTTATTCTCCAGGGAAATGACAGACAATCATTTTTGAAAACATACATACAGCTAACTTTATATGAACTGACCAGATTATGTTTAGTAATATGTATGTATACACACATAAATAAAGATGCACTTAATAGCAATTAATGAAAATAGAGATGAGGAACTTGAATGAGAACAGGGAGAGGTATATGAGAGGGATTAGAGAAGGGAAAGGAAAGAGGAAAGTCATAATTATAATATCAAAAAAGTTATGAAGTCAATCTGTATTTGTATAATTTGGTTTTTGTAATTGCTGAACTGATTCTTTACAGTAAAAGTAAAAAATAATATTACTCATCTACTCTTTAGACATGAGTTTACTTTTAGTTTAATCTTGGGGATCGAACCCAGGGCCTCTAACAAGCAAGAGAAACCCTCTACCAACTGAGATATCACATTTTGTACATTTTTTGAGAATTCCCTATGTGAGTATACTATATTTACATGAATTCATAATTGTTTCCTTTATATTTACTATCATTACACGCACGCACACACACACACACACACACACACACACACATTGTCAATTCGTCCTTGTGTTTAGGGCAGATCACTTAGTTTTGCACGGCCTATTGGGGGACTCTTTTCCATAAAGAAAACCTATTTCCTCTCCACTGGCAGCTGTTTATTGTCCGTAGCTCCTCATCTAGGGATGGGGCCATACTACTTAATTTTTTGACAAATATCCATCATGTTTCTCTTTTTTTCTACTTAGTCTAAGATGCTTTGTACTTCTAGCTTTCGATATTAGCAATTTATCTTAACAGAGCGGCAAACCTTCTATACAGATGAATAACAGGGCTGTGAGCTCAAAGAGACTCTGTTGATGAAACACAGTATTCTTTCTGAATTTTCCTGTGCTTATTATAACCCCTTTCATGTGTTGTTTTTTTTCTTTCTGTTCTCAGTTTCATATGAGTGTTGAACATTCAGCTAAGACCTTTGTCTCACTTTGTGTGAATGTTAATTGTCAACTTTAAGGGACATAGAATCACCATGGAGACAAACCAGAGGATGTGGACATGTCTGTGAGGAAAATTTTATATTGATTTTGGAAGCCCTACCCTAAATGTAAATGCCACCATTCCATGGGGCTGAGATCCTGGAATGAATCAAATATCTTGGGCATAGAAAGTTAGTTAAATCATGATATCAAGGAGATTGGACTGTGCCCGTGTCTATGAGAGATTTTCCTGATTGGTGATAGATATGGAAGGGACTCACCCACTGTGGACATAACCATCCATAATCAGGTAGGGCTTGACTGTATAAGAAACCTAGCTGAGCATGAGCATGTGTGTGAGTCAGAGAGCAATCCAATAAGAAGCATTTCTCTCTGAATACCACCTCAGGTGCCTACCTTTAGTCCCTGCCCTTACTTCACTCAACAATGGACTGTTAAAAAGTGTTATGTTTAAGTAAATCCACTCCTCTCATTTGCTTTTGGTCAGTTTCATTATAGAACAGAGAAGCAAACTAGAACAAAGAAAGTAACTGCGTCTTCGTAGTTAGCTATTGAACAAAGTGTTAAATGCTCCTGGACACACTTTAAGACACAATGGTAAAATCTCCTTTGAGCAATATATTCAACAGAAAATGTACCAAAATCCCCTAAACATTAAGAAATTATCAGCTCAATTAAAAATGTATTATGGAACTGAACAGACTCTCTGAAGAAATGCAAATGGCTAGGAAACACTTGAAAATGTGATTAAGGTCTTGGCCATGAGATAAATAGACATAAAATCAATTAAAGACACCATATCACCACAGTCTTCTGGGGAGAAAAAAAATCCATTGTCTCACCCAGTGCTGGAACCTGCATGTCACAATGCTGCTTTGATAAACAAGATGAGCCTACTGGTACAACAATGGCATGACTGTTATGGAGTAAGTAATTGTAACTAGATTTGAGGTCTGATCCACAGGAGGGAATTTAGTGCCTGCTACTGTAATCCAAGTCAAAAAACTAAAATCTGGAGTAGGGTTCTTAACTGGCTGCTATTATTATTTTGTTAGATAATCAAGCTGCCAAATTGCCCTCTAAATACATATCTGTATTCCTATGAACGGAACATACTATCAACCTTAGTTAGAGAAGGTTCATTTTGTAGTAGATAGCGTCAAACTAGAGGTATATAACCCCATGTGCAGAGAATAAGAGACTGGGGTTTGGCTCTATATGGGACTTCTATATTATTCCCACCATAACCAAGCCTCAGAGAATATTTAGGAAGAGGAAGAGGCAAGAATGTAAGAGCCAAAGGATGGGGGAGATTGTAACAAATTGCTCATGGACATTACATGCCTACTGTATTTGTTAACTCACAGCAGCTACAGTTATCAGCATGAGACCCATAAAAGATCAGTACCGCCGAAATTCCCAAACAGGTAAAGTGGATAACCTTCAGGCTCATTCTGGAGAGCTACAGGAAATGAATGGCTGCTGGCAAGCTGAAAGTTGTTCTTTATTGAGGGTAGAGGGTATAGTAACGTATATCTTTAGCTCCAGTGAATGATCACACAGCAAACATACATAGTGGCATCACTCACTGGATTTAGTGGATTATATAAACAAGCATAAAGACATGGAGTTAGGGAATAGACAAGACTGTGGGATGCCACTGGTGTGGTTCAAGGGGAAGATATGTGTAGATATGCTTATATTTATTAATTTACTTGTTTGATAGTCTCAAAGATCAATTAAAGATTGAGTTAAATATGCTATCATATTATCATATAGATATTATCACATAGCTATGAAGTATAACTCCATTGAGCTTTGTGATTGGAGGACTGTTACAAGGTCCTTGAAACAGTGATGAATTTATTAAATTTCATTAGGTTAAGCATTAAAGAACCACACAAAACTTATAGTGTAGAGCAGTTTAATATGCTAACATGATGCAATCCACTTGGCAGAAATAATTAAGCATTATATATAGCAAATTTTGAGTAATAATCCTCTGAATGGATGACACTCATATGCCACACAGTTCCTACTGTAGTTTGGTGGCTTTTTATAGACAAGCATAGCAAGTGTGTAGGTCAGAGTCACATCGTTAGATATTTAATGAAGTAAATTAAAATAAAAACTGTTTTCATTCAAAAGCCATTATGTGAACATGAAAAGGGGTTTATTTATAATCGTGAATGCTAGCACTCATAATTCAACAGATGAAGGGTCAAACATCCTGTAAGGACCTACAAAAGAAAATGATACTCAGGATTTAAATGAAACAAACTAGATTCTGTATAACAATATGTATGGGCTTTAAGTGTAGTTTATCAGATAAAATTAGACAAATGCAAGAAAAATTATCTAGGATTTACTTATAGAGAATGTTAGTAAACTGAGAGAAATTGCTGGGCCAGTAAAAACAAAATGATTACCAACTGTTGGTATAAAAGTATGAAGAAAAGCAAACTGTATAAAATATTTTTTATTTGTGATTACATTTTTTAATAATTTTATTTTTTCTTATCAGTCACATTTTATTAACTCTGTATCCCAGCTGTATCCTGCTCCCTCATTCCCTCCCACTCCCACCCTCCCTTCCTTATCTCCACCCTGCCCCTTTCCTAGTCCACTGATAGAGGGGGCCCTCCTCCCCATTCATCTGATCCTGTTTTATCAGACATTTTTAATATTAGGAAAGCCTCTATAACTTATTACAACTCTGCTGTATATAAAACGTTGAGAAAATACCAGAATGTGTAGAGATATACGTATTAGATATTGAAGCATGTGGAAATTTAAAACTTGTTAACAGCCATCCTAGGGTGAAATGGCGACTATTAAAATGGTGTTAGTTGTGTTATAGATATGAGTTATAATTCCGTTGAGCTGTGTGATTGGAAGGATGATACAAAGTCCTTGAAACAGCGATGAAGTTGCTAAATTCCATTAAGCTAAACATAGAAGAACCACACAAACCTTGTACTGTACTTGAGAATTCTTTCTTACCAGACACTATGGCTGGCCATATTTCCCAGAGTGAGAGATAAAGGTTCAAAGAAAGACAGGATGCAACCTCAAACATGCACAAATGAGGGAGGTGTGACTAAAACCACAAATACAATTGGGAACATGTGTTAATCTCTCTCTGAGTATGCGTATGTGTTTGTGTGTGTGTGTGTGTGTGTGTGTGTGTGGTGTGTGTGGTGTGTTTTCTGGATACACATATACACATATAGCCTAAAGTATTATTGTTTTCCATTTGGTTAATGTCTTTGTATTAAAAACAAAACAAAACAAAACAAAACAAAACAAAAAAAACAACAACTACCAAAAAGAAAAAAAAAAAAAAACAAACATTTACTTCTTCCCTCTCCTATTTGAAGTATTTTACTGTTTCTCTCTCTCCTATAAATGCCATGTCTTGCTTTATTTTTTCTTCCTTTCAACAAAGGCTTAAGCTGGAACTTTCCACATGAGTGTTCTGTGTTTTCTACGTTGTGTTCTACTAGTTTAAGGAATGGCTGTACTGTAAACATTTCACAGTGTCCAAGATCATTTTCTTTTTGAACCTTGAGTTATTTTAAATGTGTTTCTTAATTTTCAAGTACATGTGGTTTTTCTGTATAGCTTTTGGTATTGATTTGTGAGTGAAGTGCATTGTGGCCATGACTGTGGTTTTTATTATATCAATCATTCTAAGTTTGTTGAAACTTGCTTTAGAGCCAAGTGTGTGCTTGGCAGATGTGTTTTCTGTGGTTAGGGCATGCACCATTCTGTAGGTGGTCCTTGGGTCTATCTTGCTAAATGCGCAGCTCAAATTCTCTATATCCTTTTTTGATGAAGCTATTAATTACAGAGAATGTCTATGCTAAGATATACTATCATGACATTTCTATTAGAACATCTATTAATATTGAGTTTACAATACTGTAATACTGTATATATAGATTTTAATAGATTTTATAGATGTTAAGTATTTTCCCCATGAATTGATGACATTTCCACAATGCATGGAATCTTTATCCTTATGATGGAATATCTATGTTATTTGACACGTTTCTGTCACACATATTTTCTCCTTACTTTTACTCTTTTTTTTGTTTGTTTCTCAGAAGATTTGTAAAGTCTTGTTTTAAGTTACATGTAAAAAGATTTTATTTATATCACCTTCAGGTAGTTCCTTTTTTCAACTATAAAATATACAATTTGTTTTAAAATTCTGAATACTAATATATTTATGGTAACATTTTCTCACAAGTTGTTTTCAATTTGCCGCATACTCCTTAATTGTCTGATCATCACTAGTTGTGTTTTCCTTCATCGTCTGTTTGCTTTTCTCTTTGAGTCAGGTTTGCCTTTGCAGTCCAGGCTGTCACAGAAATTGCTTTCCAGCCTAGGCCAGAATGAAATTTATAATCCTCCTTCCTCAGATTCTCTAGGTGTGGGATTGCAGACACAAACCATCACAGTTACTTACTAGTGGCATTTTTTAATGTGATTTGTTTTTTATTTAATTTTTTTCTGAAATGTCCAAAGTCATATACTTTATATAAATTTTATATTTTTGGTTTTATGGTATTTTTCTCTTACATATGATAGTTGACTTTGTTCAATAGCATTATTGAAACATTTATTGAGAATGAACAGAAAATGTTTAAAGGTGTAACATCCCTCACATTACCTAAATAAAATTAAATCATGATGATAAATTACAAAAGATAAAAGGTACCCAAGAGGCTCAATAGACCCCAAGACAAATAGGATAGGATATACACACTAATCAAAGGTCAAACTCAAAAGAGGATTCTAACGGAAATAAGAGACTTATCACATACAAACGATTTTCACACAGACTTCAAAAACTGCAATCTACAAAGAATAATCACTTTGATTAAATCAATAACTAATTTAAAATATTGATGTAATAGCCACAATTTCTTTTATCTCCAGCTAAGAGTCTGGGACTAAGTTGTCCACCCACCTTCACACACAAATAAGCATAAATGTCACACAGTGTATGAACGAATAAAGTAAGAAATCAAGCAACAAGAATGGAAAGTTGGAAGTTGGAAAATGTATTTGATTAAGCCCATGATAACTGAACTTAAGTCTAGAGAGAATTTTTAGATTTCAAAAATGGAGGTGGTATAGGCACAGCCTGCTGAAGCCCCAGGCTCAATGAGTTAATTAACCTTGAAAGCCTCGCTCAACAGTCCACAAAAGGCTTGTAGTCAAGAGGTAGAGGTTGCTGAAGGAGTACTCTTCTAACAACCCTTTTAGAATCCTTCCCTGGAATCAAATGGAAATTAACAAATGAATTCTCCAAAAGCAGGCAAGAATGTCCATGTCAGAGACACATCCTGCTCTAATTGCTAGCAGGTCCACATGAAGACCAAGCTGCCTGTCTCTTACCTATGTGTAGGGGGCATAAGTCCAGGCCACGCATGCTCTTTGGTTCATGCTTCAGACCCTGTAAAACCCCATGGGCCTAGGTTAGTTGACTCTGTTAGTCTTGTTGTGGAGTTGATGTGCTTGGTTCTGATGAGACCTTCCACCTTTCATTGGGCACAGAGTGGGTGGGTAATCAAAGGCAGCAGCAATATGCTATATGCTTTGGCCCTCTCTTGAACACCCCTGCCCAACAACTTGAAAAGGGGATTGTCATGTTTGGAACTAGAGTTTTTGTTAGATGTTTTTGGCTCTTGCAGGGGACACTGTCAGACAACAATAAAAAATATTCATTAAAATTATATATGTGCTTATATATACAGAATCACATCTATTAAATGAATTTATTATGTAAACTATTAATAGTATGAATCTTTGTGTCTTTTTTACTACATCTTCATTGTAATTTTATTCTCCTCCAACTTTCTTTGTTTTTTCCATTCTCCTTCCTTCCTGAAAAGCTCCCCTTGCTGGTAAAATATAGTATATTAAAAATATTCAGTTTAAAAAATATTCAGTTTTAACATTTTTATTTAATATTGAATACTTAAAATTTTAGCCAATATGGTTGGCCAAAAGATCAAATTGATGACATCTAGATTGTAAACAAAAACATTAATCTTCATTTACAGACACTGTCACCTATTTAGAACCGCATGCATTAACATACGCATAATATGTGGTCATAGGGAATGTGATTTGCAGAAGATTAAGCTTCAAGGCTCCACTGGGCTTCCCTGGGAAAACATAATAGGAACTTGAAATAAAAATAATATAAAGTATGAAATACTGAATCATGAACTTCACAGCAGGTTTGTAGAACTTGGGCACAGAAAAGTGTAAAACTCGGTTGAGAGAAATGTGCATGAATATATGTACTTTCATACTATATATTTTTCCAATCATAAAATATCACTTTGTATTCATGCTCTGTCATCTTCTCAATTAACTTCCAAAAATCTGTGAATTTTGATTTTTCATTCTTGCACTGTAAATACAGTGAAGTGACTTCAGCTAAGGCAAAAGAGAAGCAGAAATGAAATGAGCTTGTTGAGGTAGGACCTATGGACCTGCAGCATGAACATGGTGGTGAAGACTGGGGCACACATGCTGGGCTTATAGGAAGGTAGAAACTGGTTAATCTGTCTGAGGTATTTGTATTGGCAGACACTCATGAAGGCTTGAACCCTGTTTCTGGGTGTCAAGTTATTCCTTACAGTTTTCCCTGGGAAGTAAAGTGCCCGTGAGTACGAAAGAGGAGAACCTCTGAAGCCTGACCAAAACAAAACAAAAAATCCTTCAAGGGTTTTTTGTTTGTTTGTTTTTGTGTTCTTTTTCCTCCATTTCTCTAGTGGTGCATGCAGGCAAAGTGGAGTCTTTCCAATGCTCCTTAAAGCCAGGAGTAGACTGTGCTCAGTTCTGTCTTCAGTGGTGGCTCATTTTCAGTCCTGCCTAACTAGTAAAAGATTGTCTGCTGCTGTCACCTCAGTGAAATCTCTCTTAAGTCAAGCATGGCTGTACCTCCACTTCCTCGAAGTACTCCCATCTACTCTAATTCAACTCTGTTTTGAGCTCTTGAATCACGTGACCTAAATCCACATAAGTGTTGATTGTACATGATTGTCTTTATTGATTCCTTCTTGGACTAACTTATTTCAGAGCCTCTATCCAAATTTAGCAAGATTTCTCTTGATTTTGTTTTTTACTTCTCATCCACTTTCTCTTGGGCTTAATACTAAACCATCACCTCTTCTTTCTTAATGCTGTGTTCACAAGGATATTGTAGAGTTGGGTCACATGTTATGATAAGCCCAGAAGTGGATCTCCTCAAGTGTTAAACTGTCCAAATCCATGTACAATTACTGTGTCACTGTCACATCATGTCTACATCTGGCGTCACTAACATCTTAGGATTTGAAATCATGACAACGGTAATTTTTGCCACTGTGACAGTTGCATAAGAAAGCTAAGTCATTTAGTATCATTATCATTCCATAATTATTTTGTTGAATGCTTCTTAAGACAGCTTCTAGAAAAGAATTATTATAAAAGATTTACCTTGTTTCATGGTTTCAGGAGTCATAGTCCATAGCTGTTCCTTCGCTCTGGGGCTGAGGTCTGGCAGAGCATCATAGAAGCAGAAGGATGTAGCAAACCATTATTCCCCTCCTGGTGCCTTGGAAATATAGTCTGTGAAATACATAGAGACTAGGAACAGGCTACTGCTTTCCGGGCTATACTGTAGGCTCCACTTTCTTTAACACCCATCTTTCACTGTTGCATTTTTGAATCCACCATGGCGTTAATTTGTTAATTTACCAGAATCCTTTCCCAGAGTTCAATACTTCCTCAAATCACATTAGCTGGTAACTGAACACCAAAAAGGTGATCCTTGGGAGGACATCTCCTATTCAGATTTAACAATGACTTGGTTTGGGGGGGATTTCTATTATACTCAAGGGCTGTCTATCTTAGATTAGCATTTATATATCTTTCCATTTCTGGAATTTATCTTAGTGGTTCCAATTTATATTACTTTCTTATACTAACAAAGATGCATATTTACATAAGCAGTCTTTAAGTAGACCTCTGATAGACCTCAGCTACACTGGATTAGAAACTTCTGTGTGGATCCCAGATCTCTGGATTGACTGATTTTCCCAGTGACTCTCAGTATATCTGTAGACCATGTTTCCTGTCTCTTATGACTGAGCTTTCTATAATTATTTCTCATGGTAGCTGCTTATTAAAGGAGATTACAGGAAATGAAAATATCTTTTTATTCTTCAGAGAACCCTATGGGTGAGAGATGTCCAATAAAGTTAGAAGCAGACCAATTTAGAGCCACCCCTCTTTAACACAACATGAGAAATTACTCTCCACATTAAAGTGTTCTCTGGCCTCTACTTGCCTTCTTCCATTCTTTGAGTTACAGATTTGAGCCTATGGAATCACCATCTCTATCTAACTGAAATAGTCTTCACAAGTTAATTTTTTGTTCTTTCTTTACTATCCAGAAGGGTGATAATGTTTTTTCTACAGTTATTAATATTACTCTGAACATCCAGGCAGCACTTAATACATATATTCTGCTTTTTATCAATGTATACAGCTGTGACTTGCATTTCAATTGGCATAATCATGCCCCAATATTTGCAAAGCATTGCCTCAGGTCTTGTGTTAGTATGAGCACACACTTTGAAATGTTTAGGAAGGATTTCAGTGCCAAAAGAGATGATGTATAAATTTGCCCCCAAAGGGTTTTATCATTAAGGAAATTATAACTACCACTGGGAGTTAATCTGCCTATCAGTTGGAGAGTGCTGCCTTGCCCAACACTCATGAAGAAAGAGGACTTGTAGAAAACAAATGCTGCTGTACCATAATTTAGGGAGACCAGGATGTTGTTTGGGTCAGTTTCTATTCTACCTCAGAAAATACCTCTTAATCAACTGCTACTGATATGATCAATCATGATGCTTACAGAGTTGGGTGGTATTTTTAAAAGAATGCAATGTTCAAAAAAAAAAAAAAGAAAAGAAAAGAAAAGAAAAAGAAAAAAAGAATGCAATGTTCCAAAATAAGTCACAAAAAGCCTCTCTAAAACTTTTGGTCCTATGGTATTTCTTAGAAATGTAGGCATGTATATGCTACTACTGTGTAAGTAGTTAATGACATTGGTGCTGCATTGTTGATCTAACTTGAAGATTTGCAAATTGCATGGGCAAGCACCAACAGTATTCAGTCTCTGCCTGTAACCCTGTAGGTTTTGTGGTTTTTTTTTTCAAGTTTATTTTTAACCAATTCACAAGAGCTTAAATGTTATCTGTATTTATAGGATACTGTGTGATTTTTCAATACCTTCATTTACTTTGAAATCTTTAAGTTAGATTTATTTTCAAAAATTGTTATCATTTGCTACTAATGTAAATATGCAAAACTCTTTCTTTTAGCCTTTGAGTTTATTGTCAGTGCTGATTGCGCCTCATATGCAGTAGCAGTGCTTATACCTCACCTGAGTGTATGAGCATTTGTCAAGCTTCCTAGAAGATAGTACTGTGACTTTGAGATTTCACTGACTCCATAAACTTATATTTGAATGTGGGTAAAATATGGAAATATAAATCTTCCTACCCATGAATACATTATGCCTCTCCATTTGTTCAGATTTCTGCTATTGCTTCTAACATTGAAAAATCATCACTTGTGGTATGTTTCAAGACAGTGTTCCATCTCTTCTGAGCTGCATTCATTCTAACTTGAATAGTATGTATTATTGCTAAATTGGTAGGTTTGAAAAATTAATTCTTCGGGTAAGAGTCACTACATCTCTAATCTATGTGTTCTGGTTTAGAACGCAAATTCAAATCACGTTTGTGAGAAGGATGGCTCATTTTCAAATGTATTTTCATGAGGCTAAAAATAAAAATCCTCGTAATATTTTGAGTATTGTTTCTTAACTTTGTAAATTATTTATTTAGCTGTGACAAATAATATAATAATCAATTTTTCTGTGTGTTGTCGTCATCTAGAGGTGAAGCTGACTAACGTGGATTCATCTCACTCCAGTTGTGTTTATAATCTCTTATAAATTCAACATTAAGTTTTTGTATGTACTTACTTATATACTTTCCAGATGATTCTACCTGTTCTCTAATAATCGGGGTGACTTCATTTTTTTCTGTTCTGTTTTGTATTTCTGGCTTAATTTAAATATATATTTTTAAGTTTTTTACTTATATATTTATTTGTTATAATTTATTCACTTTGTACCCCATGCAGCCCCCTCCCTCATCTCCTCCCCGTTTCACCCACCCTTGCTCTTCTCCCACTATGCCTTTTCCCTAGTCCCCTGATAGTGGAGGACCTCCTCCCCTTCTATCTGACCCTAGCTTATGAGGTCTCATAAAGTGTGGCTGCAAAATTTAAGTATAAATGGTTTATACTCAGGTTTTTCGTTTTTCCTACTTTTAAATAAATTGTCTTAATGAAATCTTTATTTAATGAAACAAACATATGGCCATGTGTGTGTGTGTGTGACATGTGCGTGTGTGTGTCACAAAGACTCTCTGTTATGTTATAGTATGTCTTTCAGTGTTGATCCTGTGCTGAATCCTGCTGGATATTGTATTCATCAATGCTCATAGTAGAATAATAGTTTTTCTTCCCATCATGAGTTCCTGTCACTGTGACATTTACATTTATATCTTTCACCTAAATTCCCCAAGACTTCTTTTTCTCTTGTCTCCTATTTTTTTCTGATTAACTTTTTATGTCTTGGAGAAAGATTTCAGTGAAAAATAGAAATAGGAAGATCTGTGCATAAAACCATAAAAAAGTGAACATCATGTCAAAATGACATTCATGAAAGTTGGTTGCATTTGAAGCTGCCTTTATTGACCACAGCAGAGGGTTTGAGAGGTGATGAGCATAATATTCCCTTAAATGAAATGTGAGAGTCTCAAATAAAATAAAACTAGTGACAAATCAATCGTTAATGAAAGTTCCAGAAGCTTAGTTTTAACAAGCAGCTAAATGCTTGTTAAATGCATTGGGGTTCAGTCTACATTGTCCAAGTGTTGTTGGCAGGTGGCTTTGCATAATTCAGTCAGTCAATTAACATACCCTAGTACAGATTATACTGTCTGTCCAAAATGGTCATTAAAAAGAAATACCTTAGAGGTCATATGATCAAACTGCTCATCCAATGGAAGTTTCTTTCTCTTATTGTTACAACTCCCTTCACATTGTTTCTCTGGATTCACTTCTGATGTGATGGATGGAACCAAAGTTTGATACATGAACTCTGGAAATTTAAATTTTAATTGCAAGGAAACAGGTTGTGTAGGATTCTAGCATTTGTGAAGTGATTGCCAGCACTCCCTAAGACAATGTACAGAACAGTAAGCTGAAAGAAGGAATCAGAACAAATGCCACACATTAAAAAAGGAAGAATATTAAGAATCTGGACTAGTGGCTAACACCTAGAAGCCAGCTGTTGAGTGTGTAAGAGGCAGAGGGACTTGATTATCCCCAAATCAATGCCCACTTACTCATCCTGAGTAATTGCCCAGTATGCATTGGGAAAGAGCATTCCATTCAGCTGGGGAATTCATATATCTACATAAGATGACAAGTAGATTGAACTCAAGCTAGAGACACCAGGCTTTGAGAGATAGGCCCTCTAAGAGAATATATAAAGAAGATGATTTCACGGGCTTCTGAGCTGCAGGCTTTTCATCACCCTTTCCCTCATGGGCATGTGTTAGCAGTGGGTAACCTGCAGGCTGGTTTCTTCATAGACTCCATCCTTCATCAGTGTGAAAGATGTGAAAATTTTCAGGTATTTTTTTTTATTTTTTTTCCTGTAATCTGCTACAATATGTCAATATCCAATATGTTAAAGTCACATTTTCATCTAAGACAATTCTGCAAATATAATAATAATTTATGGTTAAAATTAAGAAGCAAGACATTGTTAGGCTGTCTCCTGAGTGTCCGTGTCATCTTGTTAGGGAAAAGAGGCAGGGTGGTTACAAAGAGTTAGTGAAAGAAATGCACGGAACATTAGGCTATTCTGTGTGTTGTTAGGAGTGATAGTTATAAGAATTTATGCATACATAAAAACTTACACATATGAATTACTACATGAAAATTTGTAAAACAAAAGGTAGGTCAATTTTTAGGTGAACTCTTCCATCATTCTTGTTGGGGGAAAAAAAGAAAAAGAAAAACAAATCTTTTTGCTATTAAAAACTTGTGGCCTGAAAATAGAAACAAAGTATAATCAATCAATCAATCAATCAATCATCAATTAATCAATCATTGACATTAAGGCATTATTTCATTTTCCTCTTTATCGATTATAGTCACCTCTTCTCTTTTACCCCTTTAAACTAATGCTTCATTTTAACTCACAGTTTTGTGTTTTAATTGGCAGTTTTCTTAGTTCTCAGATGCAACCAATCTTCAGGTTTCAGTGTGAGCATTAAAAATAGGTGTGGTAGCATTTTCAGAGAGCATTTCCTGAGTCTGAGCCACAATGTCTTCACATTGTCACAGCACTATAAAAGCAGCTTACTGCATCCATCCCTTTAGTAATGACTCTAATTCAGGGTGATAAAAACACATGCTGTGTCTTATGCTATATGCTATGTATTCCTAATTGGACATTTGTTAGATGTTTAATAATGACTGAAGTTGCACTGTGTCTCATATATTATGGAATAAATGTGTCAAAAACCAGTGGCATGCTAAGAAACTTTATTTTCCATGAGACAAATCGTAGAGGGTCTTTCTGTGCTCTGAGCCCGGCATGGGCAGCGATGGGATTCGAGTAGCAGATGATGAAAATCACACAACTGGGATATTTTCTTGCTTTAGAAATAGAGGCTACAGAAATGTTGCTCGCAGTCTGTTTAAACTGACTTCAAACGGAGTTACATTGATGAAATAGCACGATGCCATCATTTGTTGGCCAGAGAGCAGGAGAAAGATTTTCTTAAAAGATCTAATCTGTGCTTCCAAATTGCTACCACATAAATAATGTGAAAGAAATTGTGTGCTCTGCTGGTGTAGCTGTCTGCATGGGCTGTCAGGATACCCAGGAGGCACTTAACCCCTCAGGCAAGT
The DNA here is from genome assembly GCA_010120015.1 of Rhombomys opimus. Lineage (NCBI taxonomy): Eukaryota > Metazoa > Chordata > Mammalia > Rodentia > Muridae > Rhombomys > Rhombomys opimus. The sequence goes on along the minus strand of REGO01000154.1, from coordinate 3,984,921 downwards.
CTTGGGGAGACCCTTGAATGACTCCCCCACTTTCATCACAGTTAGTGCCTGTGTTTAATTCCCAGGAACACTTTTGGAGCAAATATGGAATAAAAGACCTATTCACTTCTATCTACACACTGTTGGATTACGTAGGTGTGTTTCTAATTTCTGCACAAATACATATCTGCTCTGTGGTTTGGAGAGCTCTCAGAAGCTTTCTTGCTCACCCTTCACCAACTTCCTACTCAGACCTTTCTGTTGTTCTTGTTTTCCTAAGACTGAGAAAGAGACTTCCAGCTAAACATCTTTGTTAAAGGAATCTTACTTTCCTGTACCATATGACTAAAATCTCCTTAGATCCATGTGTGTCTTTTTGGGTCTGTGTTACCTCACTTAGGATGATTTTTTTTTCTAGTTCCATCCATTTACTTGCAAACTTCATGATTTCCTTGTTTTTAATGAATGAGTAATATTCCATTGTGTAAATGTACCATAGTTTTACCCATTCTTCCGTTGAGGGACATCTAGATTGTTCCCAGTTTCTGACTATTATGAATAAAGCTGCTGTGAACTTGGTTGAAAAAATGTTCTTGTTGGATGGTGGAACATCTTTCAGGTATATGTCCAGATCCCAAGAAGATTAATAAATAAATAATAAAATGAGGACCCTATGGAGGATGCATGAATCTCAATCAGAATAGGAAATTGAATAGACAGAGGAAATGGTGGAAGGTGGAAACAACAATCATCAGAGAATATCAAAAAGGGTCCTGAAGCACCAACTAAGTACAATGCATGTACTTAGGTCTTCTACTTATAAATATCTGATGGGCATCTTAGGCTTTATTTAGGCCCCATAGTCAGGGCAGTGGGAGATATCTCTGACATGGACTATTTTACCCTCTTTTATTTTTATTTTATTTTTTTTTATTTTTATCAGTTACATTTTATTAACTCTGTATCCCAGCCGTGTCCCGAACCCTCATTCCCTCCCAGTCCCTCCCTCCCTCCCTCATCACCACTGTGCCTCTTTCCAAGTCCACTGATAGGGGGGGACCTCCCCCCATTCATCTGATC
>REGO01000154.1:3943649-3971824 GCA_010120015.1 Rhombomys opimus | reverse complement strand
GCGGTATATACTCACTCATATAAACATACAACATAGAATAAACCCACTAAAATCTGTATATCTAAACAAACTAAGCAAAAGAGATGACCCTAACTAAAATGCTCAATCCCCTTCCTGAAAGGCAAAGAGAATGGACATCAGAAGAAAAAGAAAACAGGAAACAACCTAGGAACCTGCTACAGAGGGCCTCTGAAAGCCAGAAGAAGAATACAGGAAACAACCTCGGAACCTGCCACAGAGGGCCACTGAAAGCCTCTGCCGTGCAGACTGTCAAAGCAAATGCTGAGCCTTATGGGCAACTGACAGGCAGAGTGAATGGAATTTTAGGTAAGAAGTGGGAAATAGCAAGAGCTGGAAAGGACAGGAACTCCACAAGGAGAGCAACAGAACAAGAAAATTTGAACACAGGGAACTTCCCAGAGACTCATACTCCAACCAAGGACTATTCATGGAGATAACATAGAACCCTGACAATGCAGCCACTTCTAATGAGAACTGATAGACTAAGATCAGAAAGAAGGAGAGGAGGACCTCCACTATCAGTGGACTTGGGGAAGGGCATGCATACAGAAAGGGGAGCGTGGGACCGGGAGGGGAGGAGGGAAGGGCTTATGGGGGGATACAAAATGAATAAAGTGTAATTAATAAAAGTTAACAAAAAAAGTAGATGTCTATAAGCATACAAGAGGTTTACAGAACACCAACTAGATTGGTACAGAAAAAAATATCTTCTCTCACATAATAATGAAAATGCAAAATGTACAGAACGAAGAAAGAATACTAAAAGCAATAAGGGGAAAAGGCCAAGTAAAATACAAAGGCAGACATTTCACACTTGCAACTGATTTCTCTACAGAGACTTTAAAAGCCAGAAGAGCCTGGGTAGATATATTGCAGGAATGAGTCCACAGGTGTCAGCCCAGACTAATATATATAAAAATCTTTTAATCACCATAAACCTTTAATCACCATGGATGGAGAAAACAAAGTATTTTATGACAAACTCCAATATAAACAATATCTATGCATAAACACAGTCCTACAGAAGATACTAGAAGGAAAACTCCAACACAAGGAAATTAACTACCCCCAAGAAAACAGGAAAAATAACCCCATACCAGCTAAACCAAAAAAAAAAAAGGAAACACACACACTACCATGACCAACATCAAAATAACTGGAATTAACAGTCATTGGTGATTAACTTCAATGGACTCAATTTCACAATGAAAAGACACAAGCTAATAGAATGGATGCAAAAAATGCATCTGTCATTCTGCTGTATACAAGAAACACCCGAGAAATAAAGACATTAACTCAGAGTAAAAGGCTGGAAAAAGTTTCCAAAGCAAACATACCCAAGAAGCAAGGTGGATATCTAATAAATACCTAATAAAATAGACTTTCATGCAAAGATAATCAAAAGAGATGAGGAAGGACGCTTCATACTCATCAAAGGAAAAATACACCAAGATGTAACTAATAATAAAAATTGAAAAACGATAAAAAGACCCATAACCCCTTAGGAAATAGAAGCAGTCATTAAAAGTCTCCCCCCAAAAACAGTCCTGGGCCAGATGGTTTTAGTGCCAAATTCTACAAGACTTTCTTTTTTTTATTTTATTTATTTTAAATATTAGTTACAGTTTATTGGCTTTGTATCCAGCTGCAGCCTGCTCCCTCATTCCCTTCCAATCCCACCCTCCCTTCCTCATCTCCTCCCTGCCCCTTTCCAAGTCCACAGATAAGGGAGGTCCTCCTCCCATTCCATCTAACCCTAGCTTATCAGGTTTCTTCAGGACTGGCTGCACTGTCCACCTCTGTTGTCTAGCAAGGCTGCACTTCCCTTGGGGGTGGAGGGCAAGTCAAAGAGCCAGCCATTGAATTCATGTCTGAGACAGTCCCTGTTCCCCTAACACACTTGGATATTGAGCTACCATGGGCTACATCATTCATGGTCCTTGGTTGGAGAAACAGTCTCAGGAAAGAACCCTGGGCCTCCAAGGTTTGGTATGAGTCACAGCATCTGTTTTGATACACTGCTAGTTACAGTTTTTCAGGGCCCTCTGTGGTAGGCTCCTGTCCTGTTACTTGTTTTCTCCTATTTCCAATGTCCATACCATTTGTCTTTCTAAGTGAGGATTGATCATCTTACCACAGGTCCTCTTTAGTTTATCTTCTTTAGATGTACAGATTTTAGTATGTATGCTCCTATATCTGATAAACACCTTCAGGAAAGTGGGTGGATACAAAGTTAACTCAATATAATCAGTAGCTCATTTTTATACAAACAGTAAACAAGCTAATAACAAATAAAGGAAAAAACACCTTTCACAATTGCCACAAATAATATAAAATATATTGGGGAATCTCTAGGCAGGAAAGTGAAAGACCATTATGACAAGAACTTCAAATCTTTGATGAAAGAAATTGAAGAAGATATCAGAAGATCCCATGCTTATGGATTAGTAGGATTAACATAGTAAAAATGGTTGTCTTACCAAAAGCAATCTACAATGCAGTTCCCATCAAAATTCAAACATAATTATTCATAGACCTTGAGAGGGAAGTCCTCAACTTTATACAAAAAAATTAAAAAGTTAGAATGGCTAAAACAAACCTGTAATATAAATAAACAATCAAGCAAACAAACAAAAAACTTCTGGAAGTACCACTATCCCTGATTTTAGACTTTACTATGGAGCAATGGTAATAAAAATTGCATGGTATTGGCATAAAAACAGACAGACTGATAAATAGAATCAAATGAATGGTTCAGAAATAAATCCACTTACCTACGGACTCTTGATTTTTTACAAAGAAACCAAAAACCAAACAATGGGGGAAAAACATCTTCAACAAATGGTGCTTGTCTCACTAGATGTCTACATGTAGAAAAACGCAAATAGATTCATATTTATTACCTTGCACAAAACTCAAGGCAAATGGGATAGACATCTAAAGAAGGTGAAAACAAGGAACAAGACAGTAGCCTACCACAGAGGGCCTCTGAAAAACTCTACCCAGCAGGGTATTAAAGCAGATGCTGAGACTCATAGCCAAATTTTGGACAGATTACAGGGAAGCTTATGAAAGAAGAGGGAGAGAGAAAGACGTGGAAGGGTCTGGACCTCCACATGGAGAGCAACAGAACCAAAAAATCTGGGCACAGGGGTCTTTTCTGAGACTGATATTCTAACCAAGGACTACTCATGGTGATAACATACAACCCCTGCACAGATGCAGCCTGTGGCAGCTTAGTATTCAAATGGGCTCTATAGTAACAGTAACAGGGGTTGTCTCTAACATGAATTCCATGGCTGGGACTATGATCACCTCTCCCTGAGGTGGGGTCAGCTTTACCAGTCCACAGAGGAAGATTATGAAAGACAGGCCTGATGAGACCTGATAGACTAAGGTCAGAGGGAAGGAGAGGAAGTCCTCCCCTATCAGTGTACTGGGGATGGGGCTTGGGAGGAAATGAGGGAGGAAAGGAAGGAGGGATTGGGAGGGGACAATTGTGTGGGCTACAGCTGGGATATGAAGTGAATAAATTTTAATAACTAAAAAATTCCATTAAAAATACTCACGTTCAAGTGATCAAAGATCTTAACATTAAACCAGGTACACTAAATCTAATAGAAGAAAAAGAGGGAAATAGCCTTGATTGCATTGGTAGAGGTTGACAGATCAGGCACTAAGATGAACAATTAATAAACATGACCTCATTTAAACTGAGAAGTTTCTGTAACACAAAAGACACCGTCAATAGGACAAAAAAGCAGCCTGCATATGGGAAAAGATCTTCAACAACCCTAAAGCTGGAAAAGAACTAATATCCAAAATATATAAAAAGCTCAAGAAATTAAATACACACAAACCAAATAACCCAATTAAAAATGATGTGCAGGGGGATTGGTGGGGAGGGACATGGGTGAAGGGGGAAGGAGCATGTGATTGGGAGGGGAGGAGGGAGGGAGATACAAAGTGAATAAACTGTAACTAATAAAATATAAAAATTAAAAAAAAATGATGTCCATGGCTCAACAGAGAATTCTCAGCAGAGCAATCTTGAATACCTAAGAAACACTTAAGGAAATGTTACATGTCTAGTCATCAGGGAAATTCAAAGCAAAATGGCTCTGGGATTTCACCTTATACCTGTGAAAAGGTCTAAGATCAAAAACTTAAAAGACAGTTCATGCCAGTGAAGATATGGCCAAGAAGAACACTCCTACTGTTGTTGGTGGGAGTTCATAATTATACAACCACTTTGGAATTTTTTTATTTTTATATTAATTACAATTTATTTACTTTGTATGCCAACCTTAGCCCCCTCCCTCATTTCCTCCCAATCCCACCCTCTCTCCATCTCCCATGCCCCTATCCAAGTCCACTGATATGGGAGGTCCTCCTCCCCTTCCCTCTGACCTTAGCCTATCAGGTTTCATCAGAAATCACTACATTGTCTTCCTCTGTGGCCTGGTAAGGTTGCTCCCCCCTCAGGGCGGAGGTGATCAAAAGCCATACACTGAGTTCATGTTAGAGACAGTCCCTGTTCCCCTTGAAAGGGAACGGACTTAGAATCTGAGCTGCCATGCACTATATCTGTTCAGGGGGTCTAGGTTATCTCCATGTATGGTCCTTGGATGGAGTATCAGGGTCCAGGGATCTTTTCTGAGACTGATAGCACTTTGAAAATTAATCTGGAGACTTCTCAGAAAATTGAGAATAGCTCTACCACAAGAGACAGCCATACCATGCTTTAACATATGACAAGAACACTTGCTTGACTATGTTTATAGCAGCTTTACTCATAATAGTCAAACACTAGAAACACTTTGATGTTCTCCAACAAAAGAATGGATTAATAAAAAAAAATGTGAGTCATTTACACAATGGTATACTACTCAGCTATTAAAAACAAAGACACTGTGCAATTTGCAGGCAAATGGATGAAACTAGAAAAGATCATCCTGAGTGCCATAGCCCAGACCTAGAATGCTATATATGTTATGTACTCATTTATAAGGGAATATTAGCCATAAAATACAGGATAACTATGCTACAATCCACAGACTCCAAAACGATATGAAACAACAAGGGGCCACAAGAGGTTGCTTGAATCTCACACAGAAACAGAAATAAAATAGACATCTAAAGTAGATGGAGGGAAGAAACTGTGTGGGAGGGGAAGTGGGAAAAGTAAGAGGGTGGGGGTCAGGTGTGGGGAGAGCAAAGGGAGAGGAGCAGAGAAAGAACAGAAATTGGTGGGGAACATCTCTGGGACAGGAGAAAGACACTGATGGTCTTTTAGTGACCTTAGCTAAGACTCCTAACAGCAGGAATAATGGAGCCTGAAGTTGCTACCTCCTGTAGCCAGGTGGGAGGTCCAGTGGAGGGAGTGTGACACAAACCACCACAAAAAAACTTTGACCCAAAATTTGTCTTTCCTACAAGAAGTATAAAGATAAAGATGGAGCAGTGATCGGGGGAATGACAAACCAGTGACCGGCCCAGATTGGAACACCCCATGGGAAAGAGCCAACCCCTGACACTCTTACTGATACTCGGCTATGCTTGCAGACAGGGACCTAAAATAACTGTCTTCTGAGAGGTTTCATCCGGCAGCTGATAGAAACATATGGAGAAACCCACAGGCAAACAATAGGCCATGCTCTGGGAGCCTTGTGGAAAAGTGAGGGGAAGAATTGAGGGAGCTCGCGTGGTCAAAGTCATAAGAAAACCTACAGAGTAAACTAACCTGGGCACATGGTGGCTCACAAAGACTGCACCACTATCCAAACAGCATACATGCGTTGGAACTAGAACCCCTCTCATGTGCAGCTTGGTCATCTTGTGGATCTCCTAACAATGAAAATAAGGGCTGTCTCTGACATAGTTCTTAACTTTGGATCACTTTCGCTTAGTGGCTGCCATGTCTGGGTTCAGTAGAGAGAGAATGCAGTTTGTTCTGCTGTGACTTGATGTGTCTGGTTGGGTTGGTACCCATGATGGGGGGTCTTCTCTTTCTCTGAGGAAGAGGGAAGAGGCAGTTGAGGGACAGGTACCTGAGAGTGGGACCAGGAGGAGAGGAGCAATGGAACTGTGATCAGGCTGTAACTCAATTAAATAAATAAATTAATGGAGAAAAAAAACAATACTATTTCTTTGCTTCTCTTTTCCCTCATGATCCTGGTCAACTCTGGACAAAATAACTGGAAAATCTTCTCTAAAATTTGTTCCAATTTACAGCTAAGCAGAGGTACCAGATTTGCTGTTTCTGGAATACTTACTGTGGTTTTTGAGCTCTCAAAAAGTTTTATTCAGCATGAAGAAAAATGTGGGAATAAATGATGCTGAATAATAATCACCTGTCTTTACATGTAGTCCCCATGTTGGAGCCAAAATCATTGCTATATCTCAGTCTTCATTTAAATATGCACTGAAAATTTTCTAGACACAATAGATCATTAAACATTCTGCATAACATTACCTTGAAATTCTTACATAACTGAGCTTTAGTAAAACTTATAGTTTAACCTTCCACAATTTTAGGGAATTTTCAAATTTTTTATGATTTTTTCTCATATAGTATATCACGTTTTTTCTCTCTCCCTAATTCTACCAGATATATCCTGTCTCACTACCCATTCAGCTCTATGTTCCTCTTTTCTCTCTAGACAGAAAGCAGGCAAACAAATAAAACAAACAAACTCAAAACAGAAGAAGCATGCATATGTACACACACACACACACACACACTCACCACATAACCACTATATCTGAAAGCATTTTTGCAAGCAAAAGATCAGAAAGTATCCAAAGAAATATGAGACCTCCTCTCCCCCGCAAAAAAAAAAAAAAAAAAAAAAAACCTAATAATAAGATTGATTTTGTTTGTTTTGTATTGGATATAAGACCTCTCCTTAAGTGTGGTTTTTATACCCAGCTAGACTTTATTGGAGAAAACTATTTTCCATCCATTGTAAGTAGGTGTCACTTTAGATAGGCTGGAAATATGAGCTTGTCTCTACCTCCTTTTCTCAATGCTGGGGGCCCATCTGACTTGAATCTGTAAAGACCTATTTGTAGTATTACAGTCTTTCGAATTCATATGTACAATAGTCCTGGTATAGATGGAGAGAGTTATTTCCTAGGAGTCACCCATCACCTCTGATCCTTTCTGACTCTTCTTCCACATAGTTCCCGAGGCCCTGGGGGAGGGGCTTATTCGTGACATCTCATTTAGTACTGAAAGTTATACCGTCTCTCTCTGCATTTTTTTTTTTTTTTTTTTAGTGTGTCTCTGTATTGGTTCCCATCTGTTGTGGGAGGAAGCTTCTCTGATAAACAGCTGAGTACATCACTGATCAATGGACAATATCAGAATGCTATTAGTGAGTCATTTTATTGTTACATTTCTTTAGCAGAACAGTAATATTTAATATTCTCCAAGTCTCTGACCTATCCAGTTTCGGGCACTTGGCTACCCAGGCAGTATCCTGTACAGATTCTATCTCATGGAGTTGCTTTAAATTCAATCAGATAGTGGTTCATTATTCTCACAGACTTTGTGCCACTATTGCATTAGCATATCTTGCAGGCAGGTCACCACTGATGTTTGAAGCATTTATAGATGGGTTTATCTTTTACCTTTATTGCTTTGTAGCATGCAGAGTATCTCCCTATATAAATGTATACTAGTCAGTCGGGGTGAAAGTTCTAGTGAAGCAGCAGCTTGACCTCTCCATGTTTGATAAATTATGTAGTTGTTGTCTTCAACAGTAAGTTCTTACCATCAGTAAGTGGAGAGTAGCCAATAGCTTTGCAAACAGGCTGAGATGTTTAAGTTTTTCCTTGGGGCCCTTTTGGTGAACAATTTAACTAGTACCCATTCTGGAAACTGCAGTTTTCATTTGGCGATGAAAGATGTCTCATTGTAGGGTTGGGAGGTATTGTCTCCCATTTTATTTTGTGACTCCATTCACATTTCTTTAATATACATATATTTTTTAAGAAGCTTCTACCATAGCAGGTTTCCACCTGACCCATCAAATCATCCTTCTTATTAGTTGTCCCTCTCTGTAATCTTTCCCTGTACCTCTTTTCCATCCCTCTTCCAATTTAACCCTCTAATTTCAACCTCTCCAGCCTGTCTTTCCATAATCATTTCCCCTTCCTTCCCATATCCTACACTCTCCATTCATTTTCAATAACTAACTTTTGTGGTTATATAAATTGTAACATGAAGAGCAAATGTTTAAAAGCTAACATCCACACATAAGGGAAAATACAACTGTTTTGTTCAGTCTCAGTTACCTCACTCAGGATGATTTATTTATATCTCTATCTATTTACCTTTAGTTTCATAATTTTATTTTTAACAGCTGAATAATGTTCCATTTGGTAAATTACCATATGTTTATTATTCATTCTTCAGATGATTTACATCTGGTCTATTTCCTATTTATTGCTACTTTGAGTAGAACAGCAATAAACATAATTGAGCAAATGTATCTGTAGTAGGTCCAAATTTTGGGGGGGGGTTATATTCCCAAGAGTGGTATAGCTGGATCATGAGGTAGATCTATTCCCAGTTTCCCAAGGAATTACCACTCTTATTTCCATAGTCTGCACTGTAAATGTTTGTACTCCTGTCAGTAATAAGTTTTCCTTCATTTCACATCCTCATCAGTGTTTGTTATCATCTGCTTTACTGATCTTGACCATTCTGATTCCTGTAAGATGAACTCATAATCTAGTTTTTATGTTTATTTTACTAATACTAAGGATGTTAAATATTTCTTTACTTTCAATTGTTACAAATTTATGATCTAATTATTATAAGAATAGTATGGCTTGGTGTTCATTGCCACTCTATACACAATATCTAAGAATGGAAATAATGTAAATGTACTTCAGATGACGAATGGATAATGAAAATTTGCTGCAGATACACTATGGAATACTATTCATTGGAAAAGAGAAATGAAACAGTGAAATTGAAAAGCAAATGGATGGAATTAAGAAGAGTCCAACTGAGTGCACTAACTCAAACCTCAAAGGAAAAAAAAGCTGCTTTTTCTCTCTCATCGGTGACTTCTAACTCCAAAACTTCTCTTGTGAGTTCATATCCTGATGTAACTCCAGAAACAGAAAGTAAAATGAAACTATTTTGAGGAGCAATAGATAAGGCTTAGAAAGGTAGAGGTGACTTTAAAGGGTAAATGGGAAAATGTGTGAATTTAATTAGGAAGAGATCAATGCAGAAGAAGTAGGGGGAGGTTATAAAATAATGGTAAGGATACCTGAAAAACTCATAAGGAACCATATTATCATCTATTTGCCTAAAATTACACATACACATACACATTACAAATGAAATTTCCTACCTAGGGTGATAGTGCTACCCTTGATAGTGCTACCCTTGAGAGCCATAGACTAATAAATTCCAGAACCAAGAAGAAGTTCCTATTTTAAGTTGTTGGTCAAAATAGTCCAAGAGATTCCCAAAGTATTACATGTGGTTGCCATTGTCCCCTTTCACCTCTTGGAGGTTAAATGTAAGTCTTCATTGCTGAAGGGACCATGCACTTTGGACATATAATCGAAAGAATCTAGGCTGGAGTCTGACATGGCAAACATATGCCCTAAGAAGTTGCATTCATGGTACCAAAAGTTTCTGTGCAAGCTTCCAAAGGAGGCAGGGGAAGCAGACAACAGTCCTACTCAGAAACAATCTACAATAAGCAGTGTGTCACAATAATTCATTGGTGGCATGCATATATTGGCAGTAACCAATATCTCCCTAGCCAAACTTAAAGCCCACTCAATGAGAGGGCGTGGAGTTTTGAATAAGTTTAGTCCCATAGACTCATGTGTTTGAATGCTTAGCCTACAGGCGATGGCACTATTAGGAGGTATGGCCTTGTTGGAGGAAGTGTGTCACTGTGGGGGAGGGGGAGAGAGAGCTTTTCTGCTATATTTAAGCTCAGCCCAGTGTGAAATCCTAGATTCTTCCTGACTGCCTGAAGAAAATTGTTCCCTGGATGCATGCACAAGATAGTCTCCTCCTTGTTGCCTTCAAAACAAAATATAGGAATCTCTGCTCCTCCAGCATCTAGTCTGTCTGCTTTCCACCATGATGACAGTGGAGTAAACCTCAGAAACTGTAAGATATCCTTAATTAAATGTTGTCCTCTTTAAGAATTGCCTTAGTCATGACATCTCTTCACCACACTAAAACCCTAACTAAGACAGATTGGTACGAAGGAAGGACTGGGGTATTGTTGTAATAGGCCTGGGCATGTTTTGTTTGGAGGAATGAGGATTTTGGAACTTTTGATTAAGAAAGAAGTGGAATGCTTTAAGTGGGGTTTAATGGGGCATACTAGTAGGAGCATTGAAGACAGTGGTGCTGAGTGTGATTTGACATGTGAGAGCATGGTTCAAGGGGTTTCTAGTATGTTGTCTAGAGATTGTTATTGCAACATTTTGGTGCAGTATGCAGCTGCTTTTTGGCCTTGTCTGAAGAGTCTGCTTGAGCCTAAGATGAAGAAACTTAGATGGATTTCATTGAGGAAGGAAATCTCAAAATAAAATAGCAAAGACTCTGTCCTGTGGTTTACTCTTATGAAGAAGCTTTTGTTCAAGTGTAGCAAACATAGAAAGGAAAAAACACAAAATGTATAAATCAAGCATTAAAGCAGCACCAGGAAGTGGAATGGACATAAATCTTATGTTGAAGTTGATAAACAGATTAAGAAAGTGGTAACCTCAGGACTAAATCAGACCCAGCTCAGTTTCCACCTTCTGGGAGCGATGTTGAAAAGGGCGCACTGGCGCCTACTCTAAATTTTTATAAGGGGTAGCTATATGAGGTTTGGTGTCGCTATGGTCTAGTTACTGTTTTTATTTGGACTTGATGAAAAGGGATTAAAGAAAATCGTGGGTCCAGGAATGGTGATGTATGGCTTTAATCACCACACTCAGGAGACCAAGGCATGCAGATCTCTGAGTGCAAGGTCAGTCTATAAAGCAAGTTCCATGGCAGCCAACAGCCAAGCTTATGCAGTAAAGAAAATCATCAAATCCAGAAAACTGGTGAATACGTAACAAAACCAAGGGGCCATGTTCCAGCCCTAGCAAACAGCAGAGTTTGCCGTCTTTGGCTATGTGGCTCTGGTAGTAGACTTCAGAACAGAAGGGTTTACTGGAATAATTGATGTTCGTTACTTGGAGCTAAGAAATTAGTGGTGATTAAGAAGAGGCCAGCATCACGAAGGAGAAATTTTCTGGAAAGTGTTTTCCAAGAGTTCAAAGAATCTGTGTTCCAGAGAAAGCCAAGGTTGTACCTCGTGCTGGCAGCCAGACTTATTAATTTGTAAGCAACACCTGGGCATATGTTGCTGGTTTGAAGGCATAAAGGGTCTTGGAGAGCAGCTGAGGCTTGGTGCTGTGAGAGGGTAGGAAAAGTCACTGGTGAAGGTGCAGCCTCATTGGCAATTGAAAGTTAAGGCGTGGCTCCATGAAGAGAGCCTATAAGAGGCTATTGTTGAAGTGTAGCCTAGTTGCAACAGAAGACCCCCGTGTACTGGAGATTCCAGTACCATGGGACGACCTTCAGGAACAGCAGCAGTACTGGCATGGGGTCAGCCACAGGCTAGAAGATAATCTATGTGTGCTACAGAGGACAGAGATAGAGAAGTGACTCAAGCCCTTTGTAAGGATCCCAAAAGATTATGTTTAGATCTCAGACACTGAACCATGAAGCTGTTATCAGCCGAAGAGAAAGAACTGTGTTGTAGTCAACAAAGCTGAAAGGAGTTGGACATCAGACATGGTAATGGAGAGCTTGGAGTTTACCCCCGTGGTTTGGTCCACTATCTTCTCACTATCACATTTTTGGAATGGTAGTGTATATCCTGTGATATTTGAAGTATGTGATCTGCTTTTGATTTTAGAGGGGATTACAAGTTAAAAGATAGAGTGGATATTAGACCTTTAAACGTTTTTGAGACTGTGATAAACTATGGGGTCTTTTGAAGTTGAAATAAATGCCTATGGGGTCCAGGAAGTGGAATGTGTTGGTTTGAATAGGTTTGGCCCCCATAGATTCATGCATTTGAATGTGTGACCATAGGGAGTGGCACTATGAGAAAGTATGGCCTTATTGAAGTAAGTGTGGCCTTGTTTGATGAAGTGTGTCACTGTGGAGATGGGTTTGAGGTGTTTTATACATGCTCAAGCTCCACCCAATGTGAAAGATAGTCTCCTCCTGGCTGCCTACATATTAAGATGTAGAACCTTTGGCTCCCTAACACCAAGTCTGCCTGCATGATGACATGCTTCCCACTGTGATGTTTATGAACTGAACCTCTGAAACTCTAAGTCATACCCAATAAATGTTTTCATGATAAGAGTTACCTTATCATGATATCTTTTGACAGCAATGGAAACCATAACTGAGACAGAGGGAAACCATGCTTAATAATGAATACTTATCGAACTACATGGAACTTGTGAATTCACTGATCTTAGATGATATTTTACAATTGACGCTTTACTAAACCAATATAATTTTAACTGCATAAATGTTTATCCCTATACTCAGAGACAAGTGTAGCTTCCACACCTCATCAAAAAAACTTCTGTTTGAAACACATGCAGATCACTACTCATTATAGGAAACCAAACAAAACACAGAGAACTAACAATGTGTGGTGCTCAGGGCCAATTGATATGTCTACAACATAGCTTTGGACTCTCAAGCTCAGGGAACGACTCAACAGAGAGACTGTAAGAAAGAGAGAGAGGATCAGGAGGTTTTCTCCTAGAAATATCGAGGAAGCTGTAACATTGAAACCTCACCAGCCTGGTTGCCTACACAGGACCTGAACAAGAATGCCAAAAGATGTGCTAATATGGAATGAGAAAATCTCATGGAGCCACAAACATAGACAAAGAACTGTAGACAACTGAGTGGTGTTGAGAGTGAGAAAAATATTCTTTTCCAGGAAAAAAATACATGCCAATTAATTATAATAAAATATCAATTGGTCATCTGTGAAAATACGTACAAACAAATAACATCATATACACTAAACATTTTATATTTAGGAATGTGTGTGTGTGGGCATGTGTGTAAATCAATAATAGAAAATAATTCATAAACTTCAGAGACAGCAAAGGGGTATAAGGGAGGAATTAAAGGAAGTAAATGAAAGGTGAAAATGTTGTAAACATATATTAATTTCAAAAAATAAAATAATTATGAAGTAAAAGAGTATTATGGCTGAGCTTTCTTTAAAATACTTTGAAACTTCAATTAACCATTCTGACAGGAGGATTTGAGTTGGCCCCATTTCCAAAGAGACTGATATGTTAGTGTAGAACCATGCTATTTAATTTTGTCATGATGCATGATACTCTCACTCTGAGTAAGTGATGTTTCTCAGGTTTTGCTCATCAAGTGCCCCTTTCTCTATGCTGTTTCAGTTTCACAAGGACAAGAAAGAAAAAATACAAAACAAAACAAAACAATGAGTGTTTAGGGTTTAATTTTTAATAAAAAGTTCCCCAAACTCAATTAAATTCTTAGTGAATACTGAGTGAAAATGAAAGATATTAAACCCCAAGAAGCAGCTGCAAATGTCTAATACATTGGATAACAAGGATTAGAACGTGGGTCTGGGATCATATGCCTTCATTTGGTTATTAGACTTTAAGAATGGGATTTCAGGATGCTCTTCTTGACGCATTAGTCCCAGTAAAGTACTTACCAGATAATTTATTATAGTCTTCTTTGTGGGGGGAGAGGAAGGAATTGTAATTTAGAAGAATGCAATTAAAACTGAACTTGATAATTAATTCTGAACTGGTGAGAACTAGTTCCAGAGATTATGCCTATAATGCTGTGTAGTCATTGATATGAATATTCATGAGCTTCCATTGTTTTATGGTTTTCTCAAGCACACAGCTTATCTGAAGAAGTAAAATTAAAGTACTATTATTGACCATTACAATGCAAATAAAAATCAATGAAGAAATAATAGTTAATTCAATAGAGAATGTGAATGCATGTAGACATATGTAGACACTGTCCTACACATTGCAAATAAGATTCCCTCTGCATGGATGGGTTTAAAAAGGGGGAAGAAAGAAGGAAAGAGTTATATGGGTAAAAAATAATGGATCTTAATCTGGTCAACTCTGGGTGAGTGAAATTCATTGAAATTGACTTAACCTAGCACCAAAAAAAAAAAAAAATCAATCAACATATAAAACTAATCATGTGCAGCAGAAGAAAAGAACAAGAAAGTAGTCTTTCTTATTCTATTTCCATCTTTTACTGAGCTATAATGCCATCCTACCTGACCTTCAAAGAGGTTCATCCATAACATGAAATTTTCAAGTAATCTGATAGAATAAACAGAGCATGATGAATGGATGAATGGATGGGTGGATACGTGGATAGAACTACAAAGAGAGAAATAGACAGAAAGCAGCCAGCTAGGAAAATTGAAATTGGAGGGAGGAGGGGAGCTGGAAGAAAGGAGTTAATTTCAGATGATGATCTTTGTTGTGATTTAATTTTATTAGAATTCCATTTTAATGAGATTTTTATAATCGCTATTTGTTTGAATCCTCAAATTGATGAAAAGGAATCATCACAGTGTATTCATGAAAACTTTGTACAAATTTGAGGAAGACTTAAGCCTTCTGCACTGGTGTGTTCAGTTCATTTATTGTTAAGCAATGAAGTCAAGTTCAGTATTATGTGATTAAGCTGCATCTGTCTCTTTGCAAGTATTCACCATATTTCTTTAAGTTCAGCAGGTGTTTTGCAAAGAAACTAAAGTATTTGCGGGGAAAAAATAGTGCCTATAATAAAGCAATGTTGATGAAGAGACAGCTTTTTATATTGCTGGTATATTATAGTTTCTTTCTAATAAATGTTGATGCTGGATATTTCAAAACCTGAAGCAGATTTGCTGATGGCACTGTTTTAAAGCATCTTCGCTGTTCCTTATTGCTAAGATGTTCTTTTATAGACATACAGTGTAGAAATTTTATTTGACGCTGTTGACTACTAAATTAGCAGCTTTTCAGCTTCTCAAGACTTTTGACATACAATTCAGATAAAAGATATAATGCATCACTTTCAAAATAATCATTTTGGCACTGTCCTGAGGCAGTTTGATATATATTAATTGAGACCCCAATTGTTGAGACAAATAAGGCTGTCATTTTTTTCTGTAGCCCCTTTTAGTTTCTGCCTCTGTCCTGTCTTTTTCTCATAAATGCACAAACACAAAAGTTATGCTATAAACTGAGTCATGCTGTAAGTTTGTAGATTTTTGTACTTGTAGTGAACTGAATTTGATAGGTGATGGTGAAAATATCTTCTTTTGCTTTCTTCTTTTTCATTTGAGACAAACCCCACCATGTAACCATGGCTGGCCTATAATTCACAATCTAAATCAGGCTGGCTTCAAACTCAAAATACTCCTTTTGACCTTGCATTTGTGCAGCCATGTCTGTTTGAAAAGTAGTTTCTAAAATCTGGGTTTGATGGTATTTGCCTTTAATCTTTTAATTTGCAGGTAGAGGGAAGCAGAACTTGGTGAATTCATCTTGTTGGCATATTGAATTCCAGAACATCTAGTGCTTTGTAGAGAAATTTGTCTCAAAAAAAGAAAGAAAGGAAAGACAATGAAACAAAGAAACAATGACAGATAGAAAGAAGGAAAAAACGAAGCAAAAAAGCTTTTACATGTTGATATTAAAAACTACCCATTAAAGTGGATATGCCAAACAGATAGTTAAAAGTATAAAGATTTTCTTTTCATAACAAATATTTAAATTTTTGTGTGCATGTTACAAAATAAATCATAGGAATAAGGATTTACATGTAACTGATGAAATATCAACATAAGTAAGTTCTAATTCCATGAAAAAAATTAGATTTTCATATATAAATTCTCTATACAAGGGTGCTAAGAAGGGAATAGTATACAGCTGGGATAGAAACAGCACAGAAGGTCAAGACCAGGGTTTTCTTCTTCCACACATAATGCAAACGGTTTATAGGGAAGGTGTCCCTCTTTGCACAGTCAGAAGAGACCAATGAAACTATCAAATTGCTGTATTTCAAAAGAACTTATCATAATTCTGCATTCATGAGGACATGATATAACAAAAAATGCAAAGGGTGACTCCAATCTTCAAGGAAAGATTAAACATACAAGCTCAAAAATGTTAGTACACAATTGGTCTGCAAATTTCATGATTTCCTTGTTTTTAATAGCAGAGTAGTATTCAAATTGTGTAATGTACCACAATTTATGTATTCATTCCTCAGTTGAGGGACATCTGGGTTGTTTCTAGGTTCTGGCTATTACAAATAAAGCTGCTACAAACATGTTTGAGCTAATGTCCTTGAGCATATTTTGGATATATGCCTAGGAGAAGTATAGCTGGCTCTTGAGGAAGCACTATTCATAATTGTCTGAGAAAGCACCAGATTGATTTCCCAAGTGGTTGTAAAATTATATTCGCACCATCAATGATTAGGGATCCCCTTTCTCTATATCCTCTCCAGTGTGTATTGTCATTTGAATTTTTTATCTTGGCAATCTGATGGGTATAAGGTGAGACTCAGGGTCATTTTGATTTGCATTTCTTTCATTACTAAGGACATTGAACATTTTTACCCAATAGGATATCAAAGCAGATGCTGAGACTCATAGCCAAACTTTAGGCAGAGTGCAGGAAAGGGGAAGATAGAAAGACCTAGAGGGGTCCATAGCTCCACAAGGAAAGAAACAGAGCAAAAAACATCTGGGCCCAGAGACCTTTTCTGAGACTGGTACTCCAACCAAGGACCATGCATGGAGACAATGTAGAACCCCTGCACAGATGTAGCCCATGGCAGCTCATTAGCCAAGTGGGTTACCTCATAAGGGGAGCAGCAGCTGTCTCTGACATCAAATCTGTGGATGGCTCTTGATCACCTCCCCTTGAGGGGGATCAGGCTTATCAGGCCCCTGAGGAAGACAATGAAACTAGTCTTGGTGAGATCTGATAGGCTAGGGTCAGATGGGAGGGGAGGAGGACCTCTCCCATCAATGGACTTGGAGAGGGGCATGTGAGGATATGAGGGAGGGAGGGTATTAATGAGGGAGATAAATACAGCTGGGATACAGAGTGAATAAACTGTAATTACTATAAAAGTAAAAATTAAAAAAAAATATATTAGTACAAAGGAAAAAAAGAGGCACTTTCCTAGCCATGATACACAAGTAAAACTTAGTGTTTTGAAGTTTTAACAAACTTCTTTAAGCCCAGTATGGTGGGTTTGCATACCAATCTAGTACTCTGGTGCCATATAACAGAAGATAATCATCACTGATATAAAAACTTATTTCTTTGGTTTTCACTGGGTGTCCATCTAAAAGATGATAAATAGAATGTTAGAGAGAAGAGATTCCAAAGCTAAAGTAAAACAAGCAGAAGACATCATTGTGTAGGTATAGGGAAATTACATGCTACATTTTTCCAGATCTTTTACCATGAAGCAGGAGAATAAAAACCTCTATAGGAAGAAAATAAAGTAAATATTCAACAAAAATTAGTTTACCAAAGAAGTAGATTGTGTAAAGAGAGTCTACTGTTTTTGAGATGTCACAGACTGTTGTTGTGTTTTTAGGGCTATTCTCAGATGCCAAATACATGCCTGCACTAAAAACTATATGTCACTGGCCTGAGCTCGTGGATTAGACAAGACTGGCCAGTGAGCTATTGTGATACTCCTGCCTCAACCTCCTTAGCACTGTGATTACAATGTTTTATCAGCTAAGCAAATTCTCCTGAATTTCTTAGTTATTATAAAAATGTAAAGTTAATTTCTTCTTGCTAGAAAGTTAGTATTACTTTTATATCATGGATCTATTTTACCCAAGTTGCCAAAGTTATTACCTTAAAACCCATAATGTTTCTTTCCTAATAATGTGAATCTTTGCTAATGATACCTCACATGACACTGATATTTGACTACTAGAAATTATCCTGACAATATGTAGAAAAGTTTACTAATTCTGCTCATTATTTTTGTAAAAACAAATCACATTTGTCATTCGTTTGTTTCTCCCATATCTTTATTGATTGTATGTTAATAGTTTTTGTATTACTCTACTTATGATATGATTTTGATTTTACTCCTTTCTTAATGTGAAAATTTGTTTGATCTGAGAATTATCTTACAATAATAAGCATTTAGTAGATCATTAAGTAATAGTTTATTTGAAATGTAATTTTATTTATGACTATTTTCTGTATTTGCGTAGCTCCTGCTTTTCACATAGAAGAATTACAATAGTCTTGTCTTTCTCTTCTACTGACCACAAAATACTCTTCTACTGACCACACTATAAAGTGTGTATTTTTACCTTTAAGGACACTGCAGTATACAGTAGAAGGAATGTTGAGAAAGAGCATCAGGATCTAAGGCTATTACAGAAGTAGTGGAGAGTATGATGTAAGTATTTATTCTTGCACCTATTAAGGAATAATATCTACTCTCCCTAAGGTTGTAAGCACTGCCATCCCCTCACAACTTCCTTGAGTAGGTTGAGTCCTGAGTTATAAATCCAAAAACGGAAAGAATGAGTTTATCTCATATGCTCTGACTATTTTGAGTGTGTCCTTTTGGCGACACTGGCTTCCTGTGTCTTTATATAGTGAGTAGTCACTCTGGGTTACAAATCATATTAAATTCAGGATGACAGGCATAGTTTAATTAATCTATTACTGTTTAATACTTTGTTTCCAATTTTCCCCACCATGGCCACCAGCAGTTTAGTCATAAATGTTTTTAAATCTCTCTCTGATTTTTGTAACCTCTCTTCTGTCTGTGAGTCTGGTTTTATTACCTGCTCTATGTCTTGACAGAGGATGAACATGTTGAGGGTTGTCTTCTCTTTTAATCTGCCTTGCAATTAAATTAGACCTAAAATGAATAAATGACATGTTTTTTTTTTCTGCTATGCCAACAATGTGCACAACTGAATGAATTAAGTTAGGTGATGTTTGAGTTGGATTTTGAAGGTGCTGATGGTATGATTATCTTCAGTATGACAATACATTTAAATATATCTTATAAGAAAAGTATTTGGCACTAAAGCCAAGAGGCTGGTAACATTTCTTAGTTAGTGATCTACCCTTGTTATCCAACATACTACCCTGGAGGAAGCTTGTAGGACTCTTACTGCTCACTTGGAAATTCTGGCAAACCTTAAGTTTATGGCTAGTGATACGTGCTATCTTCTGGTCCATCCTCTTATCATAATTAATTCCAATGCATTGAAGGCTCATGAGGAGCCTATCTTATTTTTTTATAGCTTCAGTGTAGAATATTCCCTAACGGGCTACGTTGTGTCATGCCCAGCTTGGTACAGAAGAATAATAAAATGCCTGCCACAATCTTGAAAATAGAGAAATAACAGTGAATTAGGAGGTTTTTAGAAGCATAAACTATCTTCCCGCAATATTACATGTAATGATGAAAAATTACTTCCTGTTACTTAAGAATGAGAAAACACACACACACACACACACACACACACAACTAAAATTGAAATTCCACAGATCCTGGAAAGTAGGGCAGAAGAATAATACACAAAAGATGTAGTTGTTTGGGAAAAGAAGTAAAATTATCAGTATATGCAGACATGTTCTTTGTACACATAATCCCAAAGCATATACAGAATGCTACAAAGAACCAGTAAGCAAGTTTATCCAGACTGCAGGAGGCAAGCCACACACATACTTGTGTAAAGCAAAGAACAACTGTTTTTAATAGCATCAAATATAACCTTAGTTAATGATGAATTTAGCAGTATTGTCCAATATTTGATGAAAACTGTAAAACATTGATGAGAGAAGCCAAGACAAATAAATATAAAGATAACTGTTTTATCATTTCAGAGATTCAAATGCCAATATGCCAATTCTTCGTAAATTGATTTATCTGTCTAAAGTAATCTCAATTATAATCTCAGCAGGCATTGTTGAAGAGTTTGAACATTTATATTAAATCTTATATTAAAAACAATAGAAAAAGAATAACAGACTTGAAAACAAGAAATGCTGCTTTTATCCTAAAACAAAAATAAGTGGAATCCTCTTTTCCCCTGATATTGTTGTGGAATATTTGACTAATATGTTGAAAACTAAGACGTAAAGTGTGGTTTGGTTTAAGTTAGAGTATAATTTAAGTTCATATCTTGTTAGATTTCCTATGTAAAGATTAATTAATTAATAAAAAAACAGTTTCTGTCTAAGGTTTAGAGGAAGTCTATGTGTACACGGCCCTTTTAATCACATCCTCTATACCGATGTGCCTGATGTAGGACAGTGGTGCACTATGAAGACCAGTGATCTCTGATTCAGCTACTGTTTTCTTTTCTGATGCAGCATCCTATAACTGCGTAGCTCTTTGAGGACCTTGCAAGAGATTTCAAGTTCCCTTTAGGTTTATATCAGTTTTCCCCGGTTGCAGATACACAGGAGAGACACATCTCATCATGGCAAAAATTACCAAATACAGAGGCAAATTTGAGAGAGGTCAGCTTAATCTGAAAATAAATGCACGTTTTTGCTAAGTTGCATCATTATAAAAAAGACCTGAAGAGAGGTGCGGAGGGAGCTAGACTGAAGGCAGAAGGACACCACAAGGATGACTTTACTGACATGAATACACTTAGCAGAGGAGCCAAGGAAGAGCTGGAATGGTGGAAGGGGCTACATTTTCTCCTTCAGTAATCTAAGCAATAGTGTTACATCTCAGCTAATTAGCATAAAGTGTCCCTATGTGTTTCATACAGTATAAGACATCTTAAGACTTCGATGAATAGAAGTCATAATATATAACCACCTTTCTGGTTACTTCTCTAAGAGGCATCCAAGTGAGTCATATATATTTTTCCTGGGAAAACATGAACAAATGTCTATTCACCCTATTAACGGGATGATTGAGAGATCAAAAAAGTACCACCCAAGTATATATTACTGAATTGGTGAATTTTTGGATTACTTACAGGAGCATAGGAGAAAAGTGAAGTATAGGTAACTCAAATATAATTACTTCACCAAAAAGCCTAAGCCAATGTGAGGTATGGCTTCCAATATACGTTTTCCTAGAGCTTCTCACATATTGTACAGATAACTTGTGTAGTTGGATAAACTATACAGACATAAAGACAGACAGAGAGACAGAGAGAGAGAGAACGTGTTGCAACCATTTACCTATTTTTCAATGACCAAGTAATTCTGGGAAAATCGACAAGACATCTCTTTTCTCAGTGTTTAGTTACTGTAGGCCATCATTGGATTACGTTAGTTATAACATGAAAATATAAATTGTGCTGGATACATTATAAGATCATTCATTCAGTGGTTTAGTCTCACCCTCCTTGAGTGGATTGAATCTGGGAAACTTCTAGAAGTGAACAAGGTCAGTTTTTTTTAATTCTTTATTAATTACACTTTATTCACTCCTTATCCCCCCTGTGGTTTTCTCCCTCCTCCTGGCCCAATCCCTTCCTTCCTCCACCCTCTGCATGCATGACCCTTCCTAAGTCCACTGATAGGGGAGGTCTTCTTTTCCTTCCTTCTGATCCTAGTCAATTAGGTCTCATCAGGAGTGGCTGCATTGTCTTCTGTGGCCTGGTAATGCTGCTTCCCCCTCAGGGGGAGGTAACTAAAGAGCAGGCCAATCAGTTCATGTCAGAGACAGTCCTTGTTCCTATTACAATGGAACCAATTGGATACTGAACTGCCATGGACTACATCTGTGCAGGGGTCTTAGGTTATCTCCATGCATAGTCCTTGGTTGGAGTATCAGTCTCAGGAAAGACCCCTGTGCTCAGATTTTTTTGGTTCTGTTGCTCTCCTTGTGGAGTTCCTGTCCTCTCCAGATCTTACTGTTTCCCAATTCTTTCCTAAGATTCCCTGCACTCTGCCCAAAGTTGCCTGTAAGTATAAGCATCTGCATTGATAGTGTGCAGGGCAGAGCCTTTCAGAGGCCCTCTGTGTCAAGCTCCTGAGCAGTTCCCCCTTTTCTCCTTCTTCTGATGTCCAGCCTCTTTGCTTTCTGGATAGAAATTGAGCATTTTAGCAAGAGTTCCCCCTCTTGATTAGTTTCTTTAGGTGTACGATTTTAGTAAGTTTATCCTATATTATATGGCTATATGAGTGAGTATATACCATGTGCATCTCTCTGCTTCTGGGATAGCTCACTCAGGATGATCTTTCCCAGATCCCACCATTTACCTGCAAATTTCATGATTTCCTTGTTTTTTTTTAATTGCTGAATAATATTCCATTGTGTAGATATACCACAATTTGTGCATCCATTATTCCACTGAGGAGCATCTGGGCTGTTTCCAACTTCTGGCTATTACAAATAAGGCTGCTATAAACATGGTTGAGGAAATGTCTTTGTTGTTTACTTGAGCATCTTTTGGATATATGCCTAGGAGTAGAATAGCTGGATCTTGAGGAAGCGCTATTCCTAGTTGTCTGAGAAAGTGCCAGAATGCTTTCCAGAGTGGTTGTACAATTGACATTCCCACCAGAAGTAGAGGAGGGTTCCCCTTTCACCACAACCTCTCCAGCATGTATTGTCTCTTGAGTTTTTGATCTTAACCATTCTGATGGTTGTAAGGTAAAATCTTAGGCTCATTTTGATTTGCATTTCTCTGATGGCTAATGAGGTTCAGTATTTCTTTAAGTGTTTCTCTGCCATTTGGTATTCCTCTATTGAGATTTCTCTGTTTAGGTCTGTACTCCATTTTTTAATTGGATTACTTGATTTTTTGCTTTTTAACTTCTTGAGTTCTTTATATACACTAGATATTAGTCCTCTGTCAGATATAGGGTTGGTGAAGATCCTTTCCCAATCTGTAGGCTGTTGTTTTGTTTTGAGGACAGTTTCCTTTGCTTTACAGAAGCTTTTCAGTTTCATGAGATCCCATTTATTGATTGTTGCTCTTAGAGCCTGTGCTGTTGGTGTTCTGTTCAGGAAGTTGTCTTCTGTGCCAATGAGTTCAAGGCTCTTCCCCACTTTTTCTTCTAGGTGGTTTAGTGTGTCTGGTTTTATGTTGAGGTCTTTGATCCACTTGGACTTTAGTTTTGTGCAGGGTGATAAGTATGGATCTATTTACAGTTTTCTACATGTAGACATCCAGTTAGACCAGCACCATTTGTTGAAGATGCTGTCTTTTTTCCATTGAATGGTTTTGGCATCTTTGTCAAAAAGCAGGTGTCCATAAGTGTGTGGATTTATGTCAGGGTCTTCTATTTGATTCCATTGATCCACCAGTCTGTTTCTATGCCAGTACCATGCAGTTTTTAGTATTGTTGCTCTATAGTACAAGCAATTCCCATCAAGTTACCAACACAACTCTTTACAGACCTTGAAAGAAAAATTCTCACCTTCATATGGAACAACAAGAAACCCAGAATTGCTAAAACAATTCTCTACCTTAAAAGATCTTCAGATGGTCAGTATTTTGTATCCTAAAAAGTTCAATTAAAGACTTGGGTTATATATCATCGAAGCATGAGCTCATGTATATCAAATCAGAGCTAAGCAGTCTTCTGTTTCATATTGTTTAGGGAACTTGATGGACAAAGATTAGAAACAAAGTACATGTGTAATTGGGTACGCATATTTGTAGTTGTGCATGTCTGTATGTTTGTGCATATGTGTGTATGTGCAAATGTGTGTGTGTCTGTGTGTAACTGTGAACTTAAGTTACATAAAACTTAACACACAGAAGAGTTAAGACTTAAGACATCTTTGCTCTGTGAGGAAATAGAAGCTAATAGTGTCACGGTGCTGAAATAAAGAACTGTGTGGAACGGAACATTTTCCAGGCAAAGCTGCAGACTAAAGAAAACTACAGACTCTGAGTCATCCCAATGGAGGGAGACAAAATTAGGGTTTTCAAGCATCAGATATGTGATTGGCAGCAGCGACCTTCGGGGTTCTCACCAAACCTGAAATTTGATGACTCTGTGACTATAAAATTATCATAAAACTTCACCTCCACTTTTTATTCATTCTGCCCTCTGTTACCCTGTCAGTGTTTCCTTTCTGTTTTGTTTTTCACAAGCCTTCTGAGAAATCTGTTTGGATTTATTTATTCTAGACATTCAAATTTAAGATTTGACCTCTCAGTCAATGGTTTTCCATCTATAGTAGCACTAAATTATTTTGTTTTTGATGTGATGTGATCTCATCTTGCCTTTGCCAAGATACACTAGAGGGACTTTGTTTTCATAGATGTGTGATGTTTTCTTTTTCTTTTTTTTTTCTGAAAATCAAAGCATGCATCGTTATGTGTCTGTGGTGAACAAAGCATTATAAGACTAGAAGGCACTTGGGGAAACAAAATCAAGCCTTCTGCCCCCAACTAGTCACATTTTCCAAATGGTGGGATTCTGACATTTTTATTCTAGAACAGAAATTTGCATTTTTTAAATATTACCTGTGATTATTATTAACTTATGATTAACTTAGAAGTTGTTAGTATTATGGATTCTAAAATATAATTCATGTTTTCTGAAATAAAACCAAGGACCTCCAGCTTCTCCCAGATTCTCTCCATTACCTCATACACCCAACCCGAAACCATTTATTTCTCTTTACAAAACAAACAGGTGTGTCATCTACTGCTGTGCTTTAAGCTTACTGTGAAGTGTGATATATATATATATATATGGAGAGAGAGACTCCACTAGAGAAAATTTCCCTTTGCAAGTAGTTGTCAATTAGAGAAAGCGTCTTGGATAAGAGTGGAAGT
Organism: Rhombomys opimus; assembly: GCA_010120015.1. Classification (NCBI taxonomy): domain Eukaryota; kingdom Metazoa; phylum Chordata; class Mammalia; order Rodentia; family Muridae; genus Rhombomys; species Rhombomys opimus. The sequence continues at coordinate 3,946,952 of REGO01000154.1, read as the reverse complement.
TGGTGCCCCACCTGACTTGAACCAATACAGGCCCTGTGCACACTGCCATAGTTTCTGGGACTACCTATGTTGTATCTGTAAGAAACTAATTCCTCAGAATCATCCATTATTACTAGCTCTAACATTTTTTTTCTTCATCCTCTTCTGCATATATCTCTGAATCCTGAGGGGAGGGATTTAACAGAGCATCTCTTTTTTAAGGTTGAGTGTTCCAAAGCCTCTCACTCTCTCTGTTTTGTTTCCATCTACTTCAAGAAAAAGCTTTTGATCATGATTGAGCAAGGCACTGGTCTATGTGTGTATTAAAATGTCATTAGGAGTCATTAGGGGCTTGCCAGTGGATTTGCGTCATTGGGTTCACTAGAAAAGCTTTCAAAAACAGATTTCTGGATCTTTTAAAGTAGTCCGTATTTGTGTATCAAAACAGATATTAAGACTCATTACCAAACCTCCGGCAGAATGCAGGGAACCAAAAAAAGGGGAGGCGGTAAAGTTGATACGACCTGAGAGGACAGGAGCTCCACAAGGACCAAATATATCTGAACACAGAGGTCTTTTATGAGGCTGTTTCTTCAAACAAGGACCATGTATGGATGCAACCTAGAGCCCCTGCTCAGATGTAGCTCAGTATCCAAGGGGGTACCCTAATGAGGGGAACAGGGACTGTTTCTGACATGAACTTGATGGCGGGCTCTTTGACCTCTTCCCCCTCCCCTCAAGGAGAAGCAGCCTTGCTAGGCCACAGAGGAGGACTTTGCAGCCAGTCCTGAAGACACCTGATAAACCAGTATCAGATATAAGAGGAGGAAATTTTCCCTTATCAGTGGACTTGGAAAGGGGCAGGGAGGAGATGAGGGTGGGAGGGTGGGTTTGGGAGGGAAAGAGGGAGTGGGATACAGCTGGGATACAAACTTAACAAACTGTAACTAATATTAAAAAAAATAAAAAAAAGAAGTCTGTGTTTTTAGGTGTATGGCTGGGTCTTCAAATTACTATTCTCACCTTTCTGTGCCTTTTACCCACTCAGTTATGAAGAAAAAAGTAGATCAAGCTTTGCTAATTTATACTCCTCTTACTCTTTTGCTATGTTAATTTGGAATTTTAATTTCTCATGATTCTTGGGTTTCTTCAATTATACATACATCAAATTTGTACTTCCTTATCAAATTATCAGTATCAGCTAAGATATATTTGTTTACTTTAAAAATGTTTATTTTTAGTTATGTATTTGTCTGTGTGTCTGAGTGTGCCTGCCACAGGAGTGCAGTTACCTGCATAGTATTGAAGAAGGTGCCAGACACCTTGAAGTTGGAATTGCAGATGGCTGTGACCTCCCTGACATGGGTTTTGGGAACTGAACTCAGATCTTCTGGAGGAGCAGCAAGTATTCTTAATGACTGATGCATCTCTTCAGTGCCCTCAGCTTAGACTTACTATGCATGCTGGATTGTCATTGTTGCTGAGAGATTTGTGTTCTACCTGGATACTTTGGGAGTTATTTTTATTACTAGAACTTTTATCTCATAAGAGGTAACAATGGAGTAGTATTGGAGAGTATGAATCTGGGACAGAATTCTGGTCTATTTATCGTGGTTTTAAAATTTACAATTGTATTTGAGAACCAGTTGTTAAACCTCTGATTTGTAGTTTAGTTACAGATCTCAGATTCTAATGCACCTTCCTAAGAATGATGATCTACTCCCTTCTTCTCTTCTCACTGAGGTGATGTCAATCAGTAACCCAATAAATTTCTAAGAATTTAAGTCCAATGAGTACCAACATATTTTGTTTTTTCTTTACAAATTTATTTTGAGACAAGTTCTTTTTTTAATTTTTTATTTAACTTTTATTAATTACACTTTATTCCTTTTGTATCCCCCCATAAGCCCCTCCCTCCTCCCCTCCCGGTCCCATCCTCCCCCCCCCTTTCTGCATGCATGCCTCTCCCCAAGTCCACTGATAGGGGAGGTCCTCCTCTCCTTCTTTCTGATATTTTTTGTTGTTGTTGTTGTTCTCAATGCAGTTTATTCAGGAACCTTGAACAATCGTCTGACCCTGGGAAAAGCCAGCCCACAGCTTAAAATAGCCTCTGGGTAGCCAACCCGTGTATGTGAACCTATCTGTATTGCCCACGAGGCACGCTGGGGTTGGCTACCCTTGAGACAAGTTCTTATGAACCACAGCCTGTACTTGACCTTAGTCTGTATCAATGCATGCTCTTGAACATCCTATTCTCCTTCTGATCCTTCCTTCATCTCTCCCAAGTTCCAGAGTGTACAAGCATTCCCCAATACTCCTGCACATGGGCACAGCTTTGACACATTTTTTTTTTCAGTCATGTCTCTGTGTTGTTTGGATTGCAAATTATTTCCGTCCATGTGCTACTACATTAAGATGCTAGAGTACAGATATGTTCCCTCACTGCTGTGACCAGTGATTTGGCATCATGAGATTTTTATCCCTTGAAATCCAGAAAGTGCCATTTGAAGCTCATTGTCTCCTTGCATAAACTTTCAGTAGTTATACCTGCTTTCTTATGCTTATCTCTAAGGCAAATTTCTCCCAGTATTCAGACTTTCCCTTTTTTCTTGATGTCTCTACTGCCTTGTAATGGTCCCTTTGTGGGAAGGCTTGAAGGAAGATGCTTCTGTATTCAGTCAGGTTGCGAATGCCAATAAAGAGAAACAGCAGGGGCTTGAAGTGAACTGCTCTAGATATGATATTAGATATTTTTTTAAAAGAATGCTCAAATCTGTGCTTTGTTTATAAACATATTTTGTATTTACTTTTTATTTTTGTTAACTATTTTAAATCAATACTGAAGTTTCAACAACTAAAGAAGATAATACCAAAAATTATCAACTTAATGAACTTAAAGCCTTTGTAATTTATCTTCTATCTTCTATGCCTAATGGGTAAATATTATTCTTATCTCTTGTGTATTTTATAACTTGTATATCTTACTTCACCACTACATTTAACATTTCCATGGTTTCTTTTTAAATGTATTTTTTACTTATTAAAATTTCTGAGCAACAAAACAAGAAAATTTGAACACAGGGAACTTCCCAGAGACTCATACTCCAACCAAGGACTATTCGTGGAGATAGCCTAGAACCCCTGCACAGATGTAGCCCATGGCAGTTCAGTGTCCAAGTGGGTTACATAGTAATGGGAAGAGGGACTGCCTCTGACATAATCTAATTGGCCTGCTCTTTGATCACCTCCCCCTGAGGGGGGAGCAGCCTTACCAGGCCACAGAAGATGACAATGCAGCCACTTCTGATGAGAACTGATAGTCTA
>REGO01000154.1:3864980-3936234 GCA_010120015.1 Rhombomys opimus | reverse complement strand
GCTGTTGGTGTTCTGTTCAGGAAGTTTTCTCCTGTACCAATGAGTTCTAGGGTATTTCCCACTTTTTTTTCTAGCTGATTTAATGTGTCTGGTTTTATGTTGAGGTCTTTGATCCACTTGGACTTCACACAGTTCTTCTTAAGTTAGTTTTAATGAGTAAAGACAGTTTAAGCTGCATCATCTCATCCTTACCAGAAGGCTCTTCTGCTCTTCTGAATTCATTTATTCAGGTACAAATGGTCCTGCCTGTCCCCATTCTTGCCACTTTGGGTATGCAGAATTCCTGCATGAAGTTGGGGGCTAACCTTGAGTTTGATGTTTTACTTAAATGCTGAGAAGTTTTGACCTGTTCTGGAATTTGAAAGAGAAATATGCAGCACTCACGCATGTGTAAAGATCCATTGTCCTGTTATTATTTTGTATTAGTTAAACTATGTATTTACTTTACATCCAGAATGCAGCTTCCCCTTGCTCCTCTCTACTCAGTCCTTCCCTGTCTTTCGCATCCATCTCCCTTCCCCCCTTTCTCTTCAGAAAGGGGGAGGTCAACCTTGGATATCAACCAGCCTTGACATATCAAGTGGCAGTAAGACTAGGTGCATCTTCTTTTACTGAGGGTAGACAAGGTTAGGGGAAAGGGATTCAAAGTCAGGCAATGTAGTCCAAGAGAGCTACTGAACCTGCTTTAGGAGCCCCATATGAAGAACCAGCTGTACAACTCTGACATGTGTAGAGAGGGCTTAGAACTGTCCACGCATGCTCTCCTGTTGACAGTTCAGTCTCTACAATCCACTATGGGGCCAGGTGAATTGATTCTGTAGGTTTACTTATGATGTCCTTGACCACTCTGGCTTCTTCAAACCTTCCTCTCCTGTTGCACAGGTTTCCCCAGGCTCCACTTAAGTTTTGACTGTGGATCTTTGCATCCATTTCTATCAGTTTCTGGGTGAAGCTTTTCTGAGAACATTTATGCTGGGCCCATGTCTGCAAGTATAGCAGAACATTAGCAATAATGTCTTTGGTGGGCTAACTCTAGTGGCATGGGTTTCAAGCCAAGCCAATCATTGGTTGCCCTTTCTCTCAACCTTTGTTCCATCTTTTACATCTGTACTTGTTGTACCCACCACAAATTGAGGGTCTAAGGTTTTGTGCCTGGTTTGGTGTCCCAGTTCTTTCCATTGGAAGTGCTGTCTATTTAGAGATGACCAGTTCAGATTTTTTTATTCTCGGTTTTTAGGAGTCTTAGCTAGGGTAACCCTCATAGATTCGCCGGGATTTCCATTGACCTAGATTTCTAGCTCAAACTAAAGATGACTGTCCCCCAATCCAGTTGTCTCTTTCAATATTCTCTCCCTCTGTCTTCTTCTCTTCTCATCTCTTCTGTTCACATCCCCTCCCACTCCTCCAGTCAATCCCTTCCCTTCATCAATGTCTGCATTCTAATCTATTCCCCTTCTCAGTGAGATTCAAGGGACCGTCCTGGGCCCTTCTTGTTACTTAGCTCCTTTGGGTCAGTGAATTGTAACATGGTTATCCAGTGCTTTATGACTAATAGCCACTTTTACATGAGTACATGTTATGTCTGTCTCTCTGAATCTGGGTTACATTACTCAGGATGATCTTTTCTAGTTTCATTCATTTCCCTGCAAATTTCCTGAAGTCATTGTTTCTAATGGTTGAGTAATAATCCGTTATCACATTTTCTTTATTTATTCTTTGGTTGAGTAACATTGGTTGTTTCCAATTTCTGGCTATTATGAATAAAGCTGCCATAAACATAGTTGAGCTAGTGCGTTGTGGTATACTGAGGCATCTCTCATGTATAAACCCAGGAGTGGTATAGCTGGTTCTTCAAGTAAATCTGTTCCTAATTTTTCAACAAACCATCAGGTTTATTTGCAAATTGGTTGTACAAGTTTGCACTTCCACCAGAAATGGAGGAGTGTTCCTATTGCTCCACACCCTTGCCGGCATGAGCCATTGCCTGAGTTGTTGGTATTCTGTTCAGAAAGTTGTCTCCTGTGCTAACGAATTCCTCATTTTCTCTTCTATTACGTTTAGTGCTTCCAGATTTATGTTGAGGTCTTTGATACACTTGAACTTGAGTCTGGTGCAGGATGATAGATATTGGTCTATTTGCATTCTTCTCCATGCAGACATCCAGTTAGTCCAGCAACATTTGTTGTAGATGCTTTTTTTATGCCATTGTATTGTTTTGGTTTCTTTATATTTTTAAAAAAAGTGTCCATGGGCATGTGTATTTACTTATGGTTCTTACATTGGATTCCATCTACATACCTTTCGGTTTTTATTCCAGTCCCATGTGTTTTTTTTTTTTAATTACTATTGCTTAAAGTACAGCTTGATATCAAGGATGTTGATACTGTCAGAAGCTCTTTTGTTGTATAGGAGTGTTTTATCTATTCTGGGTTTTTGTTTTTTCCATATGAAGTTGAGGATTGTTCTTTCAAGGTCTGTAAAGGTCTGACTTATATTTGAATTTTGATGGGAATCACATTGAATATGTTGATTGATTTTGGTAGTATAGCCTTTTTACTATGTTAACCACACTGATCCATACCACCTGGAATGTGCCTGATCTTCTCTGATTTTCAAAGCACAGTCTTATTATTAACGAGAAAAAGTATTGGCTGTGTGTGTTTAGGACAAGCTTTACCTGCTTTCCTAATTAACTGTCAAGAGAAAATAAAATAGCCACTCCAATTTTAGCACTCACACACAGGTTTTTTAGCAGAAGGAAAAACTCCACAGACACAGTCTCTGCTACTCACCCCTTGCTCTCATCACCAGCTCAAACACTCATTAATATTTCCCTCACTTTATCTTCCAATAACAAAAATAAATTTGGATACATTGTTTTTTCAATCTTATAGGAACAGTCATTGAATTTTAGAATAAAATAGTCATATTTTCATTTCAAATCATAAGCCTAAGAAATGTTGAGCACTTGGCTTAGTTTTCCTTTATGTTTGTTTGTAATTATATAGTTTTTTCCCTGAATTATTATAGATCTTAATTAAAGTTCATGTACTTCCCTACATAGGTTGTATAGGCCAAAAGTTCTAATTTTACATAAAAACTGTGGCTACTTATTTTAGTTATTTTTTATTAATTACAGTTTATTCACTTTGTATCCCAACTGTAGCTCCTTATCTCTTCCCCTCCCAATACCACCTAACCTCCCTCTTCTCCAGCCATGTACCTCCCCAAGTGCACTGATAGGGGAGGTTCTCTTCCCCTTCCATCTGATCATACTCTATCAGGTCTCATCAAGACTGGCTGCATTGTCTGCCTCTGTGGCCTGGTAAGGCTGCACCCCCCTCAGGGGGAGGTGATCAAAGAGCAGGCCACTTAGTTCATGTCAGAACTGTCCCTGTTCCCAATACAAGGGAAAACCCGTATGGAGACTGAGCTGCCATGGGCTATATCTGTGCAGGGGTTCTAGGTTATCTCTATGCATGGTCCTTGGTTGGAGTATCAGTCTCAGAAAAGATCCCTGAGCACAGATTTTTTTTTTCTCTCTCCTTGGGGAACTCCAGCTCCCTCCAGGTCTTTCTGTATTCCCCTTCTATCATAAGATTTCCTGCACTCTGCCCAAAGATTGGCTATGAGTCTCAGCATCTCCTTTGGTACCTTGCTGGGTCGAGCCTTTCAGAGGCCCTCTGTGGCAGGGTCCTATCCTGTTCCCCATTTTGCCCCAATTCCAATGGCCATCCCATTTGCCTTTCTGAATGAGGATTGATCATCTTAACCAGGATCCTCCTTCTTGCTTGGCTTCTTTAGGTTTATAGATTTTAGTATGATTATCCTATATTACATGTCTAATATCCACTTATAAGGGATTATATACCATGTGTTTCTTTCTGCTTCTGGGATACCTCACTCAGCATGATCTTTTCTAATTACCACAATTTGTCTGCAAATGTCAAGATTTCCCTGTTTTTAATTGCTGAGTAGTATTCCATTGTGTAAATATATCACAATTTCTGTATCCATTACTCAGTTGAGGGACATATGGGTTGTTTCCAGATTCTGGAAACAATCTGGAAACAACCATGGTTGAGCAAATGTCCTTGTTGTGTACTTGAGCATCTTTTGGATGTATGCATAGGAATTGTATAGCTGGATCTTGAGGTAGCACTATTTCTAGTTTTCTGAGGAAGTACCAGATTGATTTCAATAGAGGAGAGTTCCCCTTTCTTCACATCCTCTCCAGCATGTGTTGCCTTATTTTTGTTGTTCAGAACCAATAAGCGTTCTTTCTTCTGCACATTGTTTCTTCTAAACAGGTTTTTATGCAGAATCTCAGAATTTCCCTTTCTCATTTGAATTCTTTCTCTTCTGTTTAATGGACAGTCATGTAAATGTCCCTCCTCTAAACACCTGTAGATTCTTTGCATATGTGTGTGTATCTCCATATATTTTTAAACACCTAAATATTGCATGTTCAGTCTGTATAATGTTTCTTGTTTATATGTATTCATGAATGATTATTTGTTATTGGGCAATCAAATTGTGTTCCCTGTAGAAGACTATTTATCTCACTCTCAACATTCCTTAGTTACATATAGTTCTTTTCAAAAGGTTGTGGTCTTGTGTGGTCTTTCCCCAATCCTTATTGCATGCTATTTTTGTTTTCCCTGTTAGGCTCATGTTTAAGCATGTAGATGAAGGTGACTTTTATAGTTCTGAGTCAATGGAATATTTCTTCAACCATGTTCAAAGGCAAAGGTAAAATATAGGTTCTAATGAAGAGCTTTTCTGAGTTTTTCTTGACCACTCTTGTTTTTAAGTACTGTACTTTAAAGTCACCAATGTAGTTCTGAAAATTTTTTTAAAGTTTCGTCTATCCTCAATTAGTGTTATGTATTTAACATATATTGGTAGAATTTATGATAATTGTTTTATTCTCTTTTAGTCTATTTCATTAGCTCCATTGCCTTAAAATTTCTGACGTAATCTGTCTTGATTTTGGCTAGTTGTATTTTGAATAATCTCCTTGGTTCTAATTGTTCTTGTTATAAACATGAATACAATGGAATTTCCTTCTATTTATTAAAAAAAACATATTTTGAAAAGAACTGTGTTGCCAGAAATCAGAGTGTTCCTGTGGCAGGGCTTCTTCAGGTATCCCTGATATTACAAGGATGTTACCACAGCCTTAAGATGGGAGAATGGAGAACTGAGGACTGAGTTTCTCTCTCTCTCTCTCTCTCTCTCTCTCAATTCATTCAATTCATATCAACTGGAGTAGTATTACTATCTGGATTACTAAGAAATCCAGTGTGACTTTGAGCCCTATGTCTCCTAGTATCTATAGAATTTAAGAGCAAATTGTAAAACAAACAAACAACAGACAGGCAGATGGACAGACAGAAAGAGCCTCAACATGCAAAGAAAATGAAGTATAATGAAGCATGTTTTCATCTCACAGGAGGTACTCTCTCTCACACACACAAACACATGTGTGCATATATATATACATATACATATATGTATATATATACACATATATATGTATGTGTATATATGTATATATATATGTGTGTGTGTGTATATGTGTGTATATATATATGTGTGTGTGTGTGTGTGTGTGTGTGTGTGTGTGTGTGTGTGTGTGTATAAGGCAGAAATCCAGAACAAATAGCAAGGAAATATATGGTATGAATAAAATTTAGCCTAGAAAATTTCAAATGAGATTCAGCAGTATCCTAGGTGCACTGCCTGAGAATGTTTCCAGAGCTTAGATAGATATGCTTCCAAAGTTAATGGATTATTACATGAAATAAAAGAAAAAAATTAATTATTTTTTTATTTTTATATTAATTATAATTTATTTACTTTGTATCCCAGTTGTAGACCCCTCCCTCATTCCCGCCCTCCCTCCCTCAACTCGTTCCATGACCCTTCCCAAGTACACTGATAGGGGAGGTCTTCCTCCCCTTCCATCTGATCCTAGCTTATCAGGTCTCATCAGGACTGCTTACATTGACTTCTTATGTGGCCTGGTAAGCCGACCCCCTCAGGGAGTGGTGATCAAAGAGCCAGTCACGCCAGTCACTGAGTACATTTCAGAGACATTCCATGTCTCTTAACCCACTTGGTGACTGAGTTACCATCTGAGCAGGGGTTTTAGGTTATCTCCATGAACGATCCTTGGTTGGAATATCAGTCTCATAAAAGACCCCTGTGCCCAGATTTTTTGTTTCTGTTGCTCTTCTTGTGGAAATCCTGTCCTCTCCAGGACTATCTCCCTCTTCTTTTTTAAACAAACTCTGCCCAAAGTTTGGTTATGAGTCTCAGCCTGTGCTTTGATACATTGCTGGAGGGAGTCTTTTAGGGCCCTCTGTGGTAGGCCCCTTACGTGTTTGCTGTTTTCTCCTTCTTCCAATGTCCATCCCATTTGTCTTTCTGACTGAGGATTAATTATCTTACCCTGGGTCCTCCTTCTTACTTAGCTTCTTTAGGTATACGAATTGTGTATGTTTATCCTATACTATATGTCTAATTTCCGCTTATAAGTGAATATATACCATATTTGTCTTTCTGTTTCTGGGATACCTCACTCAGGATGATTGTTCCTAGGTCCCATCATTTGTTTGCAAATTTCATGATTTCCTTGTTTTTAATTGCTGAATAGTATTCCATTGTGTAAATGTACCACAATTTCTGTATACATTCCTCAACTGAGGGACATCTGGCTTGTTTCCTTGTTCTGGCTCTTACGAATGAAGCTGCTAGGAACATGGATGAACAAATGTCCTTGTTGTGTACTTGAGCATATTTTGCATATATGTCTAGGAGAGGTATAGCTGGATCTTGAGTTAGCACTATTCCTAATTGTCTGAGAAAGCACCAGATTGATTTCCAAAGTGGTTGTACAAGTTTACATTCCTACCAGGAATGGAGAAGGATTCCCCTTTCTCCACAACCTCTCCAGCATGTATTGTCACTTGAGTTTTTGATCTTAGCCATTCTGATGTGTGTAAGGTGAAATCTCAGGGTCATTTTGATTTGCATTTCCCTGATGACTAAGACTTTGAGCATTTCTTTAAATGTTTCTCTGCCATTCTATATTCTTCTACAGAGAAATCTCTGTTTCACTCTATGTCTCATTTTTTAATTGGATTACTTGATTTGTTGCATTTTAACTTCTTTAGATTTTTATATATTCTGGATATCAGCCCTCTGACAGATACCGGGTTTATGAAGATCCTTTCCCTGTCTATAAGATTTCATTTTGTTCTGACGACAGTGTCCTTTGCTTTACAGAAGCTTTTCAGTTTCATGAGGTCCCATTTATTGATTATTGATATTAGAGCCTGTGCTGTCGGTGTTCTGTTCAGGAAGTTGTCTCCTGTGCCAATGAGTTCTTTTCTGTTTCCCACTTTTTCTTCTAACCATTTTAGTGTGTCTGGTTTTATGTTGAGGTCTTTGATCCACTTGGACTGTAGTTTTGGGCAGGGTGATAAATATGGATCTCTTTGCATTTTTCTACATGTAGACATCCAATTGGACCAGCACCATTTGTTGAAGATGCTGTCTTTTTTCCATTGAATGGTTTTGGTTTCTTTGTCAAAAATCAAGTATCCATAGGTGTGTGGGTTTATTTCTGGATCTTCTATTAGGTTCCATTGGTCCACCATTCTGTTTCTATGCCAATACCATGCTCTGTAGTGCCACTTGAGATCAGGGTTGGAGATACTTCCAGATGATCTGTTGTTGTACAGGCTCATTTTGGTAATTCTGGTCTTTTTGTTTTATTAATATTGCTCTGTAGTATAGCTTTAGATCAGGTGGAGTTACCTCCAGACAATCTCCTGTTGTACAGAATCATTTTGGCAAAAACAATTGTTAAAGTACAGATAAATTATGCAAATGAGCATTTGGAAAATGTAAATTCACACAGAAATACATATGAAAGATACTGGTAGTGTTCAATTCATAGTTATAACAGCAAGAGGGAAAAGAAAGTTCATGCCAAGACTGAAGAGAATGAGAAGATTCTAGAATTACAGAGACAACAGAAAGAAAAGTTGTTCAGATGTGGAAAGAAGCAAGCATAGGAAATATGAACAAAAGTTTCAGTCTTGTGTAATGATATGAAAGAGCAAATAAAAAAGATAAAACATTCACACACACATTATAAGATTCTTCAAGCTTTTCACTGACAAACAGCAAACTGTAAGTGGGAATGCCAAAAATATTTTCTTCTAAGAAACACTTGGAATACAGTGTTATGTTGGTAAAACCTCAATGAACCAGTTAATATACAGACTTAATACCAGAGAACTTGTAAATCAATGATAAAATGCACCACACAGAAATAAAGACCTAAAGAACTTGGTAAAACATTTAATGTATAAATGGTAATGAGAGTCATCACAACAGAATGTAAGAAACAATTTTCTATGAGGTTCTGCAATTAATTTCACATTATAAACTATGCACTATGAACATGCCTGCAACTCAAATTATTGGTGGAGTAAAGGCAAGAAGAGTTGTGGTTCAAGGCTAAGCATAGGTACACCTGAATTCACAACTAGTATGGTCTATGGAAGACCCTGTCTCAACGGAACTCATGAAATAATTCTAATTACATAATATTATGGAATAATTCTAATTACATTACATAGATCTGAGCTTAATACATTTTGAAGAAAACAGTGTCAAACTAACACTGATTAACATATGCCTAAAAGTTTAAAATGTTTAGGCATTGAGAAACATTAAGATATTAAATAAATAAATAAAATAATATTTGATGAATTGCATACAAGAGAAAATAATCTCTTAAATTTCCTTTTATCTATATATCATTTATCATCCACTTCTATCTCTTTTATATTATCTACTTTTCTCCCTATCATGTCTTTCTCAAAATAGAGACACATAGATAAATAATATATAATTATATGTATATATTCTTTAATTTATTAATATACCACATATTGATAAATGCATATATAATTATTATAAGCATATTTAAAACTATTTTATAAAGTGAAGAATTATACACCTCTCAAATATACCAAGTTATTAAAATTATAAACTACATTTTATGAGTTACAGTAAGTTAAAAATTATGAGTCAGTAACTCACAAATGAAGACTTCAAAGATTCATAAGTTTGAAAATAAAATGGAAAGCATGTAGTGAAAATCAGAGCAGACTTCTATGGAACAATAGAGGTAAGGATTTACAGTAAAACTCTGGATTTGATGCACGATTGTTAGAAAATACAAATGACTTAAAATGAAATTCAATGAGAGATAAACAAAATTATCCACCTGCCCAAATAGTGAACAACTTATAATGAGAGTAAAACATAATGAAAGAGTGAAAAACTAGAATATTAAATCTATGAAACTAACAGTTGCTTCCTTGTAAAATTTAATATACAGTACAAGTAGCTGATTTTTTTTCAGTGATAGAGTTCACCAATGGGTCATTTTAAGATTTGAAAGAGAAATATACCATAGATTTATCTCAGGTGAACAAGCCAACACAACAATGTTAGAAATTTACAAAATTAAATTAAAAACTTCGAAGAAATGGATAATGTTTCTGAGAGCATATATCACCAAAAATATTCTTGCAAAAATAAAAGCAATCTGCCTTTGACAAACAAATTATAATTGGTCTTATACTTTTTTTTTTCAAAAGCATTAATAAAAACTGATATCTCTGGTAAGTTTTCACAATCTTCCAAAGAATAAAAAAATATATAATCATAATGTCCCCATCATTGAAAAGCATGGGTCATAGGTATCTCCTTTAAAGATCTGTTTTAATCTTGATATCACATTCAGAAGAAAACAAATCACAGAACAGGTCTTTAAAATAGAAGTATCAGGTATTTTCAGGACTGCCTGCAATAAACCAGGGTCAGATGAAAGGGGAGGGTGTCCTCCCCTATCCTCCCCTATCAATGGACTTGGAAAGGGACAGGGAGGGGGTGAGGGAGGGAGTGAGAGTGGGAGGAAGTGAGGGAGCAGGATATAGCAGGGCTACAAAGTTAATGAACTGTCACTAATATTAAAAAAAATAAAAATGGAAAAAATAGTAGTACCTTCTGGAATAAAATAATAACTGTATCTTACAAGGTAAACATAGCAAGTAATTAGGTTAAGTTTATTCTAGAAACAATATAACCAATAACAAAAAAAAACTCAATTAACTAATACATGGAAGACGAAAATAAGCTTAGATTACAAGTCTTCGTAAGTTCAAAAGGAAAGGCATTCTATAAAAAAGGTACTCTACAAAATTCAAGAGCAGTTTAGTGAAAACCTCCAAGAAATTAGAAGTCTCTCCACACATTTTTAACCAAGAAAAAGGCCATTCTTAATAGCTATATCAATTATTACACTTTTTATTGAAACTGGAAAAACATTTAAAAACTTCTGGGAAAATTATGTTCTTTATACCTTTTTTTATATGTATGTATGAACTTCCTAAATGCCTCAATTAACAAATATACATAAATAAATTCATTAATAAAAACAGATGGTAGAAATTTATAAGTAGAGAATATGACAAGTTTTCATAGTTCTGTTTTTATATGCAGAACCACATTTTGTGATAAACTGGTAATTTTGTTATTGTATTGTTTAATATTGTACACAGTTCAAAGTGTGGACCCTGTACATATTGAAATGTATATTGAAGTGTATTGGTGTCTTAAATGATTCAGCAGGTGTCGAGAAGTGTCTAGCCATTCTTTTCCAAAGGGCTGAGGATTTCCTATCCATTTGTTACATGTTGGGTATGCATCTGAATGTCATCTCCAGTGCTTCACGTCCTCTGTGAAGAAACGAGGTTGGAGAAACCCATGGCCATGTTTGCTCAATGGATAGCCATTTCTCTATGTGTGGTCTTGGCTCTAGTGTCTTAGTTCTGTGGACTTCTTACTCAAAACTGTCTTTCTTATCACCTCACAGCCTCAAGCTTGATTCTTGCTGAGACAATTTGTTTGCTGTTGTAAATCACAGAAGCTTAAGCACTAGAGACACAAAACCCAGAAAGACTTACAGTTTTCTACTGATCCGTATTTTCTTTCAAAAAGGAAAACAGCGTAGCTGACAGTTGCTTTGAATCATTTGAGTGACACAGAATCGGTAGCTAAATAAAGGTAGAGATAGATTGATGCCTCAAACTAAAATCCCCTCCTAGCAGACACTGCCAAAACCCATCATATTCCATGGACACCACCATTTCAAAATCCTCCAGCCACCCTCTAATTTCTTATCTAATATCTTTTTCTCTATACCTGAGGGCTCTTCTAGAACATTGGAAGGTCACATTCATTATAGCTGAAGGCCAGAAATGCTGAAATATTATCCCCATCTCAATGTAACAGACTCAAATGACTCCTGAGAAGTGATTTATAATTGGTTCCTAAAAAAATCAGCACCCCCACCTAGGATTTTAAATGAGACCCAGATTCTTGTTATGAAATACTGAGCTTTCAATGATAAAATCCAAAGTTTCTTGGCAAAGGTAGAACTGGGAAACATCTCATGTCTTATGGGGAAAGCCTAAGCAGCAGATTTGAAGGTAGACATGAGTCGGATATTAGAGTTTATAAGAAAACCTTAACTAGTTAGTTCAAAAATTCTTCTCTTCACCAAATAGGAAATACCAATGCCAGCCTAATATTTATTCCATGAAACATAACAGAAGATACATATACAATGGAGAATGAGGCATGAAAAAACTCACTGGACAGAAGAAATTAGCAGGTAAGCTGAGGAGAGATTGTTAAAAATTACCTGCTCTCAACCAAAAGGAGAAAAGAATTTTTTTGTTATTATTAGTTACATTTTATTAACTCTGTATCCCAGCTGTATCCAGCTCCCTCATTCCCTCCCAATCCCATCTTCCCTCCCTCATCTCCTTCCTGCACCTTTCCAAGTCCACTGATAGGGGAGGAGCTCCTCTCCTTTCATCTGACCCTGGTTTATCAGGTATCTTCAGGACTGGCTGCAAACTCCTCCTCTGTGGCCTAGCAGGACTGCTCCTCCCTTGGGGTTGGGGAGGTCAAAGAGCCTGCCATTGAGTTCCTGTCAGAAATAATCCCTGTTCCCCTTACCATGGAAAATCAATTGGTTACTGAACTATACGGGTTTCATCCAAGCAGAGGTTCTAGGTTATATCCATAGATGGTCCTTGGTGGAGTGTAAGTCTCAGAAAAGACCCCTGTGCCCAGATATATTTGGTCTTTGTGGAGCTCCTATCCTTTCCACGTCATACTAACTCCCCTTCTGCCGAAGGTTTGGTTATGAGTCTTAGTATCTGTTTTGAAACACTGCTAGGTAGAGTCTTTCAGATGCCTTCTGCGGTAGACTCCTGTCATACGTCCAATGGACATCCCATTTGTCTTCCTAAGTGCGAAAAGAAATCTTAACAATATGAATGTGTAAGTGTGATTTGAACAGGGAGAGCACAAAAGGACATACCAAAATAGACAGGGAAAATCCTCCTCCTACGAGGACTCAGCTTCACACAAAGAACTACAGGCAACAAGAAATCTGAGAGCACACCAAGTGACCAGTCACAAATGGTCAGCCCTGAAAAAATATCTTCAAGTAATGTTATACAGACTAAACTGGTTATATTTGGAAATATCTATGCACATACGTATTCATGTATGCATATGATAGCAATTACTGGAAAAAAAGTGAGCCTGAATTTGAAGACTAGTCAGAGGAATAGGGGGAAGTTTTGGAGGTAAGGGAAAAATGTTGTAATTAATTTATAATCTCAAAAATTAAAACAAAATTGATAGAAGACAACAACAAACAAACAAAACAGAAAATAGAACACCACGCAACATCAAAACTCAGCGTCCAGTACTCAAACAAGTACCACATATTAAGCCATACAGTTTGAATCTGACTCAGGCTTTCCTACACAGAAGGAAGGTTGACCTGTGGCAATAGCCTTCCTCCTTGTGCTTAGAGGTGCTCTGCTTCTCCTCACACAAGCTGATAATTTCAGTGTGTTTTTCGTCAAATTTAAGACTTTGCAAACATAAATATGGAAGCAAGGTATGTATCACCATGTCAGCCATGCTCAAAACAGTTTTGGGATGGAGGAGCTGAAGTCACTGTGGTGAACAGACTGCAAAAAATGAACTCATAAAATATTTATTTATTTTATTTATTCATAAAATTAATTAATTAGCTAACTAATTAATTCCTATGGCACAACGCATATATAGAGGTCAGAGATAGAATTTGGGCATCAGTTATCTCTGTCTACCATGTGGGTTCTAGGTATCAAATTCAGGCTTGGCAGAAAATGCCCCTATGTGCTGAGACTTCTTGCCGGCCCAATTAAACACATTTTTAAGTTATCAAAATGGGTGGGAAACCATATAAAATGGAGAGATTATGCCCTCTGTGAGACATTATAAAAGTTTTATATTAACAACATAGCTTCAAAAGAAAAAAAACATAACATAGGACATAATAGATATATGATTAAAAACCAAGTCAGTGCTGGGGGCTAGAGAGAAATTTCAATGGTTACAAGCACTTTATTGTTCTTCCAGAGGTATAGACTTCAATTCCCAGCAACCACATGGTGGGTCACAATCATTTATAATGGGAACTGATTGCCATTTTTGGTGTACATGGCTTATATCCATAAAGTACATAAATAAATAAATCTTAAAAAATCAGTGCTATGACACCAGAATAAAACTGCTAAAACATTACTACAAAATAAAAACAAAGAGAGCACTGATAAGGAAAGCACACATTTTTCATTCATATTTTGAAAAACTGCTAAATTAAGTGGATCAACAAAAAAGAGACATCAAAATGTACAATGAGATATGAAAATCATGATTGTCTGGATAACTAATATGCACTTTTCATTACAAAAATATAAAATATGTATCATAAAATTGTTATTGCCTTAAATAAGATTCCTATTTGCCACACTGAGGAGCATAGTAAACCTTCAGGGAGGTAGTTTTTCTGCAGTCCATTTTCAATGGCGAAATTTATTTTTTTCAAAGGTCACATAACATTACTTATAAATACTTTTATAGCTAAAAGTCTGATGGGGAAAGGATAGGAGCTCCACAAAGACCAAATATATCTGGGCACAGGGTCTTTTCTGAAACTGACATTCAACCAAGGACCATGTATGGATATAACCTAGAACCTCCGCTCAGATGTAGCCTGTGGTAGCTCAGTAACCAATTGGTTTCCCAAAGTGAGGGGAACAAGGACTATTTCTAACAGGAACTCAATGAAGATACCTGATAAAACAGGATCAGATGAATGGGGGGAGGTCCCCCTCTATCAGTGGACTTGGAAAGGGGCACAGTGGTGATGAGGGAGGGAGGGAGGGACTGGGAGGGAATGAGGGTTCGGGGCACGGCTGGGATACAGAATTAATAAAATGTAACTGATAAAAATAAAAATTAAAAAAAGAATAATTCAAAAATGCATTTCTTTTTTAAAATCAAGACAAAATACATGAAAATTTCATTTCAAAAAATGTGTAAACAATGTAGCCCGATAATTTAAAAAATTAGTGTGAAGACTGAAAATGAATAGCAAAATCAACTATGAGTCCAAAGACACCTAATTTACTAAATTCCATTAATTTAGACATTCTATCAGAATATCTGATTTAACTCCTTTAAAAACCAGGAACAAATCTTATTTCGTTTACATGAAACCTAAAAAAAAAAAAACAAAAAAAAAACTATAATCCCAAATGTCAATGAAATATAAGAATGAGAAAAAGTAAACCATGGAGAGGTCTTGCAGTCCCTGCACCATGGAGATGTAAAGGTATTTACCTCTCACAAGTAACCATGAAAACTGTGGTGCTCTTTCCTTATATGTCAGTCATGGAGTATGCAGAGTACTCTATCCACTTGTAGTTTTCTTTCCAACTGTTTCATGCAAAAACACAATAAAAGCATTATTATGTGAAAAACTCCAGGAGTAAACAACTCATAAACTTTTAATAATGAATATTACACTATATTCCTATAACTGTTTTCTATTATAACTGTCAATCTTTTATTGTACTGAATTTATAAGTTAAACACTATTTTATTATGTAAACATGAACATTATAAAGAAAAAAAAACATCATCTTTAACCAGCCATATAAAATGTTCCAAACAATCACATTAAAAATCCCATTTCTTTAGGTGTACAGATTTTAGTAGGTTTGTACACCTAAAGAAACTAATCAGGAGGGGGGACTCTTGCTAAAATGCTCAATTCCTATCCAGAAAGGCAAAGAGGCTGGACATCAGAAGAAGGAGAAAAGAGTGAACAAGTCAGGAGCCTGACACAGAGGACCTCTGAAAAGCTCTGCTCTGCAGACTATCAATGTAGATGCTGAGACTTATGGACAACCTTTGGGCAGAGTGCAGGGAATCTTAGGAAAGAAATTGGAAACAGTAAGATCTGGAGAGGACAGGAACTCCATAAGGAGAGCAACAGAACCAAAAAATCTGAGCACAGGGGTCTTTCCTGAGACTGATATTCCAAACAAGGACTATGCATGGAGATAACCTAAGACCCCTGCATAGATATAGCCCATGGCAGTTCAGTATCCAAGTGGGTTCCATTGTAATAGGAATAGGGACTGTCTCTGACATGAACTGATTGGCCTGCTCTTTAATTACCTCCCCCTGAGGGCGAAGCAGCATTACCAGGTCACAGAAGAAGACAATGCAGCCACTCCTGATGAGACCTAATTGACTAGGATCAGAAGGAAGGAAAAGAGGTCCTCCCCTATCAGTGGACTTGGGGAGGGGCATGCATGCAGAGGGTGGAAGAAGAGAGGGATTGGGACAGGAGGAGGGAGAGAAGCACAGGGGGGGATACAAAGTGAATAAAGTGTAATTAATAAAGAAAAAAAATCTCATGTCTTAAAAATATTTTTATCTATCTATCTATCTATTATTTATTACAGTTCATTCACTTTATATCCTGTCTGTAGCCCCCTCCTTTGTCTCCTTCCAATCCCACTCTCCCTCTGTCATCTTCTCCCATGTCCCTCCCAAGTCCACTGATAGGGAAGATTCTCCTTCTCTTCCATCTGTCCTTATCATCTCAGGTCTCATCAGGACTAGCTGCACTCTCTTCCTCTGTGGCCTGGCAAGGTTGCTCCCCCATTACTTACAAGTGTATTTTTTTAACTGTTCTTTGATAACTCAAAAGTTTCATTTTGGTTTTGCTTGTTTTTTGTCTGTTTTTTTGTTTTTACAGTCATTAGTGTTGTCAATTTGAGTCAGGTTAGAACTGGCCTCTGGCTAGGTCTGTGGGACAGGGTCTTGATTATGTTAGCTAATGAGGAATGGCCCATCCCACATGCAGGTAGGAGCTGGACTGTAGAAGTGAAGAACACACCTGAGTGGTGTACACACATTCATTGCTTTCTGTTCCTTATGATGGACCTGATGTGACAAGCTCTGTCAGACCACCTTGCTTTGTTGAACTATAACCTGGAACTTTGTGATAATTCCTTTTTTTCCTTAAATTGCCTTTGTCTAGATGTTTTATCAAAATTTTAAGAAAAGAAAGTAAGACTAGGGTTTAGCAATGGTTTATAAAGTTGAATAGAATAGCGATGAGTAATTCCAACCTTGGATATTTATTCCAGGGAACACAAAAAGAACCTCACACAGTGCGGGAAGTGCAGCAGCAAAAACTATTACCGAAGAGTGACAACATTCAGAATTGTCCCAAATGAATTAACGTTCAAATGTGCTTCAGAGGAACAAATGGAGTTACGCACTAAGATTTACTTGGAGTGAAATATCAACAACCAATTAAAAAGAATAAGCTAAGGATTTGTTCAACGTTTGTGTGCACCTATCAGTGGAACCTCTCTTAAAAACCTGCATTCATCATGATTTTGTTCATGTGACCTCATTTGATGTAAAAATAATCACTCAGAGCCAGTGACAGGATGAATATGAATTCAGAGACAACACAAAGAAATTCCTGAACTGTTGAACCTATTATGGGTTCCATGGTGTTATCACTAATATGCTAAGGATAATTACTCAAAACAATTTTATTGTAAATATGATAAAGTCACCTGAAGTTCACAGAGGACCAAATAATTTCATCATTAGGTGCCTGAAATATTATGACTCCAGTTTTAGACACTTGATGAAAAATGGATGGAGGAGTTTTAATGAGTGTAGCCTGTATTTAGTGTTTTTCCTTCCATAGAAGGATTCTTTCTTTCTTTGCCAATAAATTTCTGTGTATATAACTGAGTGGAGTTCAAGGGGAAAAATAAGGTCAACACTTATTTGTTCTAGTCAAATTTTACTCTAACCCAGGCAAATGACCTAGGCGAGTCATTTGCACAGGAATTATATTGATTCAATGTAATCTCTGTGACCTTCTTGCTCATAGCCCTTTTCTTTATTACAAGTGATGTACTCATGATCTTTGATTTGTTCGAAATATTTTTAATATCTTATACCTCATAAGACTGTGGATAAAATGCAGATACAGATATCATGAGGCACACTTACATATTGCATATCCTTTTAGGTGTCTGAGAAATAAGATGACAGAACACATGCAGAAGATCTTGGGGCAAGTGCTGGCTTTTCACTCTGTGGAGACACAGAGAGGATGCTGTAATCTAGACTCTCCTGATGCTCTCAGTGTGGAAATATAAAATCTCTTTTATAGCAGTGAGCCTTTGTGTTGGTTCTATAATACCAACTGGCAAGCCCCAAAAATATATAAACAGCACTGAACAGACTCAACAGGTTGTATTTATATATTTATTCATTCATATAGATTCAAAGATAATATAGAGGCTACGTATTTGAAAAAGAAGAAGCTGTTTTGAGGGAAGGGAGGGAAGAGAAATAATGTATTTATATTTTCATTAAAAATAAGATAAATTGAAAAATGTGAAGACCTACAAAACTTATTCTTTCTTCTTTCAAGATTTCTGAGATTCAGGGCATAACCGAAAACTCAAGCATAGGCATGTTAAGAAATGCACAATGAAAATATGCTTATGTAAACAAAATAGAGGAGTTTGAAGTTCCAAATGCTGTTTTCACATTTTCTTCAAAGATAGATTCTACTCTGACCCTGGCCACAACAGTGTTCCCTCCAAAATAAATACTTCTGTGATTAGAACTGTCCTGATTTGCCAAAAATACCTCTCCCCAATGCCAAGGGATTTTGGTGTGACTTGCATTTAAGCATTATTCATGTTAGCAGAGAAATTAAATTCCTGAAATCCTATTTAAGGCTGGGAATTTGAGGGAGGAGAGTAGGGATTTGCCCACTCAGGCTGAAGCAGAAAACAAAGTCAGATGCTCAGGCTGCTCTGCTCTGTCTTAAACAAGAAAACAAGCCTCCTAACCAGCCACCACCAAACACCTTTCACTTGGTTCCCATGGTAACACCTCTATCTTCTGGTGCCCACAGTGTCTCTAATGCCTCTGACTAGTTGGATTCATTGGCACCTGCTCCCCTTGCCAGCTCTTGTCAAAATTTATTACAATGAGAATCTTTGCAATAACACTAGTGGGAGAAGAAAGAAGGCGTACTTAGTTCATTGGAGATCTCTGTCAACTCCCAGTCAAGCCAGCCTCTTCCCAGGAGCTCAGAAGGAGCATGTTTGTGCTCTCCAGGGCTCACTGCATATTGTCACAGACAAGCTCCAACCAGCATGCAAGCCTAAGCAGTGACCCAGCAGGGCATGCTGCTCTGAAAGTGTCATTGCCCAGGGCCTTTGTTCTAGCCTATAGTATCCTGATCTGTGATGCTTTACAAGGACAAGAAAGAGTTAGTCCAGGAGCAGGTTTCTGGTCCTTGAGCTTCCATCAGCCAATGGGAACAGCTGCTGGTGATGTAATGTTCTTATTTAGTCCAGTGTCGAGGACTTGAGGGTGGAGATTTGTTGGGGGTTGGATTTTTCTGTGGCCTATATTGAACTAGATTTTTCTCTCCAGCTATTTATGTCCTGTCACTTAAGTTTAGGCTCTCTCAAGAATGCGACAATGCTGCCTTTAAAACAGGATTCGGAGCAGCCCAGACAAGCCGGATAAGGCAGCAAGTGGGCAGAAAATTCAACTGGAATCCGATGTTGGGTTTATGTGGCTTCCAAGTTTCAAGTGATCCTATTCCTTCTCAGTCTGAGGTGAGGTGACCCCAAAGTCAAATCAAAGCAAAGTCCTTGACATTGCTGGTTCCTTCGTCTCCTCAACTCAATTCTCAACTCCTCTCGATCTACTAAAAGCCCCGTCTAATGTGGGGGTAGATGATGCTCCAATTTCAGGGTGACTATCGCTGCTAGCGCTGAAGGGATAAACAGAATCAGCAAGTTAGGAGGAAGACTGAGGAACGTGTGGGGAAACATAGGCAGTCATCCAGCATATAATTAATATTTCAGGACATAGTGAAGATGTTGGAGTGAACACTGGGATGTAGAAAATCACCAGGTAAACAGAGGCATGCTGTTTCCTGTGAAGAAATGGCTGTTTCCTTGAACCTCACAGCCACAAGCTCATACTTCATATTGCTATAAAGGTGAAAACAGTTCGTATCTATTTATAAAAATAACGTATCCCCCCCCTTAAACATTATTGGCTCTTGAGTAAACTGCAACCTTCTTTTTGTTTGCGTTCCTCAAGATAAATTTTCTAAAAAAAGTGAATGTGGGAGAGTTTAGTGAGGTTTCATGAAGAGAGCAGTGTTCTCTTTGTACACGATGCTGGCCTTCATTTGTTAGCCCCCAGCATCAATCATCCATGAACAAGAATCTCCCAAACCATGGCCCCAAATAAGGCTTTCAGTGTTAGAAGTTGGTTCCCATAGACAAATTTTTTGTTGTAAATTCATACAGGTAAGCATCATATTCTGGAAAAATCTGCCAGCTAAGCTACTACTGCTCTCACTGTTTTCTTCCACTTTTCCTCATTTGGTTTTTTGTTCCCCAGAGAATTTTACTTCAATATTTTTTGATATTCAAGTATATATATATAAAACTATATACAACCAAGAAATGGAAAATAGAGAAACTTCACATAGTTTACTGCTAGAAAGCTATCAAAATCACCTTTTCACCTGCAAGTTATGAAAATTTGATTTTATATATAAATTTGCCTTTAAAACCATGAAGAGAAACATTTTATATGACGTTACAATACAGAAAGAAAGACAGACAGAAAGAGGAGTACTATATAGTTTAATAATAGTAATTGAAAAACTTACATATTAGTCTTCAAATAGTATTTTCTTATGAAAGAAAACAAAAGTTAATGGGAAATAATTTAATTAAAGTTGTTTGATGTAGAATAGGTAGTTTAAGGTAAAACACATTGTTATTTCTGAAACAAGAAAGTTATTAAAAGAAAAAGAAAGGTATGATAAAACCACAGAGATAACCATGAGAGGATAAAGTTTCAGTTAGATGTAAGAACTACCCTGTTTTGGCATAGCTCAGTGACCATAACAATACTGTATATGTCAAAGCAGTTGCGTTGATTAAACATAATCTCTAACCCCAAAATTAAAACAGAAGATGAAATGTGTAGCAATTTGCTAAATTTAATTGATCTTTCTACAGCATAAAAATATATTAAACCATTGTAAACATTGACTCTTATAGTTACTACCTACCAAATAACAGATTCTTAAAAATGGGAGTAAGGAAGACGAGAGTATAGATGAATCAATATTTGAAATTTATTGATAGTTGAGCAATCATTTTCTAGATAGTAAAACAAATGACAGACATGTACCCATTGTATTAGTAAAGACAATAAATTAAAATTGACTAAGTTAATTTAAATATTGTCAAACTAATTGTAGTTTAAAAGGCATAAATATATAAAAAATAGCAATTCTAGTGGTACTAAATACTTTTGAGTTATAATCATGTAGAAATACCTTAAAAATAAGGATGTGAAGGCAGGCCTTGTAAAAATCCAAGTTCAGTTCCTAACACTCACAGGGTCATTTAGCAGTGTTCTGTAACTCTAGCTCCAAAGGACCCAACTCTTTGTTCTAGACTCCATGGTTACATGTATTCAAAAGCATATATGCATACACAGACACTCAACTTACATACAATTAACAAAACAATAAATACTTTAAAATATGTAAAGATACGAAAAATGAAAAGAAAAGAAGCAAAGAGAGAGTAACATGAACACTCTGAAGATAGTTACGTGTGATGACTATGTACGAATGTGTTTATTCACTAAACAAAAGAGTATAACACCTATTTATGTAGCACTTAATTTCATTACCTATTTTAAATAATCTAGAATTGATTTAAGTATATGAGAGGCTAGGATTTGCAAATTTAATGTTTGCAAACTCCTGAAGCCAATATTTTATGTGTAATGACTGCTTTATATGAATATATAATTTAGTTATATTCTATAAAATTGATTCCAAAGAAAATCTGTGGTAATTAAAAGCCCACCAAAACAAAAGATTAGAAAAGGCAAACATATCATGCAATAATTGGAACATTTAACTAACCAGAGCAATGCCCTAATTTTAAAGTCCGTGTAAGGACAAGTTTGAATAAAACAGTGAACAATTGGATAGATATGTACAGATAAATAACACATTTGTAAGGATGTTTTAAAATTTTCTTTTAATACATGGTCCTAAGGAAAAAGATAAAACACACACAGGGTCAGGATGTAGAAAATTTGAACATGCCTGGCAAACTTGACTTAGTAAAAGCTTGACCCAGTGTCAGGCTGATCCTCACTGTAGCTGAATATCCATTATTCTCAAGGATTTACAAAACCTTTAGTGAACCAGAAGACATAGTAAGTGGTTAAGTGATTCTCAGCACATTTTAAACGTCTGAACTCTTACAGAGCATATTCATTGAGTATAATTAAAACTATAATAAAAAGGCTACCCTAAAAACCTGTTCAAAAATAAATGAATTATAAAATATAAAGATATAGCCTGAAAATTTGCTCAAAAATAAAATAGCACACCTCTGAATAGCTCATGAGTAAGGAAGATATTACAGTGGGACACAGAAAACATGTTAAACTAAAAGATGAAAACGGTCTTCAAGTCAAAGATGTGGTACACAATAAAAGTAATCCTTAAGGTGCTGTGTCTGAGTACACGGCTGTGGCCAAGGTCACTTACAGTTTTTATCATTAGTAAATGGAGATTTCATAAGTTTGAATCACTCATAGTACACTCTGATCCCTTTAAAATCATATCTCCTGGAAGCTATGGAGTAGGTATCATCATTTTGAGCCCAGCTGTTCTCAGCATCCTCTATTTGCGACCACCCTTTTCACATTAAATTACCTTGGAGCCTTTGTGAGAATCCAGTTGACCTTACACATGTGGACCCCTTCCTTCATCACACTGTTTTAATTATTGAAGCTATTGAAGGCTGAAAGTTGGGTAATGTCTGTTCAAATTAGAATGTCTTTGTCAATGTGATGTTGGTTCTCTTGATATCTTTTTGTTTCTATATCATATCAACTTCAAATATAGATTATTAATATTAACACAACAGTTTATTGGAAGGTTTGTTGGATGAAAAAGTACCATTTCCTCTTTGGAATAAGGCTATAATTAGTCTAAAACTTGAACGGGAATGGAGGTTTTCCTTTCAATGATACTTAATTTGTTGTCTGTCTTTCAAATTGCAGACACAATCACATTTCTCCAAAATGCCTTAAAACTTTATCGGTCAAACAGGTTAAAGTCCTTATTGCCTATTTATATTTGTAGAGAATCGTCCTCAATAGTCAATTTTCATAGCTGAGTATGTTTAAGTGGACAATAGGTTTTGAGTAACACCAGAATTAAAAACAAAATCTTAGACTACCACCCCCCTACCTTTCCCTTTTAGTTTCTTTATTGATAGATAAGCCTTCATTATCTAAAGTAATAATTCAAGGGTAGGTGAAACTCATGGAGCTCTTAGATACAAAGAATGGAAGACTTTTATAAGGAAATATAAGAGGGTGAACAAATGACTGAAATATAAGGAGAAAATCAAAAGAAAACAATTTACAGAATGCCATGGTTGGCAAGCAGAGGTCCTAAGAGAGCCATTTTAAAAAAAGGAGAGGGCAATGGGGAGTTAAGATGTTTCCAAGGAAAAGTAGGTTCACATGGGGAGATGAAGGACTACACATAATAACCTCTCCAGGTTGGAGAGCAGTGGTGCATTCTGTTCACAGTCATAGGTCCTCTTTTGGGGAGAGTACATTACTGGGGTTACAGATAGGAAGGGTTGTCTGCAAGCTGGAAGCCTTTTACTCAATAAGGTTTATTTTAAGACTACTTCTTTTTAAATATTAGTAGTATATATTTTTCTTAAAATAGTTCTAAAACAGGCTACATATTATTGGAATATTCAAAGACATCATTGCCGAGGCTCTCATTGATAGAGGTAATGGAGCTGTCTTCTTGGGACCTCTTGAGGTGAGGGTATCTCTTTGTCATAACACTTGTTCTTCTAGTTTGCATCTGTCCTCTATCTTGACATTCAGCCTTGATAAGCACCTGAGTGTCCTTAGCTTCTCTGGGTTGGATGTTTCAGGGTTCAATTAACTATTGCAGAATATCAATTTAAATGTGATTTTTTTTTCAAATTTATTGCACAAAATTGTGTACATTTATAGGTACTATGTGATATGAATGAGTTTTTAATTTTTTTATAAATTACAGTTTATTCATTTTGTATCCCAACTCTAACCCCCTCCCCCATCCCCTCCAAATCCCAACTTCCTTCCCTCTTCTCCACCTATGCCCCTCCCCCAGTCCACTGGTAGGGGAGGTCCTCCTCCTCTTCCATTTGATCCTAGTCTATCAGGTCTCATCAGGAGTGGTTGCATTGTCTTCCTCTGTGGCTGGTAAGAGGGTTTTGTTGTTGTTGTTTTGTTTGTTTGTTTGTTTGTTTCTGTGTTTTAAGACTAGTTTTGTGGAAGCCTGCTGTTAAGTTTGAGGTCTAGTATTTCTGGATAGACTCTTTCTCAGCTGGGTTTCCTCTCTGACTGATCTGAGGATTTTCAGATCTTTTATTAACAAGTATCACATAGCCCTCAGGGAGATTACAGGCCCTACCCCTTCCTGATAAGAAATCCATCCAGCAAGCGCCTGGATATTTCTAAAAACACTACTCTATGCTAATGAGATGTCTTGATGTCTTGGCTTTCAACCAATGACCTTTAACTGGACCTGGAGTTCTTTACTCACCCATAGGATAATTAAGTACCGTTTTCCCTCTCTTATGATAGGACTGTGTTATTGTAGGTAAATCAAGTATCTGACACCCCTAGTTCTGTCAAATAAAACACATTTACCATCAAAACCCTTTGTACTGTCCAAGGTTTATAAGTTCTTGTTTTACACTAAATAAACAGCCCAGCATCATCTAGCTCACTAAGACTGGCTGAGACTCATCATTTATTCTGCGGAAGGATGGGCTCCCCTTTTCCCTAAAGACTTTATTGCTGGAAGCCTGGAGCTTGGCTGAGAGCAGTCATCCATGAGATGCTGGGCGCTTCAAGTTTCCACCATCACTGGCTTTCTATCACTGCCCAGCCCACTGCAGTGTCCATTTGTGGGAGCAAACAACTGGCTCTTCCCAAAGCAGCCATTTTGTTTGCCTGGACAAAACCAGGCTCCTGCTTCTACTTCTCTCGGTTAAAGAACTCCCGAGCGCTGCTCAACAAAGAAGCCACTGACTCGTCCAGGCTGGGCCCTCATTGTTGCCTGGCTTGGTTCTGGATCTTCTTTTACCCTGCACTTTACCCATTTCTGCCTGGAGCATGCACTTCCGATGCAGGCACTCTTGTGCTTGACATTAACAAGCTTCCCAGGAGAGTATCTGACAAAGACCAGACTCCGAACAGACACTGAACGATATGGTTTCATGTAGCCCAGGCTAGCCTCCAAGTCGCTATATAGTGAAATACGGTCATGCAGTGCTGATGTGCCTTCATATCCCAAAGGCTATGATTATGGGCATGAACTCCTTCTACAACTGCCCTAGGTGTGGATTTTTGAGATGATATTTCAGCTGCATGGCATGAGCCATTGGTATATTTGTAAGTAAACTTCCTGGTAAGTATTTGCTATGTTTCTTAGAGAGTTAAATGTACTATAATAGAACGAGACCAAACAGAAGAGCAAATCTAAGTGGAAGTAATGTTCTTGACATCTAGTGATTGAAAATATCTCCTAATAACTAATACTTACGCAATTGCTTTGTTTGAGTTTGCAATTGCAAGCAATCACTTTGAGTATTTGAAACTAGGAAGATAAAACGAGTGAGTTCTAGAACAGTTTTTTTCATTATTAAATTCTTATTTAATTTTTATATATTATTATTTTTTATTTATTTGCAGTTGATTTAGAAATGTTTTGTGTGAAAACTCCTTGTTATTATTAATCTTCTTAAAGAAAAGCTTCCATTGTCCAAGGTGGAGTCATGATTAAGGACACCTCTTACTGGAAAATTAAGTTATGAAAAATACCAAACTCTTAAGATGGGTACTGGAAAAAAAATACCAGGCAGATGTGTCAGAAGTGGGAGTACCTTTCAGAGAGTCAAAGTGAGAAGAACAAGATTATTTCTTATGTACACAGCTCAGAGAGGAATTTGGGTCTTCACAACTGTAGTTTTGGAAGAAAAATGTGACCTCTGGCATGCAAAGGGTATCCAGTGAGGCTCAGAAAAAGAACAGAGATTTCCACAAAGAGAACAGATGCATCACTTTCAGATAAAGGACTAGCTGATGTCTTTGAACCTGTTTTTATGTCCCGTCTACCTCACCATGGGAGGAGCCTCACGTAGGAACCATGTCAAGGTTCCTATTCTATATGAAAGAGTGGGCATCAACTTGTTGCTGTAGACCTTCACATGAATGTGGAATGTGGCCCGTCAGGGAAGATGACAAACAGAAATGAAAAACGAGATAATAAAAAAAGGAGAGTAGAAAGATTCTGGTTCTGATAATGCCAATGTATTTTCCAAATTCCACTGATAGTACTGGAGGAACTTGCTTCCTTTCTATAGCCTCTGAGATGTCCTAATATCTTTTTTTTTTGTTTTCTCCATGATTCCTTTCTTATATAAAGAAATATCTCTTTGTTTCTTCTCTCCATGTTTTATATATTTTTCAGTATTAACAAAATGCAGAGAGAATGCTATGTCATTACTTCTTATTGATCATCAACATATCATCTTAAATATTTTCAATTTCTCTTTTTTAAAAAGTCAGCAGGTTGGCAATAGAAGTGACAAAATGATGCACAGGTCTGTTCTCAGGAAGTATATGCTATAGGTGTAGATATTATGAGGTGTATACATATCTCTCCACTTAGCCTATGGGCCAATGAATATAGTACCATATTACAAATAGGCTTACTACTCAAAAGCCCCAACAGTTTTGTTTTTCTTCTTTTTCTTTTTCAACTAGAAATCTGATCTTCTAATACTAAGGTCTGGATAAGCCTTATTAGTATAAAAATATCCAATTTCTTTGCCAAAGGCCATGTGATAGCCATATTTTTCACACCAACATTTCATGACTTCTTACTGTGAGCTTGTATGGAATAGATCTGGGTGTGCAACAAATTGGGCAGTCTTGTTTTTCCCATAAATAATATAAGTCTTCAAAAAAGATTTTCCCTGAAACTCAGCCATCATTAAAATTATTCAAAGAATGAAAACTCCTGAAAGGAATTCCCAGTAGCTCATTTGCTATGTAAACAAATCTCTTGTCCTGCAGGTATGGTTGGAGTATATAAAATATTAAAATGTTGATACCTCATAGATTTTAGGAAAAAAAATTTAAATTTATAGAAAAGCATTTCCTCAAGCAGGGAGAGATCCTTATGGTTCAATAAGTCTTACATTAAAATAAAGACAAGCTAAGATAAATCATCACAGAGGGTACTGAAGGCATATATATTATGCTCAGTATAATAGGGCTGTGGTGTTGAGACACTTCTGCTCTTTGTAGGTGTGGAAAATGAGAACTGTACCTACTAAACAATTCATCCACATGAAGGTGGTTTGTATCACTGCATAGAGAGTGTAAATGGGATGAGGGATGGGGATAGAATGTAGAGAAGTAGAGAGAAATGATGACAACCCACACTTATTAATACTGTCATTTACCAACCAAGACTTCCAGTACAGTTACTGTGGAAAGAACCTTCATCTGTGTTGTGTTATTTAACATTTAAAATGAATCATGGGTGTGCTAGCTCTCTCTCTCTCTCTCTCTCTCTCTCTCTCTCTCTCTCTCTCTCTCTCTAATAGGGAATGGTACCCAGAATCCAAGTGAATCTAGTCCTCCCCCCCATCTTTCCTAGTTCACTTTCTACAGCTTTGATAAACACCATGGCCAAAACAAACAAACAAGCAAACAGAAAACTCTGTGGAGAAAAGAGTTTCTTTGGCATACAGTGCAGCCCATCAAATAGAAGCCAAGGTAGCAAACCTAGCAGGAAGGGAACTGATGCAGAGGCCATGATAAAATGCTGCTTACTGAAACTGCTGTCCCTGTTTTTTTCAGCCCTCTTTTTATAACACAAGGCCATGTGCTTAGTGGTGGTACCACTTACAGTGAACTGGGTTCTTCTGCATCAATCATCAATCAAGAAAATAGTCTACAGACTTGCTTGCCTACAGGCTAATTTGATGGAGGCCTCTTCTCCATTGAGGCCCCTATCCTCACAAAACTGTAGTGTGTTTCAAGTTTTAATTGGCATATCCTATGTGGATAACTTTGCTTATTCTGTTTGTTGGGCATGGCAGCAGACCACTCTGAGGATTTGGTAACACTGGGGTCAAGAATTATGAGCACTGAGTGGATTAAAAATGAGTGTCTCAACTTAACCTAAAATATAAGGTGTGGATTCTGCATTTTTCATGAACACAGTTGAAAAGTGTTAGAAAAGTTGTCAGAGGTCCAAAGTAGAGATCTCTCATTCAGAGAGGGATTTTCACAGACACCCACACTGTGCCTGGAAAACTGAGAAAAAAACCTTGGCAGAAATAAGCTCCATTATGTTTAGGCTGAGAGACTGACTGCAACTCAGCAGGCACATGAGACCCAGGAAGTTGCAAGGCTAATTCAGATATCACTAGTGATGTTAACATATAAAACCCCCTCCTACAAATGTTTAACAATAACCCTAAGAGGAGGTAATATCATTTTACTATAATAACCATCATCTTCAACTTCACCATCACCATGGGCAGCAGACACAGTATTTTTAGTCTTTATCAATAAGGTAATTGTAGCTTAAAGATGTTGGTTAACTTGTTCAAGGTCACTAAAAAGAAGGCAGACTCAAGATTTGAATTTAGCCTTTTTGCCTCTATAGAAAGTTCTTTTTACAAATAGCTTTTTCTAACAAAGAATCAGGCTTATTGATTCACTCTGCAACCAATAGCAGCATGGCTTTAATAATGTTTTAAGCACTATGTTTGAAACTAAATCACAGCTACAGAATAAATAGTGGTTTACTAAATGAATCAACATATTATATTTTCCATTGAATAATTCAAAACTACTAACTTCAAGCTATAAAAATGTGATTGAATTTTTCTAATGGATCTCACGGGTATAAGTCTATACCTTGTTGGCAGAGCAGAGTACTCTGCAGTCTATGGTCTCACTCAGTTACCTTCATATAAGGCTGGTGCTGGGTTGGAAAATGAGAAAATGCCAAGTCAATATTGAAGCAGAGGGAAGACAGACTACTTTCAGTCAACTGGAAGTTAAGTCCAAATCTGGCAACAGAGACTCTTAAGGTACCCCAAGCATAAATAGATGAGTAGATTTTCCAGATACATTAGGGTAGGTCTCAATTTCTGATTTCCATGAATTTCAGAAGTTGTCCTGTAGAAACTACATTGAACACTTGAATGTCACTGTGTTTTTAAAGAGTCTAACCATGGACTTGATAGAGGTAGGATATTTTATAGTGAGGCCTGGAGACACTCAGGAAGTTTCTACTTATTAAGAGTTAATTTGGTAATGTGCCCTTAATTTCTAATACAGTGCATTATGCCATGACAGGCTAAGGAAGGCAACATGCCCTGGTGGTATCCTGAACAAACAAGAGTAGAAAGAAGTAAGACATAGCTTCTAGGCATGTGGTAGATCCTGAGGACTCAGACATTTAACAGAAATACAAAAGCAATTGTGGAGAGTCAAAGATAGGAAGGCTATGAATGCAGATATCATAAAAGCATGTGTATTGCATTTGTGGCCTCTTGCCGACATATACCAGGCATAAAGTATTGCATGTAAAGCTTGCTATCAAAATAACTGCAGAATAGCTGGGGTGATAGATTGATGTTCATCAGTCTCTTTATAGGCAGGATAGGTCATGCTCGATCTGTTACTGGCCCACTGGAGGTCTAAGCTCACTAACTGCAGTTCTTTGTCCTTATGTTCCACATGTCACGTCATTTAGGAACCTTAGGAAGGTGTGGCACTCTTAAAACAGTAAGCTTAAATATTTCTAAATTATATGACAAATAAGTGTGTATAAACTCTAAAACTATGTAGAGTACTTACAATGACACTAAGCAAAGTGACCTATGGAACCTTCTAAATGACCTCAATCTATGCATTCATACTTCAGATCAACTGATCTGGAAACTCTTCAAGAATGAAGTGATGAGGATTGAGATAAAGAGAGCAGTGGTTGGGCTTTAGTCTGTGAGTGTTTGCTGATATCAGTGTAGGGTGTTGTCGGAAAAGCAAATCAAGGATCAAATATCATACTTATGATGGACAACAGATGAATGATACTAGAAGGACAAGAAGTAAACAGGGCACACTCCTGCTTTGTTCAAGTCACCTATACATACCTGGGAAACCTTTGGCAAATGTAAAAATACAGCACAACCATCAGCACTGCTAAAGCTCACAAGAGGCCAGTGGAAGTTCCAACTAAATAGCCCAGCAGAACCACTGAAGTCAACACTAACTTTGACATTCTGAATTCCAGTTGGAAATGGGAGCCAAGTAGTCTCTTTCAACTTAAGCCCAGGATTCTCTTGAATTTCCTGTGAAGCAATTCAAGGTGAAGGATTGGAGGGTGTATGATCATATCTGCACACGTATTTTTTCTTCCTTGATTTTATATCTCTGAATAACATGGATGGCAGCAAGCCATTATTTCTTTTATTAATATGTTTCTGGAGCTGTTCTTATTCTACTCAACAAATACCAGCCAACTCACAGTTCTCACACAGAGGCACACAGAAGTGGATTTTATTACCCAAGGTGACCAAATACAATATTAGAAATTGAATTTTTAGAACATCAAATTAGACAGGCATGGTATACAACCACACTAATAAGCAGATATTAGCCAGATAACATAGGACAGACATCTACAGACCTAAAGAAACTAAACACTAAGGAGGACCCTAGGGAGGATGCTTAAATCTCATTCAGGATGACAAAGAGGATAGACACCAGAAGAGGTGGAAGAGAGGAAACAGGATGGGAGTCTCCTATAGAGATCCTCTGAAAGTATTCACAAATAGGGGATCGAAGCAGATACTGAGACTCACAACTCAAGTTCGGGCAGAGATTAGGGGGTCTTATGGAAGAAAAGAGGGGTGGGTTTAGGGGGACATGGAGCAGACAGGAGCCCCACAAGGAGACCAACAAAACTAAAATTTATGAGCCTAAGGGGTCCTGCAGAGACTGATGCACCAACGAAAGACCATTCATAAAGAGGCCCTAGACTTCCTGCTCAGATGTGGCTGATTGGCAGCTCAGTCTCCATGTGGATCTGTGAATGAGGGGAGCAGAGGCTGCCTCTATCATGAACTCAGTTGCTGCTCTCTGATCACTTGCCCTGATGATCAGCTTTGCCAGGACAAGGAGGAAGTGGATCCAAACAGTCCTAATGAGACTTAACAAGCTATGGGCAGATAGAAATAGTGGAGAACTCCCCCTTCCAGTGGACTAGGGGAAGGGGATAGGGAGAAGAGGGAGTAACGGGCACTGGGGATGTAGAGGGTGGGGACTTCAATTAGGATGTATAATGGATGAATTGTGAAGAAAAAAATAAAAATTTAAAAAAGAAATCAACTCAAACATTTGCAAATACTCTTTACAATACTAAACTTTAAGGAAAAAAATATGAATATTTAAGACCTCTAACAACACATTCATTCAAAAATGCGACTTATATATTATAAGCATTTTTGTTTGTTTGTTTGTTTTTAAAACAAACTTATTTAGGAGCCACCATTTTGGATTAGCTTGTGTACTATGCAAAGCATATCAAACAACAGCCACCAATGCTAAAGCCTCTTAATCAAACTTAATTTGAAATGGATCAATTTTTTAAAAAGGAACTCAGTTGATTTCAAAGTACTAAGGAACTTGCCTCTGTTTTAACCTAGTAAAGATAATTTTAGAGCCACGAAAGGAACATCAAGTTAAATTTTAAAAATGTATTCATTTCAGATGTGAATATTTTACCTTCATGCATGTCTTTATGTCATATGCATGGCTGATACCCAGGGAAGGTAGATGAGGGTATCAGATTACCTAGGTCTGGAGTTATACATAGTCTTAGAGACTGGAGTTATATATCAACATGAACTGCCATGTAGGTCCTGAGATTCAAACCCTGGTCCTCAAGAAGACTAGCTAGTAACCATTGAACAATCTGTCCAGCCTCAGAGAGTTGCTATTACCAAGAAAACCCAGAAACTTGTAGGGGACCATTCATGGGAGGATGGAGTGTGAAGGTATACAAAGAAAAGGCTGACCAAGCAGTGCCCTCTCATTTCCAGCTGATCTCATGAGAAAAGGATAAGGAAACACTGTGTCACATTTGCTAAGCTTATAACTTGAACAGAAGAATTTGGATATATCTAACTAGATTCATGCTTTTTGTTGGGATCAGAAGATTTTCTTGAGATTTGTTGACTTTCCGTTCTGACAAGCAATGACACCACTTGATCAGCACATACTTCTTAAGGAAAAAAAAAAAATGTCTGAGCTAAATGGAAAAGTATCTGGCCCAGACAGACTAAAAATTTCTCCAAATAAATACAACCTTTCAAAAAGTCAAGAAAATTGTTATGAGCAAAACACAGTCTGCATAAAAATTTCAGATAAAGTATCTGCGTCCATCCTATGCATAAACACCTCTCCCTCTTACTTAAATAAACATAATAGTCTGGCAGTCTGTGTGCCTCAAGAAGTGTGGTTCTCTGAAGTCCAGTCCCTCACTCTTCATGATTCCCAGCTTCTACAGGCAGAGCATCTGAATTAAATAAGGAACTTCTGAAATGCCTGAATTTTGTTCAAACTTCAGCTTGACTGGATAGTTAACCAACAACCTTTTGGCCATTGAGGCAAACTCCCGAGTTAAACCTCCTCAGAAATAAAAGATATGTTTTGGCTCAAAGCTTCAGAATGCTTTTGCATTATGCAAGATAGGGACATGATCGTAATTTGCAGCTGACTCTATGGTGGGCAATAAGTAGAGAGAGAATTCCTGGGGCTTCTTTCTTCCTCTTTTACTTCATTATGGGTGACTGTGTACATATTCTATGTAGATTTTCCCCATTTAGTTAATTTTTTACAGACATGTCATCATGACAATGTGTATGACTATTCCAGTAGTATTTTAATACAATTCAACTTTTGATTACAATTATCAAGCAACATCTCTAAAGAAGTGTGTGTGTGTTCGTGTGTGTGTGTGTGTGTGTGTGTGTGTGTGTGTGTGTGTGTACTGTCTATAATTCTGCACTAGAAAAGCAGAGGAAAATCGTTACAAGCCCATCTGATCTACAAAGTGAGTTGCAGGACAGCTAGGGATGCACACCATGGGAACGGCAGTTTCTTCATGTTAACTCCAGTTTCATTCTGGTCACTTTGCATCACACAGATCAGTTTACTTCTTAATGATTCCAACACTCTGTCTACATTATTACTATTAATTATTTGTAGTTTTGTCTTACTCATCATCTCTTTGTAGATTGTCTTTCCTTGTTCTGCCCAAAGCTTAATTCTTTAAAATTGTAATCACAGGGTTTGGCTTTTCCTCTGGGGCTCATCTAGCTTCAATAGACTGGTCCACTCTTCAGTCACCAATCCCCTAAACTCAGCTCAACAAATCTCTAGATCTTCTTTCCCCCAGCTGTGATCTTCCTTCAGCATGCTTAGCAGTGAAGGCCTTGTTGGCAGAGCAGAATTGCTCCACAATTCTCTCAAATGTAGAGCTAAGCAGACAGGCTTGGGCAACTGTTTCACTTGAATGCAAGACTTGCCCATTTCCACTCATCTCCCCAGAAACAAAACTCACTGTGGTGGCCTCATTAGCAAGTGCTGTACAGATCTGCTGCCAAGGAAACAGCATCCTTTCTGGTACCCATTGCCAGAGCTTAATCAAAAATGGAAACATAAAGGAAGCTCTGAAGCAAACACCCATTTTTTTCTACACCATAATCTCAGCAGGCCCATTCTGTTGGCAGGTCAGCTTACTCAAGCAATTAGCCACAAGAGTGGGAGTAATCAGGAAAGTCAGGGTTGGGTAGGTTGGAGTGTATCCATGTAGCAGTTCACTATTTTCAAAGGAGGGTCGAGTACCTCCTCAGAAGGGATGATGGAGTGCCTGTCAGATGCAGATACAGAGCCTCTTCTGAATGTGGAAACAAAGGCTGTTCTCAGAATCACCCTGAAGTTGTCAGGGTGTGGTTCCTAACAGACACAGTGCTACCTTAAGCAACCTCCTTAGAGCTCCCCCATCTCTTCAAAGAGATTCAAGATAATAATATTGTGAGTAATGACAGTAATTGACCAGACTTAGGTCTCAAACAAGGTCCTCTCTCCTGACCTCCTATGGAGGCACTTTCATGACTACAACAAATAGACCCACAAGGGTTGACAATATCAGTTCTACCTCTCCTACTGCTGAGTCTCAGGCCACATTGTTCTCCAAAACCAAGCACCTCCTTCTGTAAAACAGGAATCTTAGTTCACTATGAGTGATGTGAGTGTGTGCTTGATCTGTAATATATTGGTCACAGACTGTGTCAATCATTGTTTGATGATCTGATTCTTATAGAATCTCCAGCTAGTCCTATTTTTAACTCACAATTCTCGAGAAACCTACTTCACTGTGAAGAGAAATCCCCAGGAATATATTAAAGAGATGGCTTCTTTTCTTCTGTCTTCAGCTATGGCAGACATGATGTTGGCAGCATCTGGGTGCCCAAATAAACAGCTGTCTGCACAAAAAAGGCAGGAGGCCCATACTAAATAATGAAGATGGAATGCATTAATTACATCATGGTAAGTAACTGCCATATAAAATCTGACCATTATATGATCATTATTATTTTTACTACATTATTTATGCTGCATAACTGTAACAGCCCACTAGACTGGTGTCACACTGTTTTTATAGAGAAAGAAAATGGAGCTCAAATCATTTAATGACCTAATGGGCAAACCTCTAAAACTCAGGGATAATGGCTGGCAATGTGTGAAAAGGGTTTATATGTTTGCTTTTGGAACAGTTTAAAGAAGAACCTGGGTTGTAATTCTGACTCCTCTTTCCTTAAAATTCTTCTTAGACTGTCGGCCCTATAACTGTGTGAAAGAGAGTTCCATGCATGACAGAGTGAATATAAAATCATTATTGGTTACCCTGTTGAAAGCATGAAGCATGGTGCTCCAACTTGTTATTATCTTCTCATCTCTTGTTTGACGTTTGAAGAGAATATAGATTTTCCCCAGCCCCTCATATGCTGAATGTCTGCTGGGACAGTTTTAAGAAACTAAGACTAAGTGTACCAATTCAAATTTCATATGAAATCAGCAGGTTGACTATTAGTTGAGAGTCATGACGTTGGAATATGAGGTTTAACATATGAATCTCCTTGTTAAATTCTGAGAAGTATTCTGCTTGTCCTCTCTGAGTTTACAAAATAGAATGGATCTAAAAGAAATCGGGGAGGAGGACTAACAGTAGGACATGTGCAAGACAGAAAAGTTTTCAGTTATATGGCTTCGAAGGCTCTAGATCTCAGACTATTGACTTTGCTCTGTGGCACATGGTTTGACATCTTCCTTACACAGGGCTAAAATGAACATTACCATAAAAAGCACAAAAAATCCTAACTGTTTCAAACTTTAAGAAGATATTGAAATTTATCTTTGATAAACAGTTAGACCATATATGATAGAGATTACTTATGGTTAATTTTGTACATCTCAGTATTTTACCTCTATTGAGGTCTATATTAATGAGTATGGATGTGATAATGGGTCATACACTATTCAAGTTTTCTTTGGGAATTCTGTGTCTACAGTTGTGATGGCTAATCTTGCTAGTCAACTCTGGAATCAACTAAAAGCCAAGCAGCTGGGCATACCTCTGAGGAATTTTCTTGATTATGTCTTTTGAGGTGGGAAGAAATAGCCTGAATCTGGCTCATCCCCTCTGGTGGCAACCTGCATGAAAAGATATAAAGGAATGAAGCTTTTACCCTCACCACCACTGGCAAGTCCATCTATTCTGTTACTGAGGCATTTATTTGCTGTTATCAGAATCCAGGGTAGACTGAAGACCAGCTAATATATCCCAGGGAGATGAATAACTGTCAAACCCTAGGAATTTTTTAAAAAATCAGGAGAAAGACATTGTCAGAATAGTTGGATCTCATCCTGTAAGCCCCTGTAATACCCTTGCTTCTAATACACACCCAAGCAGCACATACACACAAGTGCACACACACACGAACATAGACACTTATGCAGACACACATGCACACATACTAATTCTATCTGTTTACTTTTGTGTGTACTGAATTCAGACTAATCAAGAGTAGAGCCTGTACAATATAGATCAGCACATACACACAAGTGCACACACACACGAACATACACACTTATGCAGACACACATGCACACATACTAATTCTATCTGTTTACTTTTGTGTGTACTGAATTCAGACTAATCAAGAGTAGAGCCTGTACAATATAGATCAGCACATACACACAAGTGCACACACACACGAACATACACACTTATGCAGACACACATGCACACATACTAATTCTATCTGTTTACTTTTGTGTGTACTGAATTCAGACTAATCAAGAGTAGAGCCTGTACAATATAGATCAGGCCTTTGTGTTTCCTGTGCTATTGGTAAGAATTGTTATCATGTTGCTATTGTTACTCTTTTCTGCCTAAATTTCAACTGATGTGAGAGACAGAAATGTTCATTGGAATTATTCTGAGGGAACAATTAAGACAGAGCTTTGCTGGTATCCCAGCTACTCTCGGTATATACCCCAAACTCACATGAGATGACACATTTAGCACAGTTTTCATCAAGGCACAATGCATTTGCAGTGTTATTGTAGTGTTTTAAATTACTGAAACAATAGGGTTAACTTGCGAAACAATTTTATTATTACTTATTAATTTAATGAAAGATCCATTGCTGTTTTATCCCATAGTAACTGAGTAAACTTCCCTGGCGAAGTTAATCACTAATATTTTACTTAAAATGAAATTCATAAATAAGTGATCATTATTTAAATTATGCTAATATAAATAATACCAGAAAATGCTTTTATGAGTCTCTGTGTACCACTGAAGCTGTTTTACCAGTTTTCTACAACTGACCATGTCTATGTCTACTGCTGACTTCCTCTAATACATAGTGTGTTTATTAAAACAAACCTCAGACATCTTTCCAAATCATGCTTTACTGTTTGTGTGTGTGATACAGAAGCACTCTGTCTCTTTGTATGTTTTGTTTCTATCACGCAGTAACTGCCATTTATATCTTTGTGTATTCATTTCTTTATTCATTTATTTGTGCCATGTTACTCTGCCTGTTCTTGAGCTCTTCAATTAATATCCCACCTCACCCTTCTGAGTAGCTGGAATCATGTATGTGTGCCAACATGCCTGATGTAGAGAATGAGACTTAAAATAATCAAGAAGGAACATTATGTAGGAAGCAATTTTTTATTTTAATTCCTTAATTAATTAATCCAGAGTACATACTTTTTATTATTATTAGTTATATTTTATTAACTGTATCCCAGCTGTATCTTGTTCCCTCATTCCCTCCGAAGCCCTCCCTCCCTCCCTCCCTTATCTCCTTCCTGCCCCTTTCCAAATCCACAGATTGGGGAGGACCTCCTCCCCTTTCATCTGACCCTGTTTTATCAGGTATCTTCAGGTCTGGCTGCAAAGTCCTCCTTTGTGGCCTAGCAGGACTGCTCCTTCCTTGGGTGGTGGGGAAGTCAAAGAGCCTGCCATTGAGTTCCCGTTGGAAATAGTCCCTCTTCCCCTTACTATGGGAAACTGTAGGAAGCAATTTTGATGGAGAAAATTATGTCATGTCTACAAGACTGACATACACGATGAATCCCTGAAGCCCTCATAGTGAAATTTCAGGCACAGGATTACCCTCTATTTAAAGCTCTCTGATGTCCCATGCCATGTGCACATTTGTTCAGTAGTGAAGAACACATTTGTTCTTTACTTCAGTTTCATGCCAAGCTTTACAATGCCCTTATTCCAGCAACCATGTGTCTTAATCAGGTATCTTGATTTCTGTGTTTTATAATTCTCTCCAGAGTTGAGGATATTTTTTTCCTTTATAAACTCACTTTGTGATTGTCATAGACAAAATATTAGTCAAAGGACATTGAGAAGAGAGACAATAAAATAGAGTGACTAGAGATTGTCCTATGATGTGTGATACTCTGTTACAGAGATATTGACTCTAGCACAGATGCAGAGGAAATGTGGAGCTCAACAGATCCTGGAGGGCAGAACTCTGGACCACAGGGAAGAGAGTAGATCTGCCTTTGCCTAGGGGTACTTGGAGGTTCTCCATCAGGATATGGACCCTACTGTGCTTCACGGCTCATCTGTGGAGTTAGGATTTAGGTGAAGGCCCTGTTCTATTTCCTGTATTAAAAGCACATGCTATAGATTCTGAAATAGCTGTGCCTTTGAATTTCTCATAACTTCTTAGATCAGTTCTTTTGGAAAAGTCCTTCCCAATTCCCATAAACCTATGTTATGAATAGTAATGTCATATTTTCTTAGGAGATAATTTAGTTCATATTTGCACATTTTCATATATACATAAATTTGTATATACACAAATTTTATATTCATGTATAGATACATGTTCCAAAAGAGATAACAGTCAAGATAGTTACATTAAAGTGCCAGATCAATTTCCAAAGTGGTTGTACAAGTTTGGATTCCCACCAGCAAAGGAGGAGGGTTCCCCTTTCTCCACATCCTCTCCAACATGTGTTGTCACTTGTATTTTATTTTAATCTTAGTCATTCTGATCAGTGGAAGATGGAATCTCAGAGTTGTTTGTTTTGCATTTCCCAGATGACTAAGGATGTTGAGCAATTTTAAAAGTTTTTTCTCTTTCATTTGATATTCCTCTGTTGAGAATTCTCTGTACCTTATTTTTAATTGGATTATTTGGCTTGTTGGTGACTAATTTATTGAACTCTTTATATACTCTGGATATTATGTACGGTTGGTATGAATCTTTTTTTTCCATTCTGTAGGATGTTGTTTTGTTCTGTTGACAGTGTCCTTTGCTTTACTGAGTCCCTCAACAGAGGAATGGTTACAGAAATTGTGGTACATTTACACAGTGAAATACTACTCAGCTATTAAAAACAAGGAAGTCATAAAATTTGCAGACAAATGGATGGAACTAGTAAAGATCATCCTGAGTGAGGTAACCAAGAAACAGAAAGACAGACTTCGTATACACTCACTTATAAGCATATATTAGCAACATAATATAGGAGAGCAATGCTAAAATCTACAGACCTGAAAAAGGTTAACACTAAAAGGACCATAGTGAGAATACTCAAATCTTATTCCAAATGGCAAACAGGATTTAAGTCAGAAGCAGTAGAAGAGAAGAAACAGGGTGGGAGCCTACTATAGAGGGTCCTCTGAAAGGCTTCACTCGATAGGGGACGGAAGCAAATGCTGAGAATGACAGCCAAACTTTGGGCAGAGTGCAGGGAGATTTTTGGAAGAAGATGGGGCGGTGTAGAAGGACATGGAGTGGACAGGAGCCCCACAAGGAGAATAACAAACCTAAAAAATCTGAGCCCAAGGGGGTCATGCAAAGACTGATGCACCAACCAAAGACCATGCACAGAGAGGACCTAGACCCCATGCTTAGATGTGACCGATTGACAGTTAGTCTCCATGTGGGTTCCCAAGTAAAGGGAACAGGGGCTGCCTCTGTCATGAACTCAGTTGCCTGCTCTTTGATCACATGCCCCTGGCGATGGTCTTGCCAGGCCACAGTGGAAGAAGATCCAGGAAATCAAGATGAGACTTGATAAGCTATGGGCAGATGGCAAAGGAGGAGAACTCATTTCAGTGGACGAGGGGAAGGGGATAGGAGAAAAAAGGAAGGAGGGTGGCACTGGGAGGAATTGAGGGAGGGGGCTGCAATTGGGATATGTAATGAATAAATTGTGAAAAACATTTAAAAAGATTGTTACATTAGCCACTTTTCTATATTCTATGACAAATACTTGACAAAAGCTGTTTTGAAAAGGAAAGGCTTATTTTGCCTCTCAGTTTAAGGGTATAGTCTATCATGAGGATGCAGGAAAGACATAGAAGGAGTGTATGTAGCCATGACATTCATTTGCAGTCAGAAATTAGAG
The DNA here is from genome assembly GCA_010120015.1 of Rhombomys opimus. Classification (NCBI taxonomy): domain Eukaryota; kingdom Metazoa; phylum Chordata; class Mammalia; order Rodentia; family Muridae; genus Rhombomys; species Rhombomys opimus. The sequence continues at coordinate 3,896,472 of REGO01000154.1, read as the reverse complement.
AAATGGATGCTGGGGTTCCCTGACCTACCCACTTTTTTTTTCAATCTGGAACATGCTGAATGGTGCTGAGTTACACATAGAGGCAGTCTTCATACAGTGGACTCAAAGGCATTTTTGAAGCCATCCAGGCAGCATGCAGAGAGGCCAGGATCTGCTTTTGCTCCCAATGCTTGGATGTGATATTTCATTGAAAAGCGTCTCTCAGTCCCTTCAGGCTCCCTGCCAGGTCTGGGATGTGTGTGGTAGATAGCACTTTAAAGTGCATCTGGAGACTTTTCCCCATAGGAAAATCTTTTAGAAAGAGAAACAGATGACAGGACAACTGGAAAATAATCGTTTCTATCTGAGCCTCGTTCCAAACAGCTGATCCTACCACAGGGCTGGCTATCTTTATCTCAAAAATGTCACCTTCTTTAGACTGCAAATATCATGCTATACAACACCTCAGTGTGGCTTTAGGATGGGACAGAGCCCTCGATGCATGGCCAGTGACTGTCAGCTAAAGCACAATGCTTCTTCCTTGGATTTTATTAAAAAAAAATAGGTGGGTGGGGTGGATAGGCTGCTATGGAGAGATGACACACAGTAACCCTCCTGTGGCTTTTGTGATAAAATGATGAAAGGCTGCCTTTGTCCGCCCCAAAGTCTGTCTTCCTTTTGAATGTGTGTATTGGAATATGACTCTCGCCATTGTTTATGAGCTATGTCAAGGGCAACACAGGACCTTTTCACCTTGTGATATCTCCCAAGTCCAGGCCAAATCTTATTTCACCTTTTCAAACATCAAACATTCCATGTGGTAACTGTTCAGTTAACCAGTATAGAATGAAAAAAAAAATCCTCCAGAAAGATGTAGAGTATTTTTCACATTTCTTACTACAAATCCTATAGTCAGCCTTCTTTGCATTCATTACCGGCTGAGAACAGAAAATGACAATTTCGTTATGAATGGGGAAGTAATTTTTGCATATGGATTAATTCATATGAGTGAGTGTGAGAGGGGACTAGTATGTTGGAAATGTGTAGCTACTGGGCAGTATAAAAGGTGGATTGTGGTGTTATTTCGAAGGGTCCAGTAGAAAAGACTGAGAACATGGCGAAGGGACATGAGAAGAAAATATTTTAAAATGTACTAAGGTTGTTCTTCATCTCTTTGAAATTTTGCTCTGTACACTACCTGCAGAAATTGCAAGAAGTAGAGGTCTTGAGCAGTGGATATGGAGTGACAGAGCCAGTGAGCTAATCTTGACTTCTTTACTTAGTGGCTTTGTTAGTTTAGACAATTTACTTCTCTAATTTACAATTGTTTACTCATCTCTCTAATGAGAATGTTGGCAAATGTTCATAAGTCATGGGACCTCTCAGAGTTAAAGCAAACATGGACATTGAGTACAGATCTGCACCTGGGTTTTAACTGCTAAATATTAAAAATGTGATCTTAAGAGTAATGAAAGGCAAAGGAGATGGACAATGAAGGAAGGATTAAACAGGGAGCAGGACAGGAGCCTACCACAGATGGCCTCTGAAAGGCCCTACCCTGCAGGGTATCGAGGCAGATGTTGAGACTTATAGCCAAACTTTGGGCACAGTACAGGGAATCTTATGAAAGAAGTGGGAAATAGTCAGACCTGGAGAGGACAGGAGCTCCACAAGGACAGTGACAGATCCTAAAAGTCTGGGCACAGGGGTATTTTCTGAAATGGATACCCCAGCGAAGGACAACTCATGGAGATGGCCTAGAACCCCTGCACAGAGGTAGCCTATGAGAGTTCAGTATCCACGTGGCCTCCCTAAAAATAGAGAAGGGATTGTTTCTGATATGAAGTGATTGGCCTGCTCTTTGGTCACCTCCCCCTGAGGGGGAAGCAGCTTTACCAGTCCACAGAAGAAGATAATTCAGCCACTCCTGATGAGACCTAACAAACTAGGGTCAGAGGGAAGGGAAAGAGGACCTCCCTTTTCAGTGGACTGGGAAAGGGAAATGGGTGGGGAAGAGGGAGGGTGGGATTGGGAGGGGAGGAATGAGGGAGGCACAGAGGAGATACAAAGTGAGTAAGCTGTAATTAATAAAAATAAAAATAATTAAAAAGAGTAATGAAATAAGGACAATCATTAGAAAGTCTTCTGATTTATAAACTACCCATTGCTTGTGATTTTATCAGCTAAGATTCTCTCTGAACCATGTTTTCTTTCTTTCTCTCTCAAACATACACACACACACACACACACACAGAGAGAGAGAGAGAGAGAGAGAGAGAGAGAGAGAGAGAGAGCAGGAGAGGAAAGTAGGGAGAGAGTGAATCTTTGTATTTGTTTACTTTCCTGAAGCCAATACTTACACATTCTTTTCTTTAGAGACGTTCATGCACTTAATCATGGTAATAACTCACTTTCTAGTTAAGAACATTGAGACACAGATAGATGATAGACCATGTTGCTAGTCTTCAGCTAATAATGGTAGAATTAGCCATTTCCATTTGGTAGTAACATTCTACACCACTCTAAGACTGAGACAGATGAGGATTTATTATGAACCATATATCCTTTGGAAAGTAGTAGTAGTTTGTTAATCCAGTTTTATTTTTCTCTTTTCCAATAGTATTCCATCCTCATTAGCTTATTGTTTGCCTGTATCAAGGGTGCTCAGCTTACTGTAAGGTAAAGGATTGGGAGAATCACTCAGATCTGAGCCAATATATTCTTGAATACCTTGGTGGCTTACAGTAGGTACCGGACAGTAAATTTAAACCCAGTTTGTTTGTTTGTTTGCTTGTTTGTTTTTATCATAGACAGTGTAACAAATTATTGATTAATTATTTCTTAGAGTACTGTTTGGTATCACTAGAAGGGCAAATTCATTTCCAGAAGAAAACTTTGCAAAATGTAAAATAGTGGAAAACTGTATCCTTACTATTACCAGCATTATGAACCCACCCTTAAATAGATTTTTTTTGTCAGTAGTTCATGTCACAATCCAAATCATAGCAAGAATTCTCTTTAAGCTTTCTGTTATTGCTATTCTAATACTGAACTACCAAGTTCTAGACTTTAACCTATGGAAATCTGATCCAGTTGGTCTGGGGGCTTTTTAATATAGTTTCAAAATATTTCAAATTCTTTTATGTAAGCAGGCTTGAACTTTTTGTCTCTGCCTAGAACTTTCCTCTGTGTAATAAAATATGTTGGGTATCTTCTTTCCATATTTTCCTAAGCATGTGATTTCTCCATTGTTATGACTGCCTTCTTCAGTGGAAATTGCATTTCCTTATGAAACTTACAGGACCTAGATCAGGAACGGGTAAAGATGTTATATATATTGAATTCAGTGCACACAACTGTAAATGTATCTACAGCCTACTGTGAAAAGGGGAATTTTAAAAAGAAATAGTTAAAGCTCTGGGAAGACCTCATTATGGACACTGTGAAATTACCCCCTTTGAATGACACCCTAGGGGTTGGTTAGAGAGTAAATGACCTTTTAAGGTAATGACCTACTAGAAAGGTTACTCTTAATTCAAAGGCCAAGTCTAGACAAGCAAAACATTTGGGAAAAAATAAAATAGCTGAGTAAACTGAGTGTTTAGTGAAGCATTCTTTAAATGAAGTAAAATTCATAGTGTTTATCAGGAGTTAAGTCAACTTGGTTTCTTTTTATGGTGCACTACCCTATCTTATTGATGCTGTAGATAAATTTATCAATAAATCTTATCATTTTAACTTAACACTATACACACATATACAGGCACACACAGACACACACCTGTTTGCTGCAGTTCACCCAGAGAAGTGTGAAATTACCACCTTTGGAGTCCATTCTTACTTTCCTTATGTGATTTCTAGGGATCACACTCAAATCACCAAGTTGATGGAAAGTTTCTTAATTAATAATCCATATTGCAAGCCCACTTAACATTTAATAGACAGGCAAAGTTTTCTACTTTCTTTTACTTCTTATTTCTTCTTATTTTACTTCTTATTTTACTTCTTATTTCTTCATCTGTGTAATTGTAGAGTATGGGATGAAATGAGTTAAAAAATACATGCAGAACATATGTGGTGCCTGGGAACAATTGGAATAAATGGAAACTGCTAGTATTTTTAGCCATAACTAATACACCTTAAACTATCTGATTTATCTTTTCCTCTTGATGGTTGGAAGAAATTAATGCAGTTTTTGAAGCCACAAAAGATATGTAACACACTGGGGAAGGCTAGCTTAATGCGTGTGATTAATTCCAGAGTGTGTTTCTGAAAATCCCCTGACTTCTTTGTTAATAGCCGTTATCTCTCTGCTTAAAAACAAGGTGCACAGCACTTCATGTAGCATTTGGGCTGCTTGTTTTAGAAGGAAACATTGATAAATTGGAGTGGATCCAAAAATGATAAAAGGATTAGAGGATATGACCTACAGAGAAAGATTATTGAAATAACTTTATACACCCTGCCTGGAGAAACAAGAACAGTAGGTGGAAGTATGAGAACTGAACATAAATATTTGAAGTGGTGAAGAAATAAGGCAAGGAATGATCTCATGTGATTAAGGGGTAGGCGAACAGAGATGGATACATTAAACGGGGAAAGCAAACCCCTATGGAAGTATTCTTAGACGAGAACATGTCAGGAGAGAAGTTGATGAAGAACTTGAATATTTAATAATAAGCTAAAAAGTGAACTACACATCCCTATAAGTGCTACTACAGAAGAGTTATTCCCCATAGTACAATCTAGAAGCTATGGAGGGGAATTGTACCTGCACTGTCTGCACTATATCAGAACCTGTGCCCTTAGACAGCAGAGTCCCTAGTCTTAAGTAACAGCATGTGCTGCCTCTACTTATTTATCTCACTTCCCTAAAGTAAAGAAGCCTGGTGACGTCCAGAATAGTTGTCCTTCACCTAAAGTGCAGAAGATGTGAATGACCATGTTGTCAAATTGTCTTCCAAGTATTTATGTTTGTGCTTGGACGGATACAAGAGTGTTAGCATCATCCCTTGTAAAGATCAGGAGACAGTACAGAAAAAGAAGGCAAAAGAGGTAATGGTTGATAAGAAATGTTAAAGATAATAGATGTGGGATATGGCATGGCTATTACACTCATTAACTGACCTAATCTCTACCTGCACAAACCTTCACAGGACTGAGCCCATTCGCACTCTTCCATAAATAAATGGATTCATGAAACCTCACCCCTCATTAAAAGAATGTGGGCAATTAATTGGGACTGTGGAAGGGAGTATCATTTTATTCAGTGGTGTAGTCATAGGTACATTACCCTTGGATAGTAATAAACCTCATGCAGGTAACCACAAAAGTAAGTTAAAGTAGGAAGTATGTTGTTGAGAAAAATAGTTTTAGAAAGAGGGTAGAAGGGGTGAAAGTGGATAATAAGAAGTGAAAACAATCAAGGTTCAGTATATATGTTGAATTTGTGGAAGACCACAAAGAAATCAAGGTTGTGTGTCCTTTTACTTTCTTATGACAGGAATAAATCACAGTGCCTTGTGCATGGCAGGAAAAGGTTTTACCACTGAGCACTATACCTAGCCTAATCAGTAATCAAAAATAAATCTTCAAAGTTATAAATATAGTCAAATTAATGATGTTGAGATGCACAGATCATATTGAATCACCTTAGTAGATTCTAAATCCAAAAGTGTCCTTTTAAGGTACAGATTAGGAAGGGTCATATGACGTAGACTCAGCATTGCATATTCAAATAAGCTAAGGAGTGTGCAGAGCCTCCAGAACATAGAATAGGGGACATGTAGAACACGTAGAAGGCTTTTCTTCGGAGATGTCTGAGGGTATTTGTTTAAGCATTTTAGTTTAAGGAGTCTGATCACCAGAACACTGAAAGGATAAGTTTATGTTGCTTTAAACCGTGTGTGATGATGTGTTGTGGAAGTCATAGACTTGGTACAGGAGTTAATTTAAAAAATAAAATCCACAGAAATTCTGAATATCAGCTCCCCAAAAACCTGATAATTAATGCAAATGAGAAATGAGTTTTATATGATTCCTTATGGTTCACTTATTAGGATTCAGTGAAACATAACTTTAAGTCACTAGTTCAATTTGAAGGAAGTTGGTTCAGTGAAACAATCTGAGACTGTTACCAGTCAGCTATACCTGCAAAGTAACCACGATTTTATAAGGAGTTCAGCCTTTGGTCCAATATATTTGTGAAAATTACCATGAACCTATGGATCACAGTGAGCTGAAACTGAGCTGGATGATGGCTAAGATTCATATATGTAAGTAGTACTTAAGGAACCTGGAGGTAAGGCCCATCACTCACATTCACATTCAGGAATGAGCCCACAGAAAGGAAGTTGCGTTCAGATCTGGCTTGGTGCCAAGCCAGAAACTCAAAGGTTTGGAGCATGGGCATCTAAAGAAATGGGATGCCAATAAGTAGATCACAAGAGTCTTCCAGATGGAGAACAAAGGATAGCAAGAAATTTTGTAAAAAAGTTTCTCTCTTAAAGATTTGACCACTTCTTCTCTTCTATTGAAAAAGGCTTCCTTAAATGCAATATATTCTGTTTACATTTTACTCCCACCCACAACTCTTATCCACCTGCCCCAATACAGATGTACAAACTTTCCATTTCTTGACAGAAAATAAATAATTAAGCCCAAAGAACTTTCTGCCTGCTTCCCATCTGCCTGGCCCACCTTGGTCAGAAACAGCAAGCCCAGAAGAGACAGTGAAGCTATCAGACATGAGTTCAACACAGGACCATACCCTTATTGCCCCCCATCCTGAGGAGGCCTGTGGGGCACAGGAGCAACTATTGGCTCAGAGGATTTTCTGCTGTTTCCAAGTTGCCTGGCCCACCTGATACACAGCCAGTGTACCCAGAGGGACCACCACACCAGCAAACACCAGATACAACCAGATGGCTAGAGGCCAACATAAGAACACAAGCAACAAAACTCAGGGCCGTGTGGCACCAATGGAAACTACTGGTCATGCCATGGCAAGCCCTGAAGACATTACTACACCCAAAGCTCAAGAAAAAGATTTTAAATCTGAGGTTATGAAAATGATAGAGGCATTAAATGAAGAAAATAAATTTCTCAAAATAGCACAGGAAAATATACTCAAACGGATGAAAGAATTGAACAAATCTCTTAAAGAAATTAAAGAAATACAGGAAACTGCAATCAAATAGGAGAAGGAAATGAATAAAACTGATCAAGACTAAAAAAAATGGAGCTGGAAGAATAAAAGAAAACACAATCTGAGACAATGCTGGAGATGGACAACCTAAGGAGGTAGATAGGAATTATAGACACAAGCATCACCAACAAAATATAAGACATGGAAGAGAAAATCTCAGGTGTAGAAGAGATGATTAAAAAATTGATACACCCATTAAAGAAAATGTTAAATGTAAAATGCTTCTGACACAGAACATCAGGAAATCTGAGGCGCTATGAAAAGACCAAACTAAGAATAATAGGAATAGAAGAGGAGAAGATTCTCAGCCCCAAAGCCTAGAAAATATTTTCAACAAAATCATAAAAGAGAACTTCTCCAAATTAAAGAACGAGTAGTCTATAAACATACAAGAAGCTTACAGAGCACCAAATAGATTGGATCAGAAATGAAAATCCCCCTGCCTCATGGTATCAAAATATTAAAGGTGCAGAACCAAAGGAGACTATTCAAAGCTGCAAGGAAAAAAGGCCAAGTCACATATAAAGGCAAACCTATCAGAATTACACCTGACTTCTCATCAGAAATTCTAAAAGCCAGAAGGACCTTGGCAGATATCATCCAGACACTGAAGGACCACAGATGTCAATTCTGACTACTATACTCAGAGAAAATTTGAATCTCCATTGAGGGAGAAAACAAGATATTACCGGATAAAAACAAAATTATACACTACCTATCCACAAATTCATCCCTACGGAAGATACTAGAAAAACTCCAATCCAAGGAGGTCAACGACAGACAGGAAAACATAGGAAATAAATAACCCCACATTAGCAAAACTAAGAAAAAAAATCATGCACACAGACATTCTACCACCACCACCATCAAAATAACAGGAAATAACAACCACTGGTCATTAATATCTTTAAACAACAATGGCATCAATTCTGCAGTAAAAAGACAGAGAATAGATATGAAAACAGGTCCCATCTTTTGCTGAACACAAGAAAACAACAGCAAAAAAGATAGACCTTACTCAGAGTAAAGGACTAGAAAAAAGTTTTCCATGCAAACAAACCCAAGAATCAAGCTATATTAGTCATTTTAGTATCTAATAAAATAGACTTTCAACCAAAATTATTCAAAAGAGATGCAGAAGAACAGTTTATACTCATCAAATAAAAAAAAAATCACCAAGTTAACATCTTAATTCTGAACATGTATGTCCCAAATGCAAGGGCACCGCCATTCATAAAATAAACATTACTAAAGCTTAAAACACACATAAAATCCTACACACTAATATTGGGAAACTTCAACATCCCACTCTCTCTCTGATGAACAGATCAAGACAAAATCTAAGTGGGAAAATGACATCATGAATCAAATGGACCTAAGAGATAGCTATAGAATATTTCACCCAAACACAAGAGAATATACCTTCTTCTCAGCACCTCAAGAAACCTTCCCCAAACATGGTTGAGAAAATGTCCTTATTGTGTACTTGAGCCTCTTTTGAATATATGCCTAGGAGTGGTATGGCTGGATCTTGAGGAACCACTATTCCTAGTTGTCTAAGAAAGCGCCAGATTGATTTCCAGAGTGGTTGTTCAAGTTTACATTCTCACCAGCAGTGGAGGAGGGTTCTCCTTTCTCCACAACCTCTCCAGCATGTATTGTCACTTGAGTTTTTCATCTAGGCCATTCTGATGTGTGTAAGGTGAAATCTCAGGGTCGTTTTGATTTGCATTTCCCTAATGACTAATGACTTGAGAATTTCTTTAAGTGTTTCTCTGCCATTTGATATTCCTCTACAGAGAGTTCTCTGTTTAGCTCTGTTCCCCATTTTTTAATTGGATTACTTGGACATTTGTTCAACCGTGTTTGTAGCAGCTTTATTTGTAAAAGCCAGAAGTTGGAAACAACCCAGATGCCCTTCAGCTGAAGAATGGATGCAGAAATTGTGGTACATCTACACAATGGAGTATTACTCAGCAATGAAAAATAAGAAAATCATGAAATTTGCATGTAAACGGTGGGACCTGGAAAGGATCATCCTGAGTGTGCTGTCCCAGAAGCAGAAAGACACACACGGTATATACTCACTCATATAGACATATATTATAGGATAAACCTACTAAAATCTATACATCTAAAGAAACTAATCATGAGAGAGGACCCTAACTAAAATGCTCAATCCCCATCCGAGAAGACAAAGAGGATGGACACCAGAAGAAGAAGGAAACAGGAAACAAGTTAGGAATCTGCCACAGAGGGCCTCTGAAAGGCTCTACCCTGCAGACTATCAAAGCAGACGCTGAGACTTACAGCCAACTGTTGGGCAGAGTGCATGGAATCTTATGTAAGAAGTGGGAAATAGTAAGATCTGGAGAGGACAGGAACCCCACAAGGAGAGCAACAGAACCAGAAAATTTGAAGACAGGGGTCTTCTCAGAGACTCATACTCCAAACAAGTACCATGCATGGAGATAACCTAGAACCCCTGCACAGATGTAGTCCATGGCAGTTTAGTGTCCAAGTGGGTTACATAGTAATGGGAAGAGGGACTGCCTCCAACATAATCTGATTGGCCTGCTCTTTGATCACCTCCCCCTGAGGGGAGAGCAGCCTTACCAGGCCACAGAAGATGACAATGCAGCCATTCCTGATGAGATCTGATAGACTAAGATCAGAAGGGAGGAGAGGAGGACCGCCGCTATCAGTGGACTTGGTGAGGGGCATGCATGAAGAAAGATGGAGGGGCTTATGGGAGGATACATAGTGAATAAAGTGTAATTAACAAAAGTTAAAAAAAGAAACCTTTTCCAAAATTGACCATATACTCAGTTACAAAGCAAAGCTTGGCATATATAAGAAGATTAAATTAACTCCCTGCATCTTATTAGACCACCATGGATTAAAGATAGAACTAAACAAAAAATAGGAACAACAGAAAGCCTAGTACTCACAGAAACCGAACAACCCATTACTCAATGACCGCTGGTTCAGGGAAGAAATAAATTAAAGACTTTCTAATATTCAATGAAAATCAAGGCACAACATACCCAAACATATGGGACACATTGAAAGCAGTGCTAAGAGAAATGTTCATAGCACTAAATGTCTTCTTAAAGAAATTAGAAAGATCCCATACTACTAACTTAGCAACACACCCAAAAACTATAGTACAGATGAAAGCAAACACACCAAAGTAGAGTTGATGAAAGGACATAATCAATCTCAGGACTGAAATCAATAAATTGGAAACAATACAAAAAAATCAATGAAACCAAGACATGGTTCTTTAAGAAGAATCAACAAGAGAGACAAACTAACTTAACCAAACTAACTAAAAGCAGAGGGAAAGTATCCAAATTAATAAAATCAGAAGCAGAGATGGGGACATAACAACAGACATTGAGGAATCAAAAAATTCATTAGATCTTACTTCAAAAGCCTGTATTCCACAAAGTTGGAAAATCAAAGATAATGGACAAATTTCTGGATAGATTTCACCTACCAAAGCTAAATCAAGATCAGGTAAACAGTTTAAACAGTCCTATAGCCAACCCTTAAAGAAATAGAAGCAGTCATCAAATTTTCCCCCACAAAAAAAGTGGTTTTAGCATAGAATTCTGCCAGATAGTCAAAGAAGAGCTTATACCACTTCTCCTCAAACTATTCCACAAAATAGAAACTGAAGGAAAATTGTCAAACTCATTCTATGAAACCACAGTCACCTTGATACCTAAATACACAAATACTCAAAAAAGAAAGAGAATTGCATACCAATTTCACCAATGATCATTGATGCAAAATTACTCAGTGAAATACTCGCAAACAGAATCTAAGATCACAACAAATACGTCCATCCACCATGATCAAGTTGGCTTCATCCCAAAGATGCAGGGATAGTTTAACATGAAAAAATCCATCAACATAATCCACCATATAAATAAACTCAAAGAAAAAAAGTTGCATGACCATACCATTAGATGTAGAAAAAGCCTTTGACAAAATATAACATCCCTTCATGATGAAAGTCTTGGAGAGTTCAAGGATAAAATGTCCATATCTAAACACAATAAAAGCGATATGCAGCAAGCCTATTGCCAATATCAAATTAGGTGGAGAGAAACTCAAAGCAATTCTACTAAAAGCAGGGAAAAGACAAGGCTGCCCACTCTCTCCATTCCTCTTCAATATATTACTTGATGTTCCAGCTAGAGCAATAAGAACTAAAGCAATCAAGGGCATACAAACCAAGAAGGAATAATTCAAAGTATCGTTATTTGCAGAGGATATGACAGTGTACTTTAGAGACACCAAAAATTCCACCAGAGAACTCTTATAGCTGATTAACAGCTTCAGCAAAGGGGCTGGATACAAGAGTAACGAAAAAAAATCTCCAGCTCTCCTTTACACAAACGACAAATGGACTGAGATAGAAATTAGGCAAACTATACCCTTCAGAGTAGCCACAAAAAGTATCTTGGCCTAACTCTAATTCAGCAAGTGAAAACCTGTATGACAAGAACATCAAGTCTCTGAAGAAAGAAAATGAAGAAAATATCAATAATTGGAAAAAAGTCCCATGCTCTTGGGCATTGGTTGATGCTTAGAGAGTCTTGGGGAATAGTGGGAGGAAAGGACCCAGAAGTGACAGGGGCATCACAGGAAAAACAACAGGGCCTAGACAGGTTTACAGAGACTGAAGCATCAACCTAGGACCATGCATAAACTGCACCTAGAGAGATGTAGCATATGTACCTACAAAGATGTAGGAGAATGGCAGCTTAAGCTTCAAGTGGGTACTCTAGTAAGGGAAGTGGGGACAAGGAGTCACTTGCTAGCCTTTAGATCATTTTTCCTAGCCTGACTGCCTTCACAGGCCATAGGGAAAGAAGACAAGTTCAGTCCTGATGCAACTTGATGAGATTATCTGAGGAAAAGGGTAGGGGAAAGGGGGAGAGGATGGGACTGGAAGGGGAGTAGGGAAAGGGCTACAGGGATGCAAAGTGAATAAAATAAATAAATGAGAAAAAAACATACAAAAAAGAAAAGAAAAAGCCATGTTAGGAATCATAAAAAAAACAAGATAAACAAATAGAAATAAATCAGAATAATACAAAATGAAAATGAGCCAAAACACACACAAACACACACACACACACACATACAAGAAACACATACAGATGAAAAGACACATGTTCACACATACAGAGATTCCATAAAAAAAGAAACCAACCAACCAAACAAACAAAAAACCACTGGTTGCCATATAAACAAAGGATTTTAAAGGTTTTTTTGAAAATACCCTGACAAATTATGAGACAAGAACTCAAGAGCTCTCCAAAAATGCCATTAACAAATTGGGTTGGTTTGTGTAGGCCATCTTCTGCTTGTTTCTTGCTCCCTGTCCAGCTGGTGATTTCCTTTTCCCCTGGGACCCCCTTGTCTGGGCATTGAAGTCACACCTCCTAATCCTGCCTCGGTTTATTGGCCTTCAGTTTTTTTTTTTTTTATTAAAACTAATTAGAAGGATAGGAAGAACAATGTACACAAAACTTTGAAACAGGAGATGCTTCATAAAAATGACAATGCTGAAGTTGGTCTGAATGAGATACACATCCAGAAATCAGCATTTGAATATACAAGGATAAACTTTATACAGTGCACTAAGACATCATCCCAACAATAGGACCTCTGGAAGCCTGCACCAGATAGGGTCCTAGAGGTGAGAGGAGGATTGGACACAAGCACACATTTGTAACTGGAAAGATAACTCCAACTGATAACCTCTTGCAAATGAAAAATTAGTTTTCTCCAAGACAATAGGTCAAGCAAAACAAACCCAGCAACCTGTTTTAGGGTGTCCTCAATCAATCTAGCTCTTACATTCTTCCTGCCTCCTCTTCTGCAGAGTTCCCTAAGCTCTGTGGAGAGCGAAGGGATTTGATGGCAAAAATCTCATTTAGATATGATTGTTCAAAGATCTCTCACTCTGCACATTGTCCTGATGTGGGTGTCTGTATTCGCACTCATCCATTGCAAGAGAATACTTCTGTGATGATGGCTCTGCAAGATACTGAGCATCGAAGAATTACATTCGAAGTCATTTTATTGATGTGTTCTATTATCAGAACAGTAGTGTTTAGATTTCTCATAGGTCCCTGGATATCTAGTCTCAGGTTCTTGGCCATCTGAGCAGTCTTGAGTATAGGTTACATCTCATGGGGTACACCTTAAAACAAATCAGACCTTGGCTGGTTACCTTTACGACATTTGTGCCACTATTGAACCCACATAGTTTTCAGGATGGTCAACATTGTAGACTGAAGAATTTGTGGATAGGTGTTTACCTTCCTTCTTTAAGAATGTGCAGAGTGCCTTCCAGTGCCATGAACATTATTCCACTGGAGTAAAGGCTGTTAGGCAGGCACCTAAATCTTCAAGCTTGGGGAGTGTTGTACCTGTTGTCTTAGGCATTAGCGCATTACCGTTAGCATGTGGAAAACCAATCACTTTGACAACAGCATGGGTTATTTTCAGTTTCCCATGGGACTCCTTTGACCAACAATTTGATTAGATCTAACCAATTCCTGGCACTTCACTTAGTGACAAATAATGCCTAGTTAGGGTTCTGTCTTTCCTGTTGTTTTGTGATTTTATTTAGATCAACTTCATATATGTTTAGGAAGCTTCTGCTGTATGACCTTTCCTTATGGCATCTTCAATGTCCCTTAGCTGTCTCTTCCTATATTCTTTCAATTATCCCCTTTCCCCTCCTCCCCATTTGATCTTCCCATTCTAGTCCATCTACCTATCCATCCATAACTGTTCATTCTACTTCCTCTTCCTAGGGAAATCCAACCCTGCCTCCAGTCTCTTACTCTATAGCTATAGCTAACCTCTAGGACTGTTATATGGACTGTAAATTGCTTACTAAAGACTCAATAGGTAACATCCATATGAGCATGAATACATATAACCATTGTTATTCTGGGTCTGGGTTACCTTATTCTGGATTTTTTTTCCGAGTTCAATTTATCTGTAACCTCAGGATTTCACTTTTTAATAGATGAGCAATATTCCGTTGTGTAAATATTCCAAATTATTATTAGTCATTTATTAGATTGTTGAAGCAAAGCCGTAAATACTTGACAGGAAATACATCGTTGGAAATTTTTTAAAACTATTTATTACTATAGTGCTCCATTTTACTGGGAATTAAATAAGCAACAGTTGCTCTCCTCATCATAATATGTTTTTAGTCACTTCTCCAGTACTTTTACTTCAAGGCTTCTTTTGGAGATGGTATAATTATAAAACAAAAGGTCCTACACATTTCATCATAGGATTCCAGAGTCATAACAAAGTTTATGACTTTCCCAATACTGATGCATCTATTGCTCTTAAGCCATTTACATTTTTAGATAAAATTTTAAAGAATTCTCCAATGGCAAGATATCTGTCCGTAAGGATAGTAGGCCAAGGATACTCAGGAGCCTTTGTCATTAGGAGCCTCCATGGTCCTTCTGACAGACCCACATATAGTCTCTTTCATGTGATCCAGGTCTGCACACTTGTTTGGATGATCCCTTTAAAGACCTTGTAGTGTATTAAGTTTGGGGGTACAACATGTTTGAGATGTAATTTAGAAAAGAGGCTGAGGAATGGAGGTGTCAGGTTTGTACATGTGTGGCCCAGGCTCCAGTTTTGTGTTTGTAGTTGTCAGACGTTTACATGCGGCAGCACTCCTAAAATTAAGCAGAAGGAAATTAATTCAATCAGCTTTATCCTAATTAACATAGGAGGTGGTGATGCTTAGATGTAGCCATGTTTATTAACAAGTAAAGAAAAAAAAATATCTAAGTATGTAAACCAGTGGGTGACATGTAGAAGGCCGTGACAGCAGGTTCACAAGGCCAATTGTAATCTTGAATACAAAACAAAACTCTGTTCAAAACATTGATCAGAATATTCAATCATTCTCAGTTTTGAAGTAATCTCTGTTCCTTGTTGTATGCAATTCTGCATAAATGTCATTAAATGGTAAGCTGGAAATGTAGAGTATAATTTACCTCATGCTTGCCATTTTTGAAATCTGTAACTTTTTTTTTCCAGTACCACAATGATGGTATGAAAGGGCAGAGTTTCTCTGGTCACTGGTATGGATGGATATGCTTTATCAAAATCAGGGGCTGCTTAGGAGAGTCCCATTGGAGGGAGCATCTACTGCTTAAGAATAATCAGGCAGCACAAATAAAACAGAATTGTGAATGAACAGCTTCTGAGCTAGCATGGAAGAATTGGGGAGACACTCTGGGACTACTGAGTTCAGGGCATTCCTTTTCTAGGGAATGCTATTTCCTAGAATAATAAATTGCTGTTATCACACCTAAAGAGACCCACTTGAGCACTTACTAAAACTCCCCAGATGCTCAGTTCTCACAAGGTGTGAGCCGTCCATCTTCTTCATCAGGCATATCTTTTTCCGTAGAACACTGCTGAGCCAAAACCTGTCATAGGTCTGCTAACCATGCCAAGCAATGTTAGAATTATCCTGGAGTAAGATATAAGTATACAATGAGTTGCCTGACACCAGAAAGAACAGGCACAGAATCCGTGCCAACTAAGTAATGTTTCATGATTCCGTTGTTGTCTCTGACAGTGTTGGGCATGGAGCCATGAGATGGGAATACACAGTGAACACTCACCTATGTGACTGAAAACTCCATACCTTGTCACTGCAAAAATAATGGTAGGCTGTTGGCAAGTATCCCGTCAGGGCGTTGATGACCACAGAACAGTCTGGTGGAGAGGGCAGTTTCTATTTGCTTCTGTTGCCACATGCCTGTTGTGATGCTGTGGAAAGGCTCTAAGTGTTTTGCCAACTGCTGTCTTGAGAGTTAGTTCCTCGGTATGGAGTGAGGTTGTCAGGCATGAGGCATTTAAAAGATACTGCCTTTGGGGGATAGTGGTAGCTTCACTCTGAGACTGTTACAGACCCCAACTGTCTTGTTTCCCCTTTTGAGATATGACTCTTCCTCTCCCGTGTGTACCCATTTTCCATAGGCAGCACCAAAGTCTGTACGTGGCCATAAAACACCTTTTTCCTCCCATCTTCATAGAGAATTACATTCTGGAATACTAATCAGAGGATTCCAGGTGTTAACCATGCTTATGAGCATTTCTTCACATAACCAGAAGCTATGAACACAGAATAGCCCAGAGAACTTTAAGGAACATCTGAGGTGACCCAACCCAGTAGTCCTGGAACGGTTTCCTGTTGTTCACAAAGGACTCTGACTGACTAAGGGGACCGTCATAGAGACAGCGTGCCATTCAGAATGGAAATGTGGTGAGGTCGTGTAGGAGCTCATTGACCCTGAAACTGATTCATCTTTCCTCCAGGAAGTCATCAGGCCTCATATTTAAAAGATTTGGTAAGAAGGTCAGGAGAGGTTTGTGTGTGAATGGTTGAAAAATTGCAAAGTAGGGATTAAATTTTGATTCATTTTCTCTGATGGTTTAAGAGGATGTAGGTCCAGTGTGGTGGTGAGGGCATGGATGATGGGGAAGGTACACTGAGACTAGCAGGGGCAAGAAGTCTCTTACCTTTCAGGGGCCAAGAAACAGAGTACTAGATGTCATTGGGTATATAAAGCACAAGTCCCTTCCCAACGCTCAGAGACCCACGTCATCCATCTCTTCCTCACAATCAATTTTCCAACAGAGTTCCCCTAGGTGAGGACTAGGTGCTTAAATACCTGTTGAGGGCAGTCTAAAACATCCATTACCTTTCTGGAATCACAATTTCAGGATCTTCCTGTGTTTGGCAACAAGGCTGTAGTGTGGAACTTGGGATTCTTAAATTCATAATTTCTTCCTTGGAGTAGACTTTGAAGTGAGTTTCATACACACACACATACACATACACATGCTTCATTGGCGTTCACAACTAGAATTTGAAATTAGATCTTCACAAGTTCATAATTTACCATTTGTTTACGAAGCAGAGATAATGACTTATTTCCCATCTTGCCCCATTCATGCTCCACACACTGTTCTCAATTTATAATTTTACAAATTCAAAAATAAGCATAATTAGGATTACTGTCTTTAAAATGACATCTCTAAAAGTCCACCTATCCTGATGTCTTGTACTATGATCTTCTGCTGAGTCCTCACTTCTTGATTCTAACTGTTGCGACCACTTGGGGAATACTCACTAAGCACGCTCATGAATCCATAAGGAGTGTTCATGCCTGTTAAGCACGCTCACGAATCCATAAGGAGTGTTCATGCCTGTTCAGTTATACGTCTTTCACAGGGAAGGGGAGATCAGACTTCAGGTCTGCTTTAAATCTGGCATAGCATTCTGAGTGAGAAGCACAGCCAGACCTCAATGTCCGTCTTAGTCTCTACCCACAGTGTTCTTTCTTGCTTACTGAATTTGTTCTACTTTAGAAATCAAGGAGAATAGAATTACACAATTAGGTTCCAAAACATCAAGTTTATCAGGACATAACATGGCAACAGATTTGTTCACCCATTAAGTATCTGGGACTGTTAACTTTGGGAGAGGTGTTAGTATCATTAAAATAGTTTAATTGTTTTATTTTCAATAAGCCCAATTTATATTTTAAAATAGTTTAAATGTTTTACTGAGCTTTTTTTGTTTTTTAGGTTTCTTTTTTAATAATTATTTTTAGTTTTATTAATAACAGTTTATTCACTTTTTATGCCCCCTGTACCTTTCTCCTTCCCCTCCTCCCAATCCCACCTTCCCTTTTCCCCACCCATGTCCCTCTCCCAGTCCACTGATAGGGGAGATTCTCCTCCCCTTCCCTCTGACCCTAGTCTATCAGATCTCATCAAGAGTGGCTGCATTGTCTTCTTCTGTGTCCTGGTAAGACTGTTCCCCTCTCATGGGGAGGTGATCAAAGATCAGGCCAATCAGTTCATATCAGAGACAGTCCCTGTCCCCATTACTATTTTATTTTTCATTTTCTCTTGAGTCTATTTTTGGTGATCAAGCTTTCATACTTTTATTACTAAAATATTTACTGGCATAAAGTTTTAAGGCCAGATGTGTGATATTTTATGATATTTAAATTATTTTAAATGTCATATTGCTTATGTAATCATGCTTCAATTATGTGTCAATAGTCTTCATACCTTTGTTTTTTCTTGTTCTCTATGGTCAATTTTCTTATAGGTTTTTATATTTCTTTTTTCCCTCCAAATGAAAGCTTTGAAGTTTACTGAAATGTTTCTTGATAAAGGTATGTCATTTCTCAACACACATGTAAATCCTATTAAGACTATTTGCTTATTATGCTTTTACCATAGAATGCTATAAATTGGGCTTATTTTCAATATTCCACTCTATGACTCCTTCCAGTTTGTGGTACAAGTGTAGCAGTGCAGAGAGTGTATATCTCTCTAAGACTCCTGCTACCCATGCTGAGTCACGTCTTCCAGAGTACTGTAACCCCTGGGCCTTTGTCACTATGTTCTTTTCTATTTCAGAATGTCACATCAATGGAGTAATATAGCATGTAACCTTTTGAGACTGGCTTATTCCATTCAGCTTGGTGCCTTGGAGATGTGCCCAGGCCGTTGCAAGATCAATGGTCTATCAGAGCATGCTACTCCATCCAGTTATTAAAGGACATTTGTGCTCACTCCAGCTTTTCAGTAATTATAAATATTGCTGCTATGAGCATTCATGCAGTTTTTAATTTTTCTAGGTTGAATACTTTGGTGTAGACAGTTGAGGGATACGGTAAATAACTATACAGAAGAAACTATACAGTGTTGGTTTTTTTTTTTTTTTTTTTTTTTTCCAGAATGATGTTTCATGTTGCCGTTCTTTTCACAACATGATTTGTAAGGTGATGGTTTGATCTTTGGGGCAGCCTTTTATGTATGTTTCAAGTACGCAGTCGTGCTTTTGCAATGCAAGAGGATAGCCACTTCTTTAGTGTTCTTCTTAGCATATCTCATTGCAGGATTTTTCCTTTTACCCACCTATCAAGCATGTATGTGTGTCTCAATATAGTACAATTGGATATTTCCCTAACATAAAATATTTAGACAACTATACCATGGTTACTTGCTTTTTATATATTGATGGGTGTCAATTGTTAAAAATAAAAGACACAAGGGCAAACATAGACACAGAGACCCACTTGTTCTTGCACTCAGGAATCCCATAAAACCACTAAACTGGAAGTCATAATAGCTATCTATCTATCTATCTATCTATCTATCTATCTATCTATCTATCTCCATCTATCTATCATCTATCTAGGAACTGTATGGTAAAAGGAAAAATATATGTAAATAAAACAAAAATTAAAATAAGACAAAATTTGAAAAATAAAAAAGAGAAGCCCTCACATGACATTACAAGCCTAGGAACTTCTATTTTTTCTATTATGTCTTCAATGACCAGGATTCTCTCTTCTACATCATTTTTTCCTGATAATAAGTCTTGCCTCTGAAGTTTCTGTTTAAGTCCTAATTTTTTTCAGATTTCCCTGTTTTGGTTTTCTTTATTATTTTTATTTATACCCTTGAAATATTTTATTAACTTACAGCCTTTGATTGTCTAAATTTCCATAGATTCTCTAAGGACCTCTTTAAGGACCCCTTTCATATACCAACAGGCTATTTTAAGGTCTTTGTCTTTTGCTCCAGCTATGTTGCAATTCTCAGGTCCTAGGGTCATAATGGTGCTGTGCTCTAGTTAATGCATATTGTCCTGGATGTTATTGATTGTGTTTTTACACTGACATTTAGGCATCTGTGCTTGAGAAGTTTAGAATTCTAGGTGCTGCTGATATCTGGATATGTCTTTGTTTGGTGGCTGTTTGACTCCTGGTTTCTGTTGCCCTTTCTAGTTCTTGGGAGAGTGTGGTGAGTGTGTGTTGTCTGGTAGAGAATTCTTCTGGGATACTATTATGTGTGGCTGACAGAAATTCCTTGTAAAAACCTGTTTCTAGGTATTTGGACCTGACACTTAGGAATGAGGATGGACTGAGAGTGTGGGGTGCTCAGGGCTATACAGGAGGGAAGGGCAGAAGTTTTTACACTGACATATACTTAGTCAACTAGGAATGGGTGCAGAGGATAGTGTCCTACAAAGCTGGTTATGAGGGAATAAACATGGATGGGGAGGAAGGAAAATGAAGATTTGAAGTTCCCCTACCTGTTTCACTGACCTACTTGCTTCTTTTGTAGGCTTGTTTTGTGGGTACCCAGGGAATGCCAGCTACAGTTGGGGAGTGAGATAACAGGATGAAGAGGTAGCAAAGTTGGAGGAGAAGTTCTGTCTTACCCACTAGTGATGGGGCAGAGAGGAGGGAGGCTGTAGCAGGTGGTCTGCTACATAGTGAAGGGACATGGGAATCTTGAGTTTAAAGGAGAGGATTAAGTGGCAAGGATATTTTTTCCTTTTATTTACTCTTCTATCATATATTGCATTCCAAGTGCAGTTACAACTTCCCCAAGTCTCTAACCCCAACCTCCCCTCTCTCTCCCTTTCCTCCCCAGATCTACCCACTATTCACCTATTTTCAGAAAAGAACAGTTTCCTGTCCTGTTGCTTGTTTTCTCCTACACCCAATGTCCATCCCATTTGTCCTTCTAAGTGAGGATTAATCATCTTACCCCGGGGTCTCTTTTTTGTTTATCTTCTTTAGGTGTATAGATTTCAGCATGTTAATCCTATCTTATAGGTCTATATAAATGAGTATATACCATGTGTGTCTTTCTTCTGGGATACCTCACTCAGGATGATCTTTTCAAGATCCCTCCATTTGCCTGCAAATTTCATGATTTCCTTGTTTTTAATTACTGAGTAGTATTCCATTGTGTAAAAGTACCACAATTTCTGTATCCATTCCTCAACTGAGGGACTTCTGGGTTGTTTCCAGGTTCTGGCTACTAAGAATAAAGCTGCTACAAACAGGACAGGAGCCTACCACAGAGGGCCTCTGAAAGACTCTACCTAGCACTGTATCAAAGCAGATACTAAGACTCATAACCAAACCTTCGGCAGAGTGCAGGGAATCATAAGAAAGAAGGACGAGTTAATATGACCTGGAGAGGACAGGAGCTCCACAAGGACCAAATATATCTGGTCACAGGGGTCTTTTATGAGACTGTTTCTCCAACCAAGGACCACGTATGGTTATAACCTAGAACCCCTGCTTGGATATAGCCCATGGTAACTCAGTATCCAAGTGGGTTCCCTAGTAAGGAGAACAGGGACTATTTCTGACATGAACTCAATGGAGGGCTCTTTGACTCCCCTCCCCCAAAGGAGGAGCAGCCCTACTAGGCCACAGAGGAGGACTTTGCAGCCAGTCTTGAAGATACCTGATAAACCAGGGTCAGATCAAAGGGAAGGAGGTCCTCCCATATCAGTGGACTTAGAAAGGGGCAGGGAGGAGATGAGGGAGAGAGGGTGGGATTGGGAGGGAATGAGGGAGCTGGATACAGCTGAGATACAAACTTAATAAACTGTAACTAATATTAAAAAAAATAAAAATTAAAAAAAGGAAATTAAAATAAAAAGAACAGTTTCAGCAGATATCCACCAAATATGGCATAACACACTAGTAAGACCACACACATATTAAGGGAACCCAGGAAAAGGAAAAGTGTCCCAAAGGCAGGCAAAAGACTCAGAGACACACTACCACTCCCACTGTTAGGAATCCCACAATAACTGCAAGTTACACAACCGCAATATCTATGCTGAGGACCTATGTCAGACCCATACAGGCTTCCTGGTTTCTGTGAAATCACTTGAGTCCAAATAATTCGATTCCATGGGACATGTTCTTGTTATGTCCTTGATGACCCCTTCCTCAGAACTCCCCAAGTTCTGCCTAATATTTGGCTATGGGACTCTACATCTGCTCTCATTGGTGGTTAGATAAATTCTCTCAGATGAAGATGATGCTAGACTCTGATCCCAGGACATAATACAGGCATTACAAACTGTAGGTCAGAGGTTTAGTGGTTGAGTTGATGTCCTGATCCCATAATTTAATGCCTTATCAGGTTACAAAGGATGGCCAGTTCAGGCTCCATGTCTCCTTTTATCAGGAGTCTTTGAAAACATTATCTTGTAGATTCCATGGAGTTTCCATTGCATTAGATTTCTACCTTGTCCCCAATTTCAGTCATCTGTCCAGTATTCTTTCCCTTTATCTCATCCCCATCCCCACCCATCCCTTGTCCACCAGCAAAATCTATTCTCTATTGCCTTTCCAGGAAGATCCCTGCTTCTCTCCTTAATTCATCTTTGTTATTAAGCCTCCCTCTCTGGGTCTGTGGATTGTAGCACAACTTTTATTTTATTAATTTTACAGGTAATATCCACTTATATGTAAGTACATACCATGTTTGTTTTTCTGGATTACCTCATTCAGGATGTTTTTTTTTTTTTTTCCTACTTCCATCCATTTGCCTGCAGATTTTTTGTTGTCATATTTTTTTAAACAACTGAGTAATACCCAGTTGTGTGATTGTGCCACATATTTTTAATCCATTCTTCCATTCAGGAACATCTAGGCTGTTTCCAGTTCCTCACTATGATGAATAAGGCTGCTATGAACATAGTGGAGCAACTGTCCTTGTGGTAGAATGGAAGGTTCTTTGGGTATATATCCAAGATTGGTATTTCTGGGTTTTGAGGAAGATAGATTCCCATTTTTTTGAAAAAAACAAACAAACAAACAAACAAAAAAAACCCACAACATAGTGATTTCCAAAACGGCTGTTCAAGTTTGCAATCCCACAAGCAATGGAGGCATTTCCCCCTTGCTCCACATCTTAACCAGCATTACCTGTCACTAGTGTTTATTACCTTAGTCATCCAGAGAGGTATATGTTAAAATCTCAATGTCCTTTGGATTTCCATTTTCCTAGTGGCTGAGGACGTTGAATGTTTCTTTAAGTGTTTCTCAGCCATTTGAGATTCCTCTGCTGAGAATTACCTGTTTAGATCTGTGCCCCATTTTTTAATTGGATTATTTAGTTTATTGATCTCTAGTTTATTCAGTTTCTTATATATTTTGGATGCAAGCTCTCTTCCAGAAGTAGAGTTGGTAAAAATATTTTTCCATTCTTTAGACTGCCACTTTGTCCAAATGAGTATGTTCTTTTCCTTACAGAAGCTTTACAGTTTCATGGGGTCGCATTTATTAATTGTTAGTCTTAGGGCCTATACTATTGGTATTCTGCTCAGGAAGTCTTTTCCTGGGCCAATGTGTTCAATGTTATTTCTCATGTTCTTTTCTATCAGATTCAGTGCTTCTAGTTTTATGTTAAGGTTTTTGATTCACTTAGACCTGAGTTTTGAGCACGGTGATAGCTGTGGATTTATTTGCATTTTACTACATACTGACATCCAGTTAGACCAGCACCATTTGCTGAAAATTCTTTTTTTTTTCTGTTGTATATTTCTGGCTTCTTTATGAAAAATCCATTGTCCATAGGTGTGCAGATTTATGTCTGTCTTCATTTGATTCCAACAATCAACTTGTCTGTTTTTATACCAATATCATGGAGGTTTTATGAATATTGCTTGGTAGTACAGCTTGAAAAGAGAGATGGTGATTAGAAGACTTTATATATAAGACTGTTAGCTTTCCTGTTTTGTTTTGCTTTGTTTTTGTCCGCACAAAGTTGATATTGTTTTTCCTAGATCTGTGAAATATTGTGGTGGAATTTTGATGGGAATTAAATTGAATGTATAGATTGCTTTTGATAAGCAGCCCTGTTTATCCTAATGATACATGAGTATGGAAAATTTATCCATCTGCTAGTATCTTCTTTAATTTCTCTGAAAAGCTCTACCCTGCAGGGTATCAAAGCAGATTCTGAGACTCATAGCCAAACTTTAGGCAGAATGCAGGAAATCTTATGAAAAAAGGGTGAGAGAGAAAGACCTGGAGGGGACAAGACCTCTACAAGGAGAATAACAAAACCGAAATGTCTGAGCCGAGGGGGTCTTTTCTGAGACTGATACTCCAACCAACGACAATTTATGAAGATAACCTAGAACCCCTGCACAGATGTAGCCCATGGCAGCTCATTGTCCAAGTGGGTTCCCTAGTAATGAGAACAGGGACTGTCTCTGACATGAACTCAGTGGCCTACTCTTTGATCACCTCCCCTTGAGGAGGTGCAGCCTTACCAGGCCACAGAAGACAACGCAGCCAGTCTTAATGAGATCTGATAGACTAGGATCAGATGGAAGGGGAGGAGGACCTCCATATCAGTGGACTGGGGGAGGGGCATGGGAGAAGAAAAGGGAGGGAGTGTGGGATTGGAGAGGACAAGGGAGGGGGCTACAGCTGGGATACAAAGAGACTCAACTGTAATTAATTTAAAAATAAATTAATTTTAAAAAGAATTTGGAAATAAAACCATTAACATTGGAAAAATTTTTCCTTCTTCAAAGACTTGACATTTTTATCATACAGGTCTTTCACTTGTTTGGTTAGGGTTACCTTAAAGTAATATATATATATATATATATATATATATATATATATATATAGTGGCTATTGTGAAGTCTTGTTTTCCTGATTTCTTTCTCAGCCCCTTTGTTATTTGTATATAAGAGAGCTACTATTTTTTTTTTATTAATATGTCCAGCCACTTAGATGAAGGTGTTTATCAGTTGTAGGAGTTTCCTGATAAAAATTTTTGGATCATTTATGTATATGATCATCTTATCTGTGAATATTTTTTATTGTCTTATTGTTCTAGCTAGAACTTCAAGTACTACTTTGAAGAGATATGGAGGGAGTGGACAGCCTTGTCTTGTTCCTGAGTTTAATAGAATTGCTTTGAATTTCTCTCCATTTAATTTGATGTTGCCCATAGGGTTGCTGTAAGTTTTGTTTATTATATTAAAGTATGTTCCTTGTATCCCTGATTTTTCCAAGACTCATGAATGACTATTGGATTTTGTTAAACAATTTTTCAGAGTACAATGAAACTGTTGTATTGGCTTTTTTTTTTTTTTTAGGGTGGAACATATAGACAGATTTTCATAAGCTGAACCATCTTTGCATCTCTAGGATGAAACCTACTTGATCATGGTAGGACTCTTTTTTTATTTTTATTTTTTGATGTGTTCTTGGATTCTATTTGCAAGTATTTTATTAGGTATTTTTGTATCAATATGTATAAGAGTGAAATTGGTCTGTCATTTCTATTCTTCATTGAATCCTTGTGTGATTTCCTTATCAGGCTGACTGAGACCTCATGAAATGAATTTGGCAATATTTTTTCTGTTTCTACTTTGTGAATTATTTTGAGAAGTATTGGTGTTAGTTCTTTTTTAAAAGTCTGTTAAAATTCTGCTCTAAAACCATCTGGCCCTGGGCTTCTTTGATTGGAAGACTTTTAGTGACTATTTCTCTTTCCTTGGGGGTTTCTGGTTTATTTAACTAGGTTATCAGAGCTGGATTTGTATTTGGTTAGAAATATATATCAATGCAATTGCCCATTTCATTCATGTTTTCCAATTTTTTTTAGTACGTGTTTTTGAAATATGACCTAATGATTCTTTGGATTTCCTCAGTGTCTGTCTTTATGTCCCTCTTTGTTATTTTGTTAATTTGAAAATTATCTGTCTTTTAGTTAGTTTGGATAAAGTTTTGTCTAACTTGCTGGTTTTTCTCAAAGAACCAAAATTTAGTTGCTAATGACTACTTCTATATCCTTGGGAGTTGTAGGTTTATTTATTTATCTGATCATGATTTAGACTTGGTTTGAGATATTTATCAATAAAATTGTTGATTTCTTTTATATTTTCCAATTTTGTGACTGCCATATGTTTTTGACATATAACCTAATGATTGTTCAGATTTCCTTGGTGTCTGTCTTTATGTTCCCTTTTTCTTTTCTTGTTTTGTTAAGTTGGATATTCTCTCTGTGTCTTTTAGTTAGTTTGGATAAGGGTTTGCCTAACTTGTTGATTTTCTCAAAAAATGAATATTTTGTTTCATTGATTGTATTCTTTTCTTTGTTTCTATTTTATTGATTTCAGCCCTCATTTTGAGTATTTCCTCTGTCTGCTCCTCTTGGGTGCTTTTGCATCTATTCAATTTAGAAGTTCCAGGTATGCAGTTATGCTTCTAGTTTGAGACTGACACATTTTTTTTAATGAAGACACTTAGTACAATTAACTTTTCTCTTAGCACAGCTTTCATCATGTCTCATAAGTTTGTCCATGTTGTGCATTCATTTTCATTGAATTCTAGGAAGTTTTTTAATTTCCTTCATTATTTCTGCCTTGACCCACTGATTATTCAGTATTGATTTGTTCATTTTCTATGAGTGTGTAGGCTTTTGGGTGTTTCTGTATGTTGAAATCCAGATTCAACCCATATTTATCTGATAGAATTCAGTGTATTTTTTAGTTTCCCTGTATCTGTTGAGACTTGTTTTGTGACTGAGTATTTGTTTAATTTTGAAGATTGTTTTGTGAGGTATATTCTTTTGTGTTTGGCTGAAATGATCAGTAGAAATTTGTTAGGTCCATTAGTTTTAAAATGTCTGTTAGGTCTATTATGTTTTCTGTTTAGCTCATGTTTTAGTAACCTATCCATTGGTGAGGGTGGGGTACTGAAGTCTCCCACTTTTAATATGTGATTTAAGCTTCTGTGATGGTTAATAAATGTGGGTTCCCTTGCATATAGAACATAGATTTGTAAATTCAATTTGGTGGACTTTTCCTTTGATAAGTATGAAGTGTTATTTTCTGTTCTCTTTTGATTAATTTTGTTTTGGAGTCTATTTTCATAGCTATTAGAATGGCTACACAATCTTACTTCTCAAGAAAATCTTTTTCTAACCTTTTACTCTGAGGTAATGTTTATCTTTGATGTTGAGGAGTGTTTCTTGTATTTAGAAGAAAGATGTGTCTTGTTATCATATCTATTCTGTTAGTCTGTATAGTTATATTGGGAAACATAGCTCAATGATATTGAGAGCTATAAATGACCAATGATTGTTCATTCCTGTTATTTTTTTTTTTTAGTTGTTGGTGATGGTAGTGTGTGTGTGTGTGTGTGTGCATTTTTTTCCTTTGGTTATCCTGGTGTGAGATTATTTATTATCTGTCTTTTTGTGAGCATAGTTAACATCCCTGGATTGTAGCATTGAATTTGTAAATAGATATTTTTGTAAATTTGATTTTATCATGAACATCTTATTTTCTCTATTTATTTATGGTGAGTTTGATGGATATAGTTGTCTGGGCTAGCATTTGTGGTCTCAGAATCTGCAGCACATCTGTCTAGAACTTTTGGGCTTTTAGGGTCTCAACTGAGATTCGGGTAGAATTTTAATAGGTCTGCCTTTTTGTTTTACTTGTGTCTCTGGAAGATTTTAATATTATTTGTTCCCTGTGCTTAGAACTTTCATTATTCTGTGGCAAAGAGAATTTTTTCTCTTGTTTAATCTATTTGGTGTCCTGTAAGTTTCTTGTACCTTTATTTTCTGGGCCTTTGATCTAGGAAACATGTTCTTCTTTCTTCCTATTATTTTTAGGTTTGGTCTTTTCATGGTAGCCCAGATTGCTTGGATGTCTTTTGTAAAAGTGTATACTTAACATTATCTTTGGCTGATATATCTATTACTTCTATAGTGTCTTCAATTCCTTAGATTCTCTCTATCATCTCTTGCATTCTGTTGGTGATGCTTGTGTTTGAATTTCCTGTTTACATACCTAATTTTTTCATTTCCACAATTTCTGATTTGTGTTTTATTTATTGCCTTTATTCCTATTTTCAGGTCTTCAATAGTTTTATTTGTTTTCTTCAACTGTTTGCTTGTTTTTGTTTTGATTTGTTTCAGCTTTCTTTTTTAACTTTTAAAATTTATTTATTTTTTTATTAATTACATTTTATTCACTTTGTATCCCAACTATAGCTCCCTCCCTAGTACCCTTTCTATCCCACCTTCGCTACTTTCCTCCTATGTGACTCCCCAAGTACACTGATAGGGGAGGTCTTCCTCCCCTTCCTTCTAATCCTAGTCTATCAGTTCTCATCAGGACTGACTACATTGCCTTCTTCTGTGACCTGGTAAGGCTGCATCCCACTTCAGGGGCAGGTGATCAAAAAGCAGGCCACTTAGTTCACATCAGAGACAGTCCCTCTTCCCATTACTATAGAACCCACTTGGACACTGAACTGCCATGGGCTACATCTGTGCAGGGGTTCTAGGTTATCTCCATGAATGGTCATTGGTTGGAGTATCAGTCTCAGAAAGGACCCCTGTGCCCAGATTTTTTTTCTTTCTTTGTGGAGCACCTATCCTCTCCAGATCTTTCTATCTCTCCCTTCTTTCATAAGATTCCCTGTACTCTGCCCAAAGTTTGGCTACTTTTCTCAGCCTCTGATTTGATGCCCTGCAGGTTAGAGTCTTTCAGAGCCCCTCTGTGGTAGGCTCCTGTCCTATTTCTTGTTTTCTTCCTCCTCTGATGTCCATCCCATTTGCCTTTCTGAATGAGGACTGAGTATCTTACCCAGGGTCTTCCTTCTTGCTTAGCTTCCTTAAGTGTACAGATTTTAGTATGTTCATCAGCTTTCTTGACATTCTTTCAGGGAGGATTTTTTTTATTTCCTCCAATTTTTGATGTTTTTTTCCTTAATTTCTTTAAGGGATTTAGTCATTTCCTTTTTAAAGACCTCTATCATGTTTATAAAGTTGGTTTTAAGGCAGCTTTCTGGAGCTTCAGTTGTGTTGGAATAGTCAAGGTTGGTTGTAGTGATATGGCTGGACTATAATGTTGATATGCTGCCCTGGATATTGTTGACTGTGTTTTTACACTGATGTTTAGGCATCTGGATTTTGAGTGTTTATAGGTTTTGCTGCCAATTTTCAGGTTTTTCTTTGTTTGATGGGTGCTTTCTTCCTTGGTTTCTGTTTCTTCTCTGGACTTTGGCTTGAGTGGTCTGTAGTTGATTTTTGGGTCTCTGTTCAAGACTGGGCCGGACTTTTAATGGCTTGAATGGCCTCAGGTTTAGTTGGGGGTTTCTGCTCAAGTTGGTAGCTGAAGTTTTGGCAATGTGCATGGCCTCTGATCTGGCCAAAAGTTTTCGGGAGTTTAGGATGTGGCCCTGGCCTTTGGTAGAGAAAGAGGTTTCTTCCAGAGGTATGTAGCTGAATATTGTCAAAAGAGGAGAAGGAGTGGTTGGGCTTATGCTGGGGCAGTAGATGTCCAGTGCCCGAACACTTATGGAATGCTCCCTGACGTTCTAGAATTTAAGAGCTTTGCTCGATTTCTTTGATCAGGTAGTCTATTACCTCATTTTCACTGGGCTGAGGTGTTTTAGTCATGTTGGTTGTTGTATTTTGTAAATAGCCTTTCTCCTATGATTGAAATATCTGTTACATTTCTTCTTTAGACAGATAATGTGGTCACTTAGATATTCAGAATTCACTTCATTTCATGACTATGAAACTTAATTTTTGTGAATAATTGGCTTCAATTCACAAATATTTTGTTGAGGAAATTTGTGTTTATGTTTATGATCTCTGGTATCCTTTCATTGCCTTAACAATCAGGACAGTATTAACTTCCTAAATGAGTCAAAAATGCTCTCTTCTTTTGCTACTTTTTGGGAAGCAATAACAGAAAATGAATATATTGTATATATGAACACCTGGTAAAATTCAGCAACAAAATAATGTATGCCTTGGAGTTAGCTTTCCGAAATGTATTTTCTTTTGTAACAGATTCTTTAATACATACCAGACTACTGATACTATATATATCTAATATGTTATATTTATATATTTTATTAGATATAATATGGTCATATCATATTATATTATATCATTTTATATATTTATCTAATATACTTATATTATGACCATAAAATATGACTACATTACATATAATACTACTATGTAATACATATAAAATATAATACTTATACTATGACTATATAAAATAATTATATTATATATAATATATAAGAACATATACTCTATGTATTTGTATATTTGTATCAGTAGACATGTATGTTGTCACCTATTATATCTATGTTTCTATTTATGTATGCATGTATGCATGCATGCATGTATGTATCTATCTATTCTTTTGTTTTCCTCTTCATAGTTCTATTCTGAGTGAAGGTTGTATAGTATTTTTTATTTGATCTTAATCTGAGATAAAAACACAGTTGCAGAATGTATTATATTATTCATATTTATTTTATTGTTAGATCATGCCCTTGAAATTTCCTTAGTTATGTTAGTTTTTTTATTTAACTTTTATTAATTACACTTTATTCATTTTGTATCCCCCCATAAGCCCCTCCCTCCTCCCCTCCCAAACTCACCTTCCCTCCCCCTTCTTCACGCATGCCCTTCCCCAAGTCCACTGATAGGGGAGGTCCTCCTCTCATTCTTTCTGAGCTTAGACTATCAGTTCTCATCAGAAGTGGCTGCATTGTCATCTTCTGTGGCCTGGTAAGGCTGCTCCTCCCTCAGGGGGAGGTGATCAAAGAGCAGGCCAATCAGATTATGTCAGAGTTAGTCCCTCTTCCCATTATTGTGTAACCCACTTGGACACTGAACTGCCATGGACTAGATCTGGGCAGGGGTTCTAGGTTATCTCCATGAATAGTCCTTGGTTGGAGTATGAGTCTCTAGGAAGTTCCCTGTGTTCAAATTTTCTTGTTCTGTTGCTCTCCTTGTGGAGTTCCTGTCCTCTCCAGCTCTTGCTTTTTCCCACTTCTTACCTAAAATTGCACTCACTCTGCCCAACAGTTGGCCATCAGGCTCAGCATCTGCTTTGATAGTCTGCAGGGCAGAGGCTTTCAGAGGCCCTCTATGGCAGGTTCCTAGGTTGTTTCCTGTATTCTTCTTCTGGCTTTCAGAGGCCCTCTGTAGCAGGTTCCTAGGTTGTTTCCTGTTTTCTTCTTCTTCTGATGTCCATCCTCTTTGCCTTTCAGGATGGGGATTGAGCATTTTAGTTAGGGTCCTCTCTTTTGCTTAGTTTGTTTAGATGTACAGATTTTAGCGGATTTATCCTATGTTGTATGTTTATATGAGTGAGTATATACCTTGTGTTGTTTTGCTTCTGGGAAAACTCACTCAGGATGATCCTTTCCAGGTCCCACCATTTACCTGCAAATTTCAGGATTTGCTTATTTTTCATTGCTGAGTAATACTCCATTGTTTAGATGTACCACAATTTCTGCATCCATTCTTCAGTTGAGGGGCATCTGGGCTGTTTCCAGCTTCTGGCTATTACAAATAAAGCTG
>REGO01000154.1:3777509-3859444 GCA_010120015.1 Rhombomys opimus | reverse complement strand
TTGGTTATGCTAACCTCTGTAGTTCCTGTTTTCTTCCCTAAGTTCTTTCTCTCTGCAATTTCTTCCATTTGTGTTTTCTTTAATTTTTCCAATTCTATCTTCAGATCTTGAGCCATTTTGTTGATTTCCTTCACCTGTCTGACTGTATTTTCCTGTTTTTCCATCACTTCTTTCAGTTGTTTGTTTGAACCAACATCTCTTTCCTTTATTTCATTCAGTGCTTTAACCATTTCCTTTCTAAAGACCACAAACTGTTTGCCTGCAACTTCCTGTATTTCTTTACGGATGGCAATATTCTGTTTGAGTTTGTCTTCCTCTATGTCTTTACGTATCTTATTTGTTTCCTTTGTTATCATCTTCATGAGCATAGTTGTTAGGTCATCTTCTTGGATTTCAGTTATGCTGGGGTGTCCAGGGCTACTTGCCCCTGGGTAACTGGGTTCTGGAGATGCCATATTGCTCTGTCTTTTGTTGCTTGAGCTTTTACACTGGCCTCTACCCATTGGGCTATCTTAGGTGTTTGGGGTTATTTTCTGGTGGTTTCTGAGGATCCTGTGGCGGAGAGAATCCCCTTGGCAGAAAGCTGGTTTTTCTTGAAGGAAGTCTTCTTAGCCTTTTGGGTATAGTCCCTGGGTGGCTGGCATTTTTTCTGGAGTTGCTGCTGCTCACCTCCAGGATAGAGACCTGAGTGGTAACTGCGGTCTTTGTTAGTTGAGAGGGTTCTCCTCTCACCCAGGGAAGTCCTGAAGACAGCTGCCCTGTTTCTGGGTTTCTTGCTGTAAATTTCATGATCAGCTGCTGTGACACAGTTAGACATCTTGTGCGCAGCAACTGTTTGTGCCTGTGTCTGGAGCACAGCTCAGTGATGGTGGCTCGGCCCTGCTGGTCTGCAAGAACTTTTCCAGGGAAGGACTGGGTGATTTAAGTCAGTATAGCTTCCTTCCTTCCCTGTGGATTCTCTTGTGACCAGGACTCCCAGTCTCTGGTGTTTTTGTGCCCACCAATCGGCCTGGGAAGGTGATCAGGGCACGCAGGCATGTGGCTCTGGTCTGGGGACCTAATGCCTGCGTGACCTGGGATCTCTTCCGGGTTCTGGCTGGGGACCTGAGAGTGGTACAGACCGATTTCCACGCCATGGGGGTTTCCTCTCACGTGAAGAACATGATCGCTGTTGTTTTAGGGCCCAGGGTTCAGTCTCTTGGTCGCTGTACAGGAAATGTTTTCCGGCTCCTCAGACACCCTGTTCTCCTGGTGCAGCCATCTTCATTATATTAGTTTAAAAATGTGTATATTGTAGAGAATTGTTTTAGGAATTCTGAGTTTCTTGTTGTTCCTTATGAAGGTGAGAATTTTTCTCTGAAAGTCTGTAAAGAATTGTGTTGGTAATTTGATGGGAATTGCATTGAATCTCTAGATTGCTTTTGGTAAGATGGCCATTTTTACTATATTTATCCTGCCAAGCCATGAGCATGGAGATCATTCCATCTTCTCATATCTTCTTCTAATTCTTTCTTCAGAGACTTGAAATTTTTTTCATACAAGTCTTTGACTTGCTTGGTTAGGTTGACACCAAGGTACTTTATGTCCTTTGTGGCTATTGTGAAGAATGTTGTTTCCCTAATTTCTTTCTCAGCCCTTTTATAATTGTATACAGGAGGGCTACTGATTTTTTTGAGTTAATTTTTTATCTAGCCAATTTGCTGAAGGTGTGAATCAGCTGTAGGAGTTCCCTGGTAGAATTTTTGGGGTCACTCAGGTATACTATCATATCATCTGCAAATAGTGGTACTTTGACTTCTTCCCTTCCAATCTGTATCCTCTTGATATCCTTCAATTGTCTTATTGTTCTAGCAAGAACTTCAAGAACAATGTTGAAGATATATGGAGAGAGTGGGCAGCCTTGTCTTGTCCCTGATTTCAGTGGGAATGATTTAAGTTTCTCTCCATTGAGTTTGATATTGGCTATAAGCTGCAGTAAAAGATCTTCAGGAGGTTTCTCCATCCCTGATCTCAAGCTATACTATAGAGCAACAATACTAAAAACTGCATGGTACTGGCATAGAAACAGACTGGTGGATCAATGGAATAGAATAGAAGAGCATGATATAAATCCACACACTTATGGACACCTGATTTTTGACAAAGATGCCAAAACCATTCAATGGAAAAAAGACAGCATCTTCAACAAATGGTGCTGGTCTAACTGGATGTCTACATGTAGAAAATTGCAAATAGATCTATAGTTATTGCCCTGCACAAAACTAAATTTCAAGTGGATCAAAGACCTCAATATAAAACTTGACACACTAAACTGATTAGAAGAAAAAGGGGGGAAGAACCTTGAACTCATTGGCAGAAGAGAAATCTTCCTGAACAGAACACCAACAGAACAGGCTCTAAGAGCAATAATCAATAAATGGGACCTCATGAAACTGAAAAGCTTCTGTAAAGCAAAGGACACTGTCATCAGAACAAAATGACAGCCTACAGATTGGAAAAGGATCTTCACCAACTCTTTATCTGACAGAGGACTCATATCCAGTGTATATAAAGAACTCAAGAAGTTAAACAGCAACAAATCAAGTAATCCAATTAAAAAATGGAATACAGAGCTAAACAGAGAATTCACAATAGAGGAATATCAAATGGCAGAGAAACACTTAAAGAAATGCTCAACCTCATTAGCAATCAGGGAAATGCAAATCAAAACAACCATAAGATTTCATCTTACACCCATCAGAATGGCTAAGATCAAAAACTCAAGAGACAACACATGCTGGAGAGGTTGTAGAGAAAGGGGGACCCTCCTCCACTGCTGATGAGAATGTAAAATTGTATAACCACTCTGGAAAGCAATCTGGCGCTTTCTCAGACAACTAGGGATGGCGCTTCCTCAAGATCCATCTATACCACTCCTAGGAATATACCCAAAACACGTACAAGTACACAATAAGGACATTTGCTCAACCATGTTTATAGCAGCCTTTTTTGTAATAGCCAGAAGCTGGAAACAGCCCAGATACCCCTCAGTGGAGGAATGGATACAGAAATTGTGGTACATTTACACAATGGAATATTACTCACCAGTGAAAAACAAGGAAATCATGAAATTTGCAGGTAAATGGTGGGATCTGGAAAAGATCATCCTGAGTGAGCTATCCCAGAAGCAGAAAGACACAGATGGTATATAGTCACTCATATAGGCATATTATATAGGATAAACCTACTAAAACCTGTACACCTAAAGAAACTAATCAAGAGGGAAAACTCTTGCTAAAATGCTCAGTTCCTATCCAGAAAGGCAAAGAGGATGGACATCAGAAGAAGGAGAAAAGAGGGAACAAGTCAGGAGCCTGACACAGAGGACCTCTGGAAGGCTCTGCCTTGCAGACTGTCAATGCAGATGCTGAGGCTTATGGGAAACCTTTGGGCAGGAGTGCAGCGAATCTTATGAAAGAAGTAGGAAACAGTAAGATCTGGAGATGACAGGAACTCCACATGGAGAGCAAGAGAACCAAAAAAATCTGAGCACAGGGGTCTTTCCTGAGACTGATACTCCAACCAAGGACTATGCATGGAGATAACCTAAGACCCCTGCACATCCAAGTGGGTTCCATTGTAATAGGAAGAGGGACTGTCTCTGACATGAACTGATTGGCCTGCTCTTTAATTACCTTCCCCCTGAGGGAGCATTACCAGGAGCAGCATTACCAGGACACAGAAGAAGACAATGCAGCCACTCCTGCTGAGACCTAATTGACTAGGATCAGAAGGAAGGAAAAGAAGACCTCCCCTATCAGTGGACTTGGGGAGAGGCATGCATGCAGAGGGTGGAGAAAGTGAGGGGTTGGGATGGGAGGAGGGAGGGAACCACAGGGGGGATACAAAGTGAATAAAGTGTAATTAATAAAGATTAAAAAAAAGAAAAAGAAAAAAAAAACATATAAAATTAGGATTGGGGGTATCTCACTGATAGACTGCTTTCCTATCCCTAAGCCAAGTCCATTGGTTCATATTTGTCTGCATGTGTGTATATATTATATGTGTGTGTATATTTTATAATTTTTTAGTGATGGAGAATATCTGAAGCACCATGATTTATATATAACCAAAGCTTTAGAATAAAAAGTAAAAGTAATAATAATTTGAAAGTGTTGTGGATATAAATATGTTCATATTTGGTCCCAGGTGTGGGATGTGGGTCTGATTCAGATAGTCCATGGCAGCAGACTATGCTTCATGATTGCTCCAGGATGAGCCTCTTGCCAGCTGCTGATTGTTTAAATCTGAGGACTCTGGAGAGAGAACAAATGCCAGAGTCCAGAGAGTGTGGAGCTCATCGAAAGAACAAGGCTGCTCCTGCTTCCCCGTTGCTGCTCCTGGTTGCTGTTGTGAAACAAGAAGTTGGAGATCTACTGAACTGAGGACTGGACTGGCTCCAGGGAACCCAGGAACTCTAACCAGCAGGAAGCAGCTAAGAAAGAACTCCACCCCCTCTTCCACTAACCCTTTCTCTCTCCTACATGGTGTTGAGGGGTGGCAAGGGATTGGGGTGGAGTAAGGAGAAAAAGATACAAGGAATATATATAAAAGTTTTTTGACTTTTTAATTTTTAAAAATTATTATTATTTGTTACAGTTTATTCACTTTGTATCCCAGGTTTAGCCCCCTCCCATATTTCTTCCAAATCCTACCATCTCTCCTTCTTCCCCCACTATGTCCCTCCCCTAGTGCAATGATAGAGGGGATTCCCCTCTTCTACTATCTGACCCTAGCATATCAGGTCTCCTCAAGACTGTCTGGATCCTCTTTCTCTGTGGCCTTGTCATCTCACTAGTGGGGGAGGGGAGAGGTGATCAAAGAGCAGGTAACAGAGTTCATGCCAGACACTGCCCCTGCTCCACTTATTAGGAATCACCCTTGGATACTACATCTCCATGGGCTACATCTGAACAGGAAGTCTAGATTCATCAGTTTCTTCAGGACCCCCATGGGCCCAGATTTTTCGGCTCTGTTGGTCTCCTTGTGGACCTCCTGTTAAAGACCAACAAACCAAGTAATCAAATCAAAAGATGGGGTACAGTGCTAAACAGAGAATTCTCAACAGAGGAATATCAAATATTTAACATCCTTAGTCATCAGTGAAATGCAAATCAAAATGACCCTAAGATTCCACCTTTCACCCATCAGAATAACTAGATCAAAAACTCAAGTGACAACACATGCTAGAGAGGATGTGGAGAAAGAGGAATGCTCTTCCCTTGCTGGTGGGAATATAAACTTGTACAACCTCTTTGGAAATCAGTCTGGCACTCTCTAAGATAGTTATGAATAGTGCTACCTCAAGATCCAGCTATACCACTACTTGGATTATATCTGAAAGATGTTCAACTATACAACCAGAACATTTGCTCACCTACATTGATAACAGCTTTATTCGTAATAAAAGTTTTAAAAAACTAATCCTAACCTGAAAGAGCTTTGAGTTCAAAATTAGTACCCTTTGAAGCAGACCAAAAAGAAGTACATAAAAAGCCTTCTACATGGAATCATTTCTCCAAGGAAATGTAGGATATTTTGGAGTCATGTTTTCAGTGTGTTAAGGTAGGCATGCCAAGCAGATCTCTTTCCAGATGAGCTTAATCTCTAGCAGAAGGAGCTACAGAGGACAGTGAACAAGGGAAAATAGTTCCTCAACATGCATGACAGGCTATGCAGAACTGTGGACAGAGGGTTTCACTTACAGAACAGGGCCATAATCTACCTCCTACTGGCAAGAATAGGAAGATGCCACAATTGCTACTCAGCAAAAATTTGGGACTCTGATGAGCAAGTAAGGAATATAAGGCTTATTTTTCTCCAGGAGTGGATACGTCTGAGCATGGTTATAGTGCAGACCTCAACTGATTTGTGGTGTTTCATAGAAGATAAAGGCAGATAACATTTCCTTTCTATACCAGCTTGAGCTTTGTAAATTGACTTAGTGGATTTTGAGGTACCATAATTTGCGGATTTGGAAGTGAGGAAAAGTATGGAAATGTGTGCTTTCTTCATGAATGATTTATTGTAGATGATTTTTTACCACCTATTCTTGTTTTCCTCCAATGGCACAATTGTGTCATTGCATTTTGTGTCTATGTGGGATGTCTAGTTAGTTCTTTGCAGCTTGTCATGAATAGAGGGGTTTGAATCTCTTACACACCTATATTTTGAGGAGTTTTATTCTTCATCATCTCCATCTATCTTTTTTGTTTGTTTGAAACATGGTTTCTTGTGTAGCCCTGCCTCCTCTTATTCTGCAAGAGTATAGTCTTAAATAATTATTGTGACAATAGTATTTCAATAAATTGTATTAATCTTTTTATTGGCTTTTGAAACTTTTAGTTGTCTTATAAAATTATGTAAGTATTTTAAAAAATACTGATTTGTAGTCTTCACACTAGGAAGGAAAAAGAAATTATTGCAATTTTAATTAAATGAAATAAGTGTTAAATTTTATGACACTTACATTTTAGACTTCCTTTAGATAATTGGTATCTTTACTATAAGGTGACTACAATGTAAATTATTTTATTCCTTTCTGAAAATTACATTTGTTTCCATAGTTAATTTTAAATCTGATGGCTCTTCAACACAGAAAAATTATTATTATCCACAAGTATTATTTATATTCTATTTTCCTTATTCTTTTCCACTTTTAGTACTCACAAAAAAGAGGATAAGGCAGCCAGTCCTGATGAGACCTGATAAGCTAGGGTCAGATGGAAGGGGAGGAGGACCTCCCCTATCAGTGGACTTGGAGAGGGGAATGGGAGGAGATGAGGGAGGGAGGAAGGGATTGGGAGGGAATGAAGGAGAAGGCTACACCAGGGATACAAAGTGAATTAACTGAAATTAATATAAAAATTAAAATTTAATTAAAAATGAATCAATTATCAGTTATTTTCTGTACCTCATCTCCCCTTAAAACTTGACTTGTCCTCTTTCTTTATGTTGTTTCTGTATGATTTTCCAAGTCACTAACGTTATCTTCTACTATGTTATTGTCATATTTTATTTATCTAAAGTTTCATTTCCATATTTTTAAATTTTTTATTTTTTGTAATTTTGAACTAGTTTTGTTTTTGTATGTTTGCAACAAATGACAGTGATGTCATAATTTAATTTTAAAGACCCTATCCTTTTAAAGGAAGGATAATAACATTTATTTATCTAAGAACACAATGCACTTTCTTTGGTATATCTGATATGAGTTGTGTTCTCTATTTTTACTAATGTTTCAATTATTGATTTATTTTAGAATTTTGATTCATATGCTTATTTGACTTCCAGTTTGATTGAAGATATTTTGTTAAATGTTGTATGTATATTCCCTAACAAGATTTCTATAGTTTTGGATTTCTTGTTGCCATAGGCTTCTAAACATGAGGTGGTTATTTAGAGGTATTTCAGTGATTTTTACTCTGAGAAGTTGGTGATTACTGTGTTGATTTACTCACAGAGTCAATAGCTCAATCCCATGCCTGGAGGCTGCACTTTTCTCTCACCTTCTTTCTGTATTTTTCAATAAAATAATCATTCCAAAAAAGAAAATTTTAAATTGCTAATTAAGATCCATTTCAAAATAGGAAGAGCCAACACGAATCTGTCTTTTTTCTCAGAAAAAAAAGGATAAGCTATTAAGAACAGTGATTGAGTATAATAATTCTAGCCCTTTTTTGAAAAATCACTTTTTATTAACTTGATTTGCTGCCGGACAATTTACACATACATCCAGTGATTTCCAGTTTCTAATAACTCCTCTCTCTCTTATCTCAGCCCTTTTTCCAACAGCCTTTTAAATATCTGTGTTTATGTCCAAAACAGCAGAGTCAAGCCCATTTGACATCATGATTAGTAAGCTCCTGGACCTACTGTTTGTTTTTGTCCTTGCTATCAGAAGACCATAGAGATCTGATTCTCCCACTTTCTTTTTTTAAATTAAATTTTTATTTTTTATATTAATTACATTCACTTTGTGTTCACTTTGTGTCCCAGCTGTAGCCCCCTCCCTCAATCCCTCCCAATCCCACCCTCCCTCCCCCATGTCCTCCTATGCCCCTCTCAAAGTCCACTGATAAGGTAGGTCCTCCTCCCCTTCCATCTGACCCTAGCTTATGAGGTCTCATCAGGACTGGCTGCAATGTTCTCCTCTGTGGCCTGGCAAGACTGCTCCTCCCTTAGGGGGAGGTGGTCAAAAAGCCAGCCACTGAGTTCAGGTCAGAGACAGTCCCTGTTCCCCTTATCAGGGAACTCACTTGGATACTGAGCTGCCATGAGCTACCTCTGAGCAGACGTTCTAGGCTATATCCATGAGAGGAACTTGGTTGGGGTATCAGTCTCAGAAAAGACCCCTGGGACCAGATATTTTGGTTCAGTTGTTCTCCTTGTGGAGTTCCTGTGCTCTCCAGGCCTTCCTAACTCCACCTTTTTCCTATGATTCCCTGTACTCTGCCCAAGTTTGGCTATGAGTCTCAGCATCTGCTTTAATACCATACTGGGTAGAGTCTTTTACAGGCCCTCTGTGGTAGGCTTCTGTCCTGTTTCTTGTTTTCTCCTTCTTCCAATAATTCTTCCATTTTCATTCTGACCCACTGTCCCTTTTCCTCAGTTTAAAACATTGCTTGCATGTCGAGTTCAGTGTAATACAACACCAACATGCATAAGAATATTTTTTTAACTAGTCCATCTCACTAACATTGAGAAATTAAAGACTGGTTGAAATGATGAATGCTCACTGAGTTACAAAGCCTAGGCACTCATGGACCATGTTGTTTCTCCATACCACACACTGAACTACCTTGACTCCTGCCTACATCAATTCCTGAATCACTTTCTTTGTTAGAAAACAAAAGCTTTTTGCTTTGATTCCTCGGGCCCTATGTCCCTGCCTCATTCAAATGTTTTAATTATCTTGCTTTTTACAGATATTTTTCGTCCCCCTACAACATTTTATTGCTGGCAGAAAGGCTGACAAGGCAGCTGACACAGTGGCTATTACATTGAACAGTTTCTAAACAATATCATTTTGCTGCCCTTCTGCTTTCACTGAGATTATAGGGTGCCTTCTTCTTTGTGAAACAATGCAGTTCAGATCCACACCAGGGGTCCTGAACAAATTCCATCCCAACCTTCAGAGCTTCCAAATTAATGCAATTATCACCAAAGATGTCATCTCAGGCACTTG
This sequence comes from Rhombomys opimus, assembly GCA_010120015.1. Lineage (NCBI taxonomy): Eukaryota > Metazoa > Chordata > Mammalia > Rodentia > Muridae > Rhombomys > Rhombomys opimus. Next base: position 3,850,218 of record REGO01000154.1, on the reverse strand, counting down.
CAGAATCACTATAGTAGTTCGCCTTGACAAGCCAGAAAAGCAGAGTGGAGTACTCAACCCTCTTGTGAGAATATGATGAACAGCAGTGTTAATAGTGTGTATACGAGCAGTGTATGAACATATATATGTGATAGCTATACACATGCATGGTGAGAGATCTGACCTGGGACTTGACAGTAGAAAGGTCCCACTAAATGTCTGCTGGAATTCTACCAGACATCTGCAAAGACTGAGCATCAATCTGAATCATGGCATTTGATAAATCATGGAGGAATAAGAGGAAAGCTTTCTTATTCCAGAATGCTGTCAGGCTTTATGTAACAAGGTCATTTTTAACTGCTGTCACCATTCTGTGTCAACACAAACAACCCTTTCTTCCTATTCCCAATCCACAGAGAAAATTCACTCTAATTTGCTGTTTTTGTTTCTGAGTTTCCCTTTAACCTAAATTTACTACCTTCAAGAACTGGATAGAGCCCTGTGCAACATCACTCTTTTCAAAAGAAGAATATTCTAAGAGAGACATTAAAATGACAGAGGTCAATGATCAACACTTATAATATCTGAATAAATCAATGTATCAAAAGTAAGAGATCTGAATGGAAATCCACAACATGCCCTCACTTACCTTAATTAATTCCACAGATATACTTTGCAAAATAACAATAAGATCTCCCAAGACATGGATGATCCTCTTTTCATGTGAAGACACAAAGCTTGGTAGAATGGAATATAGTTCCCTTTACAACTGTTTAAGAATGCAATCAATACTTCTTAAAACCGAGCCTTTGATGCCAGCCAACACCCAAAGGAATGACTTGGCAGCAAGCATATTTTTGCCTGCATTCTCTATCAGGATTCTGCTTCATCTTGATGACTAGATTCATTTACATTGGTTAATAATCAATAACAACAACAACAAATTTGGAGTGGTGGTTTGGGAGTGACAGACAGTGTTTAATGAGATATGTGACAAATCTCCTGTGAGAAGTTTTCTCTTTTGGGGAACCAGGACCTTCGGTACTATTGAACACTAAATTTCAAGAAATACAGATTTCCCAGGTGCGTTGCTGTAAGTGATGAAAAGTGGAGCCCATTCTACAACATATGCCAAGGATGTAGATCCCACAAACAACAGTGTATTCCCTTCCCTATTTGATGTATCTTCATACATTGCCCTCACTCTCACAGACCATCCTCACTTACTTGATTTCCCAGTTGTAACTTCAGGAGGCCATTACATTATTACTCTGGTAGGCCTCTTCTGTTTTTACAATGGGAAAACTGGTTGAATCATTTACAGATGTGACCTCACTACCATATCACCTTTGTCTTAAAGGGTCATCTCTGCCTTAATAGGATATGATGTAGAGAACAGTAGATCCCATGGTGTTATACTAAAAACTATGTAGGTCTTTGGAAATCTGTTACAAAGTGAACTTATGTCAAAAGTGAAGAATGATGGAGATTTTCAGAGTAAAGAGTTCAGTAATATGTAGCAGACGATGATACACATGACCTGTGGCGTACTAGTGACAGGGCCTGTGGTGACCTGGCACTGTTTCCTATGCTGTCAGTCAGGCTTAATTTACAGTGGATGTTCTGCCCCTCTCTGGGATTTTCTGAGTTGTAAAATGTGTGGTTTTATATTTTACTTTAAGTTTTATATTTTTAAAAATATTCATTTTGCAGTTACCCATCAGTTCATAGCAGTTCCATGTTCTTTATATATTTCAGGCATCCAGGTTAAAGAGTCATACGCATAGAGGTGATATTACACCTTCTCCTCGAACCTAGCATGTGATCTTCCATATATGATATGATATGATCCCTTGGAGTTTTAATTTTCTCACACAACATGTTGTAAAACTAAAAATTTAAATATCAAAATAAAGATTCAATAAGTATCTGTACTGTACAATTTATGCTTAATATTTTGCTTATTATTATTATTAGATTTATTAATAATATTGTTAATTCTTAGGTTTAATGTTTTTTCCTTTCTCTAGGAGGTAATTATAAAAAGTTGTTACAAGTTGTCACTTAGAACTGAAGGCATCTCACATGGTTATGGAGAATCAAATGCAGAAGTATACTAACAAAGCAAATTTCATTATAATTATTTTGACTCTTCATAAGTTCCCACTCCTTAGGGTTTCCCCATATTTCTTGACTCTAAGGATTTCATAGAGCTAAATACAAGGAAGCAGGTCTTTACCCTGCCTTTTTTCTCTGTACTTTGGCTGTGTAGAAGACATTTAGCATTTCATGTTTCATTTTCTTTATCCACAAACTGGAGGCCCTCATCCTGACCTGCATCATCAAAAAGCAATTTCTATTAGCAAATTAATGGCTGTTGAGGTAGCTATCAATGCTGAGTATCACTCATACAAAATTGGGCTTCAATTGCCAAACAGAAAGCGAACCATTACAGGATATCCCTCTGGGAGTGAGAGTTTAAGCTTTCCCCCACACCCTCTCTCTGTCTGGCTGTTAAGAAAACGTGCTGGTCAAAAAGATGAGGGAAAGGCAAGGGGGAGGAGAAGGGCAGGGAGGAGAGGAGATAAAACAGTTCAAGGTTGTATTTTCCTGACTTCGGTCCTGCAATGTCGGTCTCACCCTTTATGACAAGGTCTGAGGAAGATGTGGTTTATGATGTGCTTCAAGTGTGATAAAGAAGCTGAGAGGTGAGCCCAGGAAGGGTTAGGTGTCCTTGAGGACCGGATGGGCTTGAGTACTCTGTGAGGATGGATGTTATTAAATTGAATTATTATTATTAGCACTTGGACAATGTAGAGAGGAAAAGGAGGAGAAGAGAAAGAGGGCTGAATTAGAACAGCATCTGGATTACTTTGTGAGAGAACTCTGTACACCGCAGCTGACCTGTAAACACAGTAGGGACTCCAACAAGAGGGCCTGGCCACTTAGAAAGGGCTTGCTGATTTAGCAAGCGGTTTTTTTTTAAACGAGGAAGTCTGCTGCATAATTAAAACTGAGTTCCTTCTATGCTTGCACTGGGACATGAAGATGAAATTAAAGTTAGAGTTTCTTCTCTTTGAGTTATCGCTGTACTGGTCAAAAATGGGTCTCTTTTCTCAGTTTTCTCGATGGTGGCGGCCCATGTTATTCTATTATCCTGAGGAACTTCATACTTTTCCGATGTAAGTCATAGTATTCCCACCTTTCACAAGACAGTTTTGAAATTGCAGTCATCTTTTTTACTGGCAGCAGTTAACATTTATGAAGCACTTACCGTGTGCCAGGCACTGTGCTGAGTGGTTAGCATTTACTGTCTCGTTTTATCTTCCCATGAGTACTGTGAGGAGGAATTCATTGACTCTATTTCACATTGGAGGATCTTCTCTTAGCAAAGTATGTGATGCCACAGCTCCCAAGCATCAGACAGGGGGCTTCATCCTCTTTTCTTGTGGTCCCAAGGAAAGGTACTTCTGAGCCTCTTTTTTACAGTTCTTCAGGAAAAAAAAATTAGATAATTATTTTATTAATCCTATCAGCTGCCCTTTGATTTTACTAATTTATGTAGGAGAGCCATGTAAAGATAAGGAAGAGTGTACAGAGAAGGTCCTGAAGATACCCAAGTTCTGAGGAGAAAACAGGACTCAGAACATGAAAGGCTTTCTCATTTCTTCTCCAGAGGCCACCAAAGTACACTTGATTCAGTGGGGTGCAAATGACTTCTAGAAGAGGGTAAGCACTTACTGAATGGATTTACCTCTGCCTGACTTCCTGTTCCAAGGACCATGCTGAGGCTGACTTTGAATAACAATTCGTCAATTAATTAATTAATTAATTAATTAATTAGTCATTTTAACTAGCACTTCAAAAGTTCTTGAGATCAGAAAGAAGAGGAGAACCTCCCCTATCAGTGGACTTGCTATATTTTAGGTAATTGGACTGAAGAATTCAATACTATGATGGAGCAGCTGAGAGTGGCCATTGTTACAGCAAATTCTACCAGAGTGGACTCAGGAGTAGCCACAGGAGTATCATCATGGATTGCTGCAGCCATGAATCATCTGAAGGAATGGGCGTGCATGGGAGCATTAGCAGGCCTTCTGGTGTTGGTCGCCTTGGTTTGCCTGTGGTGTATATGCAAGGTTAGAGTCTCACAATAGTGTAATGCAGCCATGATCATTCAGGCCTTTACAGCCATTGAAGCAGGACAGTATCCCCAAGCATGGTTGGCTACCATAAAAAGCTAAAATGTTAGGCTCAGGATGCGAGGCTAAGCACTGCACTCAGGGTCAGCCTCGACCCAGAGAAGAGCATGTCTGATTGCATGCGGGTTGATGCCCCAGGTCCTGCCTCTGAGAAAAAGGTATCAGACGGGTCTGATGCTCTTTGGGTGGATGACACCTAAGTGAACATTGGTACAAAGTCCCAATTTATTTCTAATATCAGAGATCAGACCTCTACTCTTGCCTGATGCGTCTAAAACAAAAAGGGGGAACTGTAGAGAGCTGCGTAATGCTGCGCCTTAAAGATGGAGCTGGTTTCTGCCTTCCACCTTCCCGATGGTGAGTGCTCTGTCACAAACAACTCCATATTCGGCTAAGGCTGAGGATCTGGCTTGCTTCCATGTATGTGGACCTATCTGCATTGCCCACGAGGCACGCTGGGGTTGGCTACCCAGAGGCTATTTTAAGTTGTGGGCTGGCTTTCCCCAGGGCCAGAAGATTGTTCAAGGTTCCTGAATAAACTGCATTGAGAAGAACAAAATATATATATATATATATGTCAGAAGAAGGAGAGGGGGACCTCCCCTATCAGTAGACTTGGGGAGGGGCATGCATGCAGAAAGGGGGGGAGGGTGGGACCGGGAGGGGAGGAGGAAGGGGCTTATGGGGGGATACAAAAGGAATAAAGTGTATTTAATAAAAGTTAAATAAAAAAATTAAAAAAATTAAATAAAAATAAACCAAATATGTAGCCAATGATGAACTGATTAAAATAAAATTCTACATTTACCCACAAAAAAAAGAAAGAAAGTTACATAGTATAAATGAAGGCATGCTGAGCAGTTACTTGCTCCAAAGTTAAGACAACCTAACAATACAATAGTTCATTTTGCATTGGACATTCACTGGTGTTTATGTTTCAATTAATATATTATTTGTTTCATCAATGACAATGACTTTGGAAAGATTTTTATCTTTGAAATGTTTCTTTCTGGCTCCACGAGCAAGAATATTATCCTTCTGCCTGGCATTCTTCTCCCCCTCTTCCTTCTTCTCATCTGTCATTTTTATCTAATAACATTTCTCAAACCATTTTAGTCCTTTTAATCTCTACTATGGCTTTACTTTCTCATGATTAATAATCTATTAACAGGATTCAAAGTGAGCCTTGCCTCCCTTTCTTCTTCTCTTTGGGTCCAGGTTCAAGGTATTTTGTAAAACTCCAAGAGACAAGCTTCTTAAAAGAGAAGTGATCTGGTTATGCCATTCATCATTCAGAACACTCAAGTGTGTTCAATGGTATACCAGCAACACTTACCGTCTTGAACTTGGCCTTGAATTTTTCTGTGATGACCCTCATTTCTTTCACTTCTTCATGCCTCCAGGACCTGACACAAACCTGCAGCACTCTAGTCTCTGAGCTTTTCTCTCCAGTCCTGTTCAGACTCAGTCACGTGGATCACTTCCAGCTACTTTTCATAATCTGTGTTCATCCCTGCTCTACATGTCTCTGAGGTTTAAGTTTTCTGTCTAGAATGTTCCTGTAGAACTTTCTGAGGGTTTTCTACAGTTGTTCCATTGAGTCTTTAGTGTCAACAAGATAATGCTGTTTCCTAGTCTCTAAAATGTCACCACCCCTAACACTGTGAAAAGCATTTCTCTTTACAGAGATGCAAATTCAAAAGATCCTGAGACTTCACCTGACACCCATCAGAATGGCCAAGATCAAAAACTCAAATGACAACACTGCTGGAGAGGTTGTGGAGAAAGGGAAACCCTCCTCCATTGCTGGTGAGAATGCAAACTTATTGGAAATCAATCTGGTGCTTTCTCAGACAATTTGGAATAGTGCTTCCTCAAGATCCAGCTCTACTACTCCTAGGCATATATCCAAAAGATGCTTAAGTACACAACAAGGACGTTTGCTCAACCACGTTTATAGGAGCTTTATTCGTAATAGCCAGTACCTGGAAAAAACCCGGATGTCCCTCGGTAGAGGAATGGATACAGAAATTGTGGCACTTTTACACAATGGAATACTACTCAGCAATTAAAAATGAGGAAATCATGAAATTTGCAGGCAAATGTTTGGACCTAGAAATGATCGTCCTGAGTGAGGTATTGCAGGTGCAGAAAGACACACATGGTATATACTCACTTATATAGACCTATAAGATAGGATAAACATACTGAAATCTATACACCTAAAGAAGATAAACAAGAAAGAGGACCCAGGGTAAGATGATCAATCCTCACTTAGAAAGACAAATGGGATGGACATTGGATGTAGGAGAAAACAAGTAACAAGACAGGAGCCTACAACAGAGGGCCTCTGAAAGACTCTATCTAGCAGTGTATCAATGCAGATATTAAGACTCATAACCAAACCTTCAGCAGAGTGCAGGAAATCATAAGAAAATAGGGGGAATTAATATGACTTGCAGAGAACAGGAGCTCCACAAGGACCAAATATATTTGGGCACAGGGGTCTTTTATGAGACTGTATTTCCAACCAAGGACTATGTGGGGATAAAACCTAGAACCCCTGCTCAGATGCAGCCCATCGTAGCTCAGTATCCAAGTGGGTACCTTATTATGGGGAACAGGGACTATTTCTGACATGAACTCAATGGCAGGGTCTTCGACCTCCCTCCCCACCTCTCTGAGGGAGGAGCAGTCTTGCTAGGCAACAGAGTTGGACACTGCAGCCAGTCCTGAAGATACCTGATAAACTAGGATCAGATGAAAGGGGAAAAGGTCCTCCCCTATCAGTGGACTTAGAAAGGGGCAGGGAGGAGATGAGTGAGGGGGGGTGGCGATTGGGAGGGAATGAGGGAGCAGGATACAGCAGGGATACAAAGTTAACAAACTGTAACTAATATTAAAAAAGTAATAAAATATAAATAAATTCTTCTGCTTTCCTTTCTGAGTAGAACACAGCTATATTACAACACAGCGTATTAATTCTTATAATCTTTGTGATTATACAATACCTAGGACACAGATACTCAAAGATATTGTTGAATGAAAAGATGACGAATAATAACTAAAGGAAAACCATGATTGCTCTCTTACTTACTTATCAATGACTAAATTAGAAATTTTACAGAAAAAGTACAAATTCCAAGTTTAAATTGCCGGTAGCATTTATTTCCAAGGCAACATTGATGAATATAGATGGCACAAAAATGTTATACCTTTAAAAAAAAGTGGTTTAAATGAAACCCACAAAGAAAAACTGCGATATCAAAGGAACTGAGAGAATTTAACGGAAATTCTAAAATGTATGTAAGATTTTACATTAGGAAACACATTGGTTACCAAATATGAACAAACAAAGCAAAACGAAATATTATCAGCATAAGGCAGTGCTGCACAAAAACCATGAGAAAAAAATTATGATGATACTTTCTCCAATGAGATCACAAAAAAAAAATGTGCAAAACGAAATTTAAGTATTGAGGTATGGTAGAAGCACACAGATTTTTAAAAAATAGTCTCATTTTTCTCAACAAAATTTTTCTTCAGTCTTGGTAATTATTATTTTTTAATTATTTTTATTTTTATTAATTACAGTTTATTCACTTTGTAAACCCCCTGTACCTCCCTCTGTCCTCTCCTTCCAATCCCACCCTCTTTCTTCCACTCCAGTGTCCTACTCCCAGTCCACTGATAAGGGAGGTCCTACTCCCCTTCCCTCTGATCCTAGTCTAACAGGTCTCATCAGGAGTGGCTGCATTGTCTTCTTCTGTGGCCTGGTAAGGCTGCTCCCCCCTCAGGGGCAGGTGATCAAAGAGCAGACCAATCATTTCATGTCAGAGAGAGTCTCTGTCCCCATTACTATGGAGACCACTTGGACACTGAACTGCCATAGTCTACGTCCATGCAGGGGTTCCAGGCCATCTCCATGAGTGGTCCTTGGCTGGTTTATCAGTTTCAGGAAAGACCCCTGTGCCCAGACTTTTTGGATCTGTTGCTATCCTTGTGGAGCTCCTGTGCTCTCCAAGTCTTACTATCTCCCACTTCTTTTATAAGATTCCCTGTACTCTGCTCAAAGTTTGGCTATGAGTCTAAGCATCTGCCTCGATACCTTGCAGGGTAGAGCCTTGCAGAGGCCTTCTGTGGTAGGCTCCTGTCCTGTTCCCTGTGGGACATAAATCTGACATATTAAGCGCTCTCATTTGAAGTTACAATCAAACTAGTCATCCAATGCCACCTGTACTTTTAATAAAGTAGAACTTGCCAAATGGTTCAGTCTTATCATATACCTTCATTTAAAAAAATCTAAAATATTGATAAAAGCGGGAATGATTCTGGAGCAGTAGCTGAGAGCTTATATCTTGATTGTCAAGTCAGAGGCAGAGAGTTAATTGGCAATGGCATGGCCTTTTGGAACTGTAAATATGGCACACTTCCTCCAAAAAGACCACACCAATCCCGCCAAATATTTTCAGCAACTGGTGATCAAGTATTCAAATATATGAGCCTGTAGGAGCCATTCTCATTCAAACTACTACAATATGTTTCATTATAACCTCAAAATGGATCATTTCTATACTCAAGATAGATTAAAATATGTTATTTATTTTATTACCCTTTCCATGTAAACAATTCACTATCCAACAACAGGGTCTCAATTTCCATTCCTCATGATTTCCTTATTTTTAATTGCTGAGTAGTATTCCATTGTGTAAATGTAGCACAATTTCTGTATCCATGTCTCAGTTGAGGAACATCTGAGTTGTTTCAAATAAAGCTGCTACAGATACAAGAAGATTGAAATAATCCCTTGTAACCTCTCTGACCACTATGAACTAAAGGTGGACCTCAACAACAGAAATAGCGAAAAGCTTACACAAACATGGAAATTGAACAACTCACTCCTCAATGATACCTGGGTCAGGCAAAGGAATGGATACAGTTGGGGAATGGATACAGAAATTGTGACATTACACAATGGAATACTACTCGGCAATTAAGAACAAGGAAATCATGAAATTTGTAGGCAAATGGTTGGAACTAGAAAATATCATCCTGAGTGAGGTATCCCAGATGCAGAAAGACACACATGGTATATACTTACTTAGAAATTGATAATAGACATATAATATAGGATAAATATACTAAAATCTGTATACCTAAAGAAGCTAAGCATGAAGGAGGATACTGGGTAAGGTGCTCATTCCTCATTCAGAAAGTTAAAGGCAATGGCTATCAGAGAAGGTAGAAAACAGGGAATGGGACAGGAGCCTACCACAGAGGGGCTCTGAAAGACTCTACCATTCACGGTATCAAAGCAGAGGCTGAGAATCATAGCCAAGTTTTGGGCAGAGTGCAGGGAATCTTATGAAAGAAATGGGGAGATAGAAAGACCTGGAGGGGCATTGGCACATTCTTTCCCTCCCTTTTTTTTCAGTCTAGGATCATGGTATTCTCACTGTAATAAAATAAAATGTCTAAGGAACAGATGCTTTCACTACTCTGTCCACTTGCTGTTTCCAGTTCTGAGAAATTCTATCACATTATCCAATACTGCTCTGCACTCTGACCTACAATCTGGACTATTTGGTCCCTAGTGGAGCTTTGCTATGAGACCTCATGTTGACCCATTACCTTTCCTTCCCAGCCTTCCTTGTCAGTCAGAGGCTCATAGCATATTTGTGCACAATCCTTAGTGTGCACCTGATACTATCCATTATTTATACCACTGATGACCATTTCCAGATCACTATATTCGATTTGTTCTGTGAAATCAGTCTCATTGATCATCCTTTCTCATCTACTTAACATGGGTCCTGCAATGGCCTTGCCTGTTTGCAATGATTAAGTCCCATTGTGTTAACAGTTTCTCTACATAGAAAATAAGCTGTGTTCATTTAAAGGCCACATCCTCATTTCCTCTTATCACCTGTGTTTACTCCTTTTGTTCCTGAAGAACTCATGAGATGCAGGGCATCTTTCATCTGGGTTAATTTAAATGTTTGTCAATTCCATACTCATTTAGAGATTATATAATATTCATCATCTTGAACTATGCCCTTTAATATCTTCCCTCACTCACTCCTTCCCTTCCTCTCTCCCTGCCTTTCTCTCACTCTCTCCTGCCTCCCTTCCTTCCTCTCTCTTTTTCTGTCCCTTCCTTCCTCCCTATCTCCCTCCCTCCTTTCTGCCCTTTCCCCTTTCTTTCTTCTTCTCTCCCTAGCTTTCTCTCTTTCTCTGTCTCCTTCTCTCTCACTCTCCCTCCTTTCCTAGTTCTTCCCTTTCTTTCTTCCTTCCTCCCTATCTCTTTCTCTCTTTGTTCCTCCCTCTCTCCCTCCCCTTCTCCCGTCCCTCTTCCCTCCCTCCCTATCTTCCTCCCTCTCTCTTTCTCTTCCCACCCTCCATTCTGCCCTCCCTACCTACCTCTTTCTATTCCTTCCTTCCTTCCTTCCTCCCTTCCTTCCTTCCTTCCTTCCTTCCTTCCTTCCTTCCTTCCTTCCATCCTTCCATGTTCTTGAAAACAAGATGGAATCTTCTGTGAGTTTTTCTGAATGCTCCCCTCTCTCATACACATTCATTTCCTCACTGTCATTTGTGGAAACAGAAAGGGCTCCTTTTTCTTCTCCCAAAGCATCACAAACTATAGTTTTTTTGCAGATTAGACTGGAAATTAGACTTTTTATGTAAAAATTAGTCATAGTGCTGAAAATGCCCCATTTAATAGGAAAAAAATCATATAGCTATTTTCTGGGGGAAAAAACTAAAATTAAACTCCTAAAATAGATTTGAAAATAAATCTTTTTTATTCCTCTCTAATTTTCTTTCTTCCTCCATTCCTCTTTCTTCTGTTCTACTTATTCATCCATTTATTTATTTATTTGTTAGAATTTATTCACTTTGTATCCCTGCTGTAGCCCCCTCTCTCATATTGTCCTAGTACCACCAACACTCCCTCTTCTTGCCCTGTGTCCTTTCCATAGTTCCCTGATAGGGAAGGACTTCATCCCCTTCTGTCTGACCCTAGCCTATCAGGTCTCATAAAGGCTGGCTGCATCCTCTTCCTCTGTGGCCCAGTAAGGCTGTATCTCCAAGGGAGAGTAAATTAAAGAGCCCCCACTGAGTTCATGTCAAAGACAGTCCCTGATCCACTCACAAGGGAACCCTAGGGAAGGGGCAGAAACATCACTCAGAAGGGCAAACAGGATAGACATCAGAAGTAAGAGAATATAGGGAACAGGACAGGAGCCTTCCACACAGGAACTCTGAAAGACTATTCACCATGGTATCAAAGTAGATAGGAAGACTCATAGCCAAACTTTGGGCAGAGTGCTGGAAACATCATGGAAGCAGAGAGAGACAGAAAGACCTGGAGGGTACAGGAAATCCACAAGGAGACCAACAAAGCCAAAAAACCTAGGCCCAGGGGGTCCTGCAGAGAATAATACTCCAACCAAGTACCATGCATTGAGAGAACCTAGACCCCCTGCTCAGAGGAAGTCCATAGGCTGCTCAGGTTTCAAGTGCCAGATTGATTTTCAAAGTGGTTGTAAAAGGTTACATTCCCACTACCAATGGCAGAGGGTTCTCCTTTCTCTACAACCTCTCTGGCATGCATCAGCCCTTGAGTTTTTTTGTTTGTTTGTTTGTTTGTTTGTTTGTTTTATCTTAGCCATTTTGATGGGTGTGAGGTGGAATCTCAGGGTTGTTATGATTTGCATTTCCCACATAACTAAAAACTTGAGCATTTCTTTAATTGTTTCTCTGACATTTGAAATTCCTCTGTTGAGAATTCTCTATTTAGCTCTGTACCCAATTTTTTAATTGGATTACTTGGTTTGTTGGTGTTTAACTTCTTCAGTTCTTTATATATTAAAATGCAAATAGACCTTGACACAGGAGACAACTTCCAGAACAGAACACCAACAGCACAGGCTCTAAGATCAGCAATCAATAAACGGGACCTCATGAAACGGAAAATCTTCTGTAAAGCAAAGGACACTGTCATCAAAACAAAATGATAGCCTACAGACTGGGAAAAGACCTTCACCAACCCTATATTTATAAAGAACTTTTTCTTCTATTCTTTCTCTCTTTCATTAATTCCTTTTTCTTTTCCCTCTCTCCTTCTAGCTCTGCTTTTTTCCCTCTTTATTTCTTTGCATTTTCTTTTGTTGGGATGAGTCCTAAATCTATTTGATAATATATAACATCATGTTGACACTTAATGATGGATTCCTGTGTCCAATCCTTTTTAGAACATAATAATTTAATAATGTTTTCTGACTTTATGATGGAGTTTGTAGTCTTTGAAGTATATGTGTGAGAAGTGGGAGACAGTGGGACCTGGAGAAGACAGGAGTTCCAGAAGGCAAGCAACAGAACCAAAATATCTGGGCACAAGGGTCTTTTCTGAGACTGATCCTCCAACCAAGGACCATTCATGTATATAACCTAGAACCCCTGCTCATATGTAACCCATGACAGCTCAGGATCCAAGTGGGTTCCCTAGTAAGGGGAACAGGGATTGTCTCTGACATGAACTCAGTGGTAGGCTCTTTGACCAGCCCACTCCCCGGGAATCAGAGTAGCCTGCCAAGCCACAAAGGAGGACAATGCAGCCAGTCCTGATGAGACCTGATAAGCTAGGGTCAGATAGAAGGGGAGGAGGACCTGTATAGTAGAATATCCTTGTTAAAAGTGTGTATAAATGCCTATGCTGACATTTAATATGTTGACTATTATATTGTGTACTCACAATGAAAATGCACACAACCTTTTGTAAAATCATTTTCTCTTTTCTTCTACATTCTTGTTGGTGCTGAAGTACCTGATATCCATCTTCACTGCCCTTCTTATTTAAGTCTGGTATACTTTTCTTTAGTAGCTTTTAGAGTCTGATATTCCATCTGGGTGCTTTAACATTTCACTATAATGGAAAAAAAATCCCTTCAGTGTGCAAAACAAACTGATATATACTTTGTAATTTATCTTTAATTGTAGAAAAATATGTGATCCATTTTCTCACCCAAAATATAAACTTGTATTTATTTCATTTTCATGCTCTGTAATTTCTGACAAAGGTCAGCCAGTGCCTCTTGGCACTGGTATGCACAGCTCTTGCTAGCTTCCTCTGGGTGACTGCTTCAGGACCACATTTCTTAATCACAAAGGTTTTCTTTGGCAATATGTAATTTACAATTTGTTTTAAAAATAACATTTTATGCAATTTAGCTTTCTTTATGAATTTTATAGTTTTTTAAAAATACTATATGGCACTTTGTATCCTGTTTTGTATTTAATTTGTCTTATTCTATGTTGTATAGGAATTTTATATGTAATTCTTTTTGTGTTTGAGAATCATGTTCATATTTTCATGAAGATTTTATTTTTAATAACATATAACCTCATCTGCAGTTTGTCTTTTGATTTTTATTTTGTTGATCATTTTAACATTATGCTTTATCTCACATGTATATCTAAACTTTTATTGCTTATTCTTTGACAATTTCATGCATGCTTAATTTACATTTTGATTATTATATTACTTGTCCAAATTGCCATAAAACTCTTTTTGCCTTTTCTTTTCCATGCTTCCGTTTTTCTTTTTTTCTTTAAGACTCCCCTGTTCTCTTTTATTTCCAAATTCAGGAATTTCTATGGTTGGCTCTAACAATTTTTTAACTTCCTCCTAGTCACATGTTCAACCATAAAACAACTGTTGCATTCTCTTATGCTGAAGTCAAAGCCATGCTCACTGCATGCAAAGATAGTTACCGAGTTGTGTTGTCTTCTGAAGAGCTGGCTTCAAGGGAACTTAGACATATTTAATGTGACTTCTTTTGCTTCTTTCTTGAGTCGCTGGCACACAGTATCTGAATGAGCATGGGCTGCCCTCACACATAGACTTAGATTTGTAATTTCACTTCAAACAAAAAAATAGTATGAACCAATGTTTCATCACACAGCTTTCTCATCAGCTTTATTAGCTTAACACTACTATGACAAAATGACATATCCAACATTACCTTTTTACCTATATTATTTTCTGACACAATTTCAACCCCCCTTATTACCTTAACATGATTACTACCACTTATTAATACAGCCACTTGTTATTTCAGACCTTTACATCACAGAAATAGTAGTTTCTTAGATTCAGCTTCTTTTAAAGTATTTTAAGTATTTTATATTTTTCAAATATCATATTTATGAAGAATAAACTTTAGCTCTCATTTCAGTTGGAAGACCCTCATTTTGCATTGTCATATGTAACATAAGAAACAATGAAATTAGAATAGTGATCTAAGTACCTCTGGGAATGTTAGAGGGACTTAAAGTAAGGATCAGTATTTTCTTGGTGGGAACAGATGATACAATTACCAGATGAAAAGAAACAGTTGTCATCTAATTTTCTCATGGCAAACTCCTTAAATAAGGCAAAAATAATGCATTTTAAAAGAACACATCTGGTGAAGATTTTTGAATCAGCCTCTTTTAACCATAAGATAAATTTTGAAGACAAAATAAATCAAATATTACATGAAAGTATAGCTTAAACCTGGCAACAGAAGAAGACAATGCAGCCAGTCCTGATGAGACCTGATAGGCTAGGGTTAGATGGAAGGGGAGGAGGACCTCAGCTCTCAGTGGTTGGGGGGAGGGGCATGAGATGAGAAGACAGATGAAAGGTGGGGCTGGGAGGGGACAAGGGAGGGGGCTACAGTTGGGATACAAAATGAATAAATTGTAATTAATAAAATTTATTTAAAAAGGAAGAAAATAATGATAAGTGCCCAAAACGGTGAAGGCTCATTGTAGGCACCAACTTGACTTCTTTAAGTTCAATGAGTCCTGTGGGTGTTGCTTCAACAATAGGGCCTTGCCCTACCTTGGTGGAGAACACTATGTAACCTTGTCAACAGCCTATGTTCTTTGGGGATTTCTATTGGATGCCGTTGTCCAACAACTCAGTTAGATGTTGCACAACCCTGGTACTGGAAGTATGGGTTTCCATACTACCCCTGAACTGGCCTTTAATTTTAGCTGTATGTCTTCATATATCCTGTCTTATTCCCTTCTTATGCTCAACCACACTTGATCCTCTCATTCTAGTCTTGCCTTGCCATCCATCTATAACTGTTATACTTCCTCTTCCTAGAGAGATTTATCTGCTTGCCCCTATCCCTAGTCACTTCCTCTGTACCTAACCTCTGTGTTTTTATGGAGTACATAATAGCTAATATCCACAGAAAAGCAAATACATAAACATATTTATCTTTCTGTGTCTAGGTTACTTCATTCTGGATGAGTTTTTTTCTTGTTCTATCCATTTACCTGTGAATTTCATGGTTTCAGTTTTAAACACTGTATGATACTCTTTAGAGTAAAGGCAACATACTTTTTTTTTAATCTGGTTATTATGAGGAAAGCACCAATGAACATGCTTAAGCAAGTGTCTCCCTGGTAGGACAAAGCAACCTTTGGATGTATGCCCAAGAGTGCTTTAACTGAATCCTGAGGTAAGTTGATTCCTTGCTTCTTTAAAAACTTCCACAATGCTTTTTATAGTGGCTGTGCAAATTTCCAGTGCCACAAATAATGGGTGAATATTCTCTTTACTCCGTACTTGATGATCATGAGTTATCACTTGTTTTTTCTATCTTAGCCATTTTGATAGGTGTAAGATAAAATCTCAACTCAGTTTTGATTCACATTTTCCTCATGAGTAGGATATTGACCATTTCATTAAGTGTTTCATAGCCATTTGTGTTTCTTCTTTTGAGAATTTTCTGTTTAAATCTGTATTGCATTTTAAACTGGGTTATTTGTTTTTTTATATCTAACTTTTTTGAGTTCTTTATATATTTTGGATATTAGGCCCCATCAGCTGTATAGTTGGCAAAATTCATTCTACATTCTGTAGGATGCTGCTTTTTACAAGTCATAGTGCCCTTTGACGTAGTCTTTCTGTTTCATGACTACGATCTTTTAATTGTTGATCTTGCTGCCTCTGTTTTAACATTCTGTTCAGAAAATCTTTTCCTACATCAATAAGTCCAAGGCTATTTATAACCTTATCTTCAGTCAGATCAGTGTAGCTGGTATTATGTTGTGGTCTTTGATCCATTTGGAGTTGAGCTTTATGGCAGATAGTACGATTCTGTTTGCTTTCTTCCAAAAGCAGCTGTACAATTTGACCAACACCATTTGTTGAGGGAATATTCTACTGTATATTTCTGGATATACAAAGCAGATAGATATAGAGCAAAGAGAACATTCACCCTTTTTTTTGTGACACTGCAGACTTGTACAACCACTATGAGAAACATTTGGGCAGTTCTTCAAGAAGTAAGGAATCCATTTACCTCAAGAATCAGCTGAAGCACTCTTGGGCATACACTCAAAGGTAGCTTCCTCCCAGAGAAACACTTGCTTAAACATGTTCACTGATGCTCTATCAAATCCCTCCCTTTAAAGCTTCTCAAATTTCAGGAAACACTGCATGGAAGAGACAAAAAAATAAAACAACCTAAAAGAAACTAGCAACAAAAACAAAACAAACAAATACAAACAAACAAACAAAAACATAATAACCAGAGGGGATGGAGAACACTAAGAAAACAAGACTCCCTTAATCAACATGATAGGGGCACATATGAACTCACAGAGATGGGGACAGCATTCATAGGGCCTGCACCAGTTGATTTCTACAACTGAAAGAAGTACACATATGATTCCATTCCTTGCCCCCAAACAATCTCCACCTGATAACCATTTGCAAATGAATATATATTTTTCTCCAATGGGTTCTCATTTGGTAAACTATAGTCTGGTCAACGGCTATCAGAAAATGAGCTTCAAGACATTGTTGGAAGTTTCTTGTCTCATAATGTTGAATTATTTTGCATTGTTATATTATATTTGATTATGGTCTTCTTACACTACAGCTTGTCTGCATATACTGTGGTTTCCAGTTCAGTGTTTTTATGGTATTCATGAGTATGCAAATGAGTGTGTCTCTTTCTCTTTATTTGTTTCTTGTGTTTTTTGTTTTTGTTTGTTTGTTTTGTTTTTTGGATTGCTTATTTCTAGTTGTTTTGTCCAATCTTAATGTGGTAGGTTTTGCTCTATCTTTTCTTTTATTTTACTATTATGTCTTGGATACCTGTTTTTCTAATGAGAGACAGGAAGGGGTAAGATGGGAGGGCAGGTGGGGAGGAGCTGGGAGAAGCAGAGGATGGGGAAGCTGTAATCAGGATATATTGTTAGAAAAATGTTTTCAATAAAAAGAAAATATATAAGAGCAAAAACTGTGCATGACTTTATATATACTTTTGAGACTTGCAGATCTAACATAGAGACCAGAGGACATATTTGAAATGGTATATTCCCATTAATATCATTTTCAAAGTTTATTTAGAGGCATAGAAGTCTATATGAAAGGCAATTGTTCTTCAGTACTGCATAATGAAAACTTATATTTACAACTTTAGGAAAACTGTCATGTTTCAGAATGGAGAAAGTTGATGAAATTATAAACCACCAAAGACAATTTATTTGTATGGATCCTTTTTTCAGAACAGCAAAAACGAATGGCAAAAATCAATGCATTCAACACTCTCAGTGAACATTACTTTCAACCTAGAGTGAAGTAGCCAGCTAAACTACCAATTGACCAGGAGAACAAAGGAAGGACAGGCCTTGTTTAGATACATCACGTTTGTTCCAGGAATATGCAGCCATTGAGACATGAACAATTGGGATATACTATCTAGGAAGGAATAAAACAGTGTCTGAGTGCATCTGAGAGTATCACTTATAGTATAGCAGAAATGCATTAGGAAACAACTAGTCCTAATGCCAGCAAGAAAATACAAAGCAGTGTGGTGAACTCACCACAGAATAAAGGAAAAAAATAATATGACAGTGCAGTTTAGAGCACTTGCAAATACGTACGTAGGACTGGTGTTTGTTGGACAGACCACAACGCAGAAGAAAAGAAAAATAGAATACTGCTAAAAAGGCATTTTAGAAGAAAAAAGAAAGTGTGTGGGGTGCAACAGTTTAATGAATATATTTATGTAATTACTATGTTAGTAGAGATTATTGTTCTCACTAATAAAATGTCTTACTTTTTGAATATGTGGAAGATGAAATACAAATGTTTATGAGAATAATTTCTAAAATCCACAAAATATACACACTATATTCACATGGGTATAGCAACATGAGGTTATAGCAAGAAGAAAAAAAAAAAAAAGAAAAACAAACACATCAAAATGGATACTGGTGTTTTTTAGCAGGGGACTTCCACAAGTACAACTTAGTTTTAAGTGTGTATGCAAATTTTAGATAAATGTTAGAAACACACTGTTCCTCTTGCTGGAAGAACCCCATGGTCTAATTCACATATTATCCCTTGAAGTCAGCTACAAAGCAGGGGAAGTGATGAAGAGCCATCTTCTCAAACTTTCCAAAGTATACTGCTTAGCCACTACTAGTTTAGATGCGTGAGAAGAAGCCCCTGTTTGTACATGTATGTTTCAGGTCATCAGACTTGATCCTGTTTCTGACTGAAGGAAAGAGTTTATCTTAACAATAGTTGCTTTGTTTATCACCGCAAAGTATTTCAGTCTGTTACACTCTATCACTAGATTAACACCCATGCTTTGAGCTTTCCTGGTCCCAAGTGTCTTTCTCTGGTTTCTTTGGAGGCTGCTGTCTATTTATCACTGCATTCCAAGTGCCAATGCCTTGTCTAATATTCGATGTAGGATCAATAGACCTTGATCCACCTGTGCTAATTAGTTTACGGGTTTACATCTTAGCGAATGGCCTTGTGTAACTGACATTGTAGAAGAATTCAGAGAGCCAAAGTCATAGTGCTGGCTCACTGCCCCCCCCCCAAAGCTGTGTGTACTTAGGAATGCTTGTTAAACTTTGTGAGGTGTTTGTGCACACATCCACTGCTGATTATCCTATTCTGGCCAAGACAATATGGCAGTAGAGTAGAAGAAGCCATCAAACGCATATTATTTTAGAGTATTTATCCAGTTGAGTGTAAGGTCATCTGGGTACAAATCCCCTCTCCGCAAATCTGCTACCAAATCTTGGACGATATTTCAGTTTAAAAGCATGGCATTTAGCTAGTGAAGATCCCAACATGTAGGTTTTAGCAAAGGGAAGTGACAGGGGATAAATAAGGTCACACAGAACACTAAATGAGTTTAAATGATGTGACAGTATACAAAGACTAGCACAAGATACAAGATTGGTTGCTCCTGGACCTGCACATGCTGAATAGACACTGTGCTCTGTGGAGTCTATTGACACAATATCAGAGAGAGCTATAGACATGTAATGAAAGCAGAACAGCCCTACTCAAGAGCAGCTCCCACTGCAGGCCAACAGTGCTAACAACAGGTCTATATGTTTGTGGGCAACTTGCTCTCCTCCCTCCCCCTTTTTATGTGTCCTAAAACAAACAGGTCTTCCCAATAAGTTCAACGCTGACCTCGCCACCAGAAAATGAGAATTGAAAATATTTAAATACTGGCAGAGGGATGGGATCTGGGCGGCAAACCAATATTCTCCATTAAAGTCTGAGATTTAAAGATCCATTTATCAAAACCTTTGGTGTGTGCCCAAGTCTTCCAGAATTAATGCATGCATGCATATGAAAATCAATGTTTCTTGCCCATATAAACACTGCAGCTCCAAATCAATCTCTCAAAGCCGAAGAGGGTTAAATATTTAAACAAGCTATGTATGGAAATACATTTTTAATGCCGTGAAGTCATTCTGATAAAAGATTACTCAGGAGCCTTCATTACTGAGTGGTGAGAGTAATGTGGTCTTATGGGAACAGATGGCCCAGCTGTCTGTGGGCTCTGCCCCCCTCAGGAAAGATTCAAATACTACTCCTAGAGTCAGCTGCTGGTAGCCAGTGGCTTGAACGGATGGCTGCCCACATGCCACACATCTCTCCATGACAGCCACTATAGCTGCTATCTCAGGGAACACTTCCTTAAGGAGTCAAATGTTGCTCCATGTGTGAGCAGCTTGTTCCAGATGGAAGCTGTCAGTCAGGCTCCACCCGAGAAATGCTGACCATTCTGGAGCTTGTGTCCTGATGGGATAACACCACTGTGATTCCCTCATCAACCTGCACACAACGTGCATGAAGGTTACCCCACCCAGTTGCCTTGTCCCAATGAGGAGAAGGGCATTAGGACCACAGCCACATCACTGTTCCTTATAGTTCTCACCCCTGTGTGTGACCTGTATGGCCTTAGGACACTTGTCTCTTTGATGATTCCTGATGATCAATTTTAAGAATTTTTTTTTTAAATTGAGATTATAATACAGTTATAACATTCCCAACTTCCCTTTCCTCCCTTGAAATGCTTCCGTATGCTCCTCCATTTCCTCTTTCAAATTCGTGTCTTTTTTTTCTTTAATTTTGTTTTGACATATGATGATATCATTAAAAGCAGCCTTCTGTAATCACCTTTTAAGTCGTGTAATCACAGAAGAGAAATAGGCAGAGGGCTTCAGTGATGGGAGTGAGGCCTGTCTCGGGACTTTGAACTGGGGTAGGGATAGTCTCTGAATATGTTTTCAAATTTCTTTGTCTCTTGGCATCTCAGGTTTTTTTTTTTCCTTCCAATACATGTGACAATTTTCTGTCTACCCACCTCTATTGACTAACGTAAGGAACCTGTCAACCAATTAAAAGTAACTGTCGATAATAAGAAATGTCTCCAATTGTTAGAAGAAGAGATGAGCAAATGGAGCAGGTTCTGCCAAGGAGAAGGTCTTTCATGGCTTGGAATACTTCAGAGCAAGTGGGAAGCTTCTAAGTTAACTCCTTTCCTAGTCTTACCCACCTATTTCCATATTGCGTCCAAGTCACACTGTGTAAGTACCTCTCTTGTGAAAATGAGTTCTTTGAGACCAAATTTGTTTGTGTGCCATTGGGCACAACCAAGAGCAGTGTGGCAGTGCTGAGGTGAGTTAGTAATTGATGGGTATGTGATGTGCTCTCACATTTGGGTAACAAACAAAATTTAAATTAAATGTGAATACAAGCCAAGACAACTATATTCTCCAGTTAAATCGCAATCCAATTAGATGATTTTACAGAATTTTCTACCTTTAAGTTGTTGTTGTTCTTAATAATAGTTACTCAAGATATGATAACATTCTCCTGTGAGAGGAAAAACAGTACATTATATCCTCTCGAGTAGCTGCATTTTTATTTAGTGTAGAAGAGCATAAAAACAAAAAGTTGTAAAGGGTTTAAAAGGAAAACTTGGCAGCTTTTACATGCAGCCTCCTTGTTACAACCTCACTAATTCGACAAGGATCAAATCATCAACTGTAAAAGGAACTGGTGCCAGACCTTTTAAGTCACACACTGATGCTGCCATTTCCATTAGGCCAGCGCTGTCATTCTCTCCACTGGTTTACTGGCTGTGGCTATGTGTATGCAGCAAGGCCCGCAGGTGCCATGCCCTGTAGCCTTGCACTTGCTTGGCATGTTGAGGTCCCACATTTCATTATAATTTTTTTTTCCAACAGACTAACTAGTTTCTACATTCTGGTTATCAATTTCCTTTCTATCCCTCAGCCACTGTATCTCTATATCTCTACCAGAAACATCTAATGTTGTGCCTCTCTTTCAAAGTCCCCAACTCACTTTTGTCCTTGGTGGCTGAATGTATGAGCTGCCTTTGTTTTTGCCTGTAGAAATGTGTGTATTTTCAAGATTGTAATAGTCAATAGCCATTATATGACTTTGCTCCCATGGGCCAGGACAACCATTTAAGTCTTTTTGAATATTAAACATAGTTTCACCTTTGTTTTCTTTCTTACCCTCTGGTTCCTTCCGCCTTCAGTACCTTTGTGCTGCACAATAAGATGTTCGACTTTTGGGTATCCTCTTTGCTCTGGAATAAACTTCATAAGCTCTTTGGCTTACAGAAACCACCCTTAACCAAGCAAGTGAACAGTTCCTTTCTCTCATGGGCTGTGCTATCAGAAGCTCTAGAAACATTCTGTTTGTCATTAAATTGATTAAGATGCAGAAATCCACTGAGATGGTTAAAGTATCATGCAATATTGTTAGCAAAGGTGAAATACAATTCTTCATGTAACCAAAGTTATGTGACTTTGAGGAAAAGATTAACCTCTCTCATCTATCATGGGAATAATATCTCCTTTACAAATTGCTTTGAGGGTAATAGAGTAACATGTATGAAAGTCCTTCACAAATTATAAAGTGCTGCACAAACATAAGGCAGTGTTTTTATTATGCCTACTTCCAATTGTATTAGCTCTCAATCATTTGTCCTAGTGTATAAAGATCAAGATATTTTTTGTTGGTTTTAGCAGAATGATTTGCACATAAAGATTGAATTGATTGATTCATTTTTACCTTCAGATTTATGACCCGAAGTCTAATAATATTTCAAAATCTTGGCAGCCCATGACTGAGATGTTGAGTTACCTTTCTCCTTGGTCCCCACAAGTTCAAATAGAGCTGGTTTCTTTCTGTATGAAAGTGTGGTCACTCAAACATGGAAACTGAGGGAGGCCAGAGTTAGGGCGGTCTTCGCCATAAAATTTCATTACATTTTCCTCATAACTTTCCAGTTTAGAAAAGTCACCTTGGCCAGCTGTTCTTCACCAAGGTTTTATTAGGTTTAACTGATTTAAAAGTTTACTTGTCTCGGTATGATATTATAACTTTCAGCAAAAAAAAAGTCTTCCAAAAGAAACAAGGAAACAGAAAGTGGATAATAAATTTTTGATGCATTTTTATTTTTATAAAGTTTATTCAAATGTTTTATTTCTACATAATCTTTTGCACTCAGAAAGATCAAAACATATTTTAAACTATACATGCATGAAAATTCTGAGGTATCTGATTTAAAATTTTGATATTTCCTCTCTATGGCAACAATGATTATGAATCTAATATATTTTCAAAACATCACAATGAAGTTAACCTTTCATATAATGTGTCCAAATTAGCCCCACTGTCTGATAGAGGGCTGAACTGGCTAATTAAATATCTGATTGAAAAAATTAAGGATAAAAATATGTCATTGCCCTAAAGTTTCAGAGGGAATGGCTGCCACATTAAAGACAGGATCTGGAGTGAGGCAGTGTTTAACAAACAATCTCAGAAGGAAAAAGTGTAGATAGCCTATTGAAGACAGGACACTACCGTGTACATATATATGCACATCCATTGTGATTAGGAAGATGAATGATTACTGTAAACACAAAACTACAGAAAATGACAATTATCCTCAGGCACAACATAATTTTCTGTTAGGTGAAGAAAACACAAGAAAGAACAATTTGTGGGAGGATCCTTTGCATATCTGAACTGAAAAGTAAGTTTACACCTTTTGCTTTTCCTTCCTTTTTTCCTTTTTCTTTCCTTCCTCATTTATTTTTTAAATATTTATTTGTCTTTAATGCAAGTGTGTGTGTGTGTGTGTGTGTGTGTGTGTGTGTCTGTCTGTGTGTGTGTGTGTGTGAGTGTGTACCTGTATGCATGCACATTTGTTGCTATGGTGCTATAGGTAAAAATATTAGAAGATGACTTTCATGAAGTTGATTCTCTCTTGCACCATGTGGGTTTTGGAAACTGAATTCCAGTAGTCGTGCTAATGTGGCCAGTGCTTTTGTAAACTAAGCCTTCCTAGTGGCTTTCATTTCTCTTTTCTCTTCACTCCCTACCTCTAGGGTGCTGGAGATAAACATGGAATGAGAGGAACTTTAGTGATAGAACAGGTGAAATAGATGAAAATATTGGCACTGTGAGGAGGTGGATAGACCCCAAGAGAACAAGAGTCACATCCATTCTCTTACTAAAAACAGTTACTTAAAAGACCAGCTGGTCCACAGGATCCTTAGCATTCAGGACTCCTTACCAAGGTCGTGCTGCTCTGCCCAATGGCGTCAGTCTCAACAATCACTTAACTAAGTCAGTCTCCTACAGATAGGCCCACAGGCCGACCCAGTATAGACAGTCTCATTGAGACTCTCTTTCTAATTGGTTCAAGATTGAATCAGTTTGAGAAAACTAACCATCAAAGATAAGAATGAGTATAAGAGAAACAACTGATAGGGGAGGTCCTCCTCCCATTCCATCTGACCCTAGCCTATCAGGTTTCATGAGGACTGTCTGCATGTCTTCCTCTGTGGCCTGGTAATGTTGCCCCTTCTACCAGGGGGAAGTGATCAAATAGCAAGTCACTGAGTTCATGTCAGAGACAGCTCCTGTTCCTTTTACTAAGAAGCCAATTTGGAAACTGAGTTGCCATGGGCTACATCTGTATAGGGGTTCTAGCTTACCTATCAGTGGACTAGGGAAGTGGCATGGGAGAAGAAGAGGGAGGGAGGGCAGGAGTAGGAGGGGATGAAGGAGGAGGCTACAGCTGGGATACAAAATGAATAAACTGTAATAAATACAAAAATATTACAAAGCTTAAAAATGTATCAAATGCCTTGTAAGAGAGAGAGAGAGAGAGAGAGAGAGAGAGAGAGAGAGAGAGAGAGAGAGAGAGAGAGAAGAGGACACTCAAAAGGAAATATCAGTGTGGAAAGTTAAGAAATGCTAGAAGTCTATTTGAGGATTCCATATGCTAGTAGCTAAGATGAACATCTTTCCTTTAATGTGACGTTTACAGTAAAATAACAGAAGAACAAGAATCAGACTTTCTTCAATATTTATTTCAAGTATCCACTTTATCTGTTCATTGTCCCTTTGCATGGATTCTGCTTTGAGGTTTATATGTATTATGTATATTATACCTACTAAAGATATATAAAGGTCATGAATAACATATCACTGTCTCTTTCAAAAGACATAGACCAATGCCGTGCATGCAGACAGTGTTTCATGAACTAGTTCTTTGCTTGAGCCTCCAATTAAACAATAAAAGAGTTGATGAGCAATCCCAACAGCTTTTTAAAGTAGTTTGGGCATAATATATTTCATTGCTTTGGACCAAGGACACCACAATAAATGGAAGAGAATACCTGCACACATATGAATGCAGAGTATTGAACCTGTCACATAATAATTTCAAGGGATTTCAGGCTTAGTATACTGAGCCATTCCTCAGAACCGCCAAAACTGAGGTTGTATCTGGAAGAATGTTTTCTTATATTTTGTTGCTATGTCTGTTTCCATTTGCTTTCTTGAAACTCCTGCACATTTCTTTTTATGCAAAAAATCTAAGGAAAAAAAAGCTGCAAGCAAAATCAAAACAGGACCTTAAACTTGCCTACTCTGGAATAACATCAACTTGAAAGGAATTTCATGGTAAGAACATAATGAGCAGTTGATTAAAAGACACATGCTCATGAAATCAGAGGTATTTGCTGTCCCTATCATTATTCAGTTTTCCTAACAGCAAGATGGTTCATACATTAAATGAACCTCAAAATGGTATAGAGAGGACCTAGGCCCCCTGCTCAGATGTAGCCCATAGGCAGGTCAGTCTCCATATGGGTTCCCTAGTAATAGGAGAAAGGGGCTGTCTCAAACATGAGCTCAGTTGCCTGCTCTTTGATCACCTCTGCCTGGAGGTACAGCCTTACCAGGCCACAGAGAAAGAAGATCCAGGCAGTCCTGATGAGACTTGATAGGCTAGGGCCAGATGGATAGGGGAGGAGGACTTCCCCTTTCAGTGGGAGGGGGATAGGGGGAAAGAAAGAGGGAGGGTGGAAATGGGAGGAGGTGAGGGAGGGGGCTACAATCGGGATATAAAAAAATAAGTAACTTAAAAATGTAAGAACAAAGTGTCCAGTTTGCTGTTGGGTGTTCATTTGCACATGTTAGATAGTTTATACCTACTTGTGTTTTGTCTGCTAGGCACTATTAGATATGTCATGGACTGAAATATCATTTGCACTTAATCTGCGCATTTCAGAAAACAACCAAAATGCGAGTTTGATGGTAGTAGTAGATAAAGGAGACAGAGGGGGGGGGGAAAGCACCAAATATTCATCAATGAGGCAGAACTTGTATGTCTCTTCATCTGAGAAACAGATAGACTTTCAAATAGTGTAAGAAAAATTGACAACTGTAGTTAAGGTTACCACATGATTATCATATAAATATGATAGGTGTTTTTTCTTTCATTGAAATTCAAAGCTCAATTTAATTTGTAGCTTGAATTTGACCTGTGCTATTTATTAAGTAGTAGAACTTAGTCTGAAAACTCAAAAGATGCAGGTGCCAGGGTCCTTTCGTGACAGAATAGTTAAAAACACTTGGTGCTCAACCTATTTGTGGTTATCTTATATCTGGTTGAAATTAAATAAGTGTTCATGGAAAATGACAGGGATAAATTTGAGAAAAAAGAAGGAAGGAAGATTCCTGAAAAAAAAAAAAGCATCAAAAGAGTTAAATAAGTCTCACAGCAAAATGATGACAGTCTTGGTCACCATACTGGCAAACATAACAACAGTAATGAGGGCAAAGTGGGGATTCTAGCATAAGACAGTAAGTAGATACCAGCTACCCTCAACCTTCACCTTGGGTTCAGGCTTAGATATTTTAAGAAAGGAGGAAAAGAATCCTTTATGTATTGATTGCCTACTATGTGCCAAGACTTGTCGTGGATACTTTCAAACATTTAATTCTCCCAAGAGCTGTCAAATAGGATATTAGTATCATCCAATTATAGACAGGAAAACTGAAGCTCAGAGAGCTTAACATTTTCACCAAAGGTCATTCAACTGACAGTTAGAGAGAGTGCCACTCTCCCAATGCCAGTGTTCTTCTACCTCTTTGCTAGAAGGACCTTGGCCCATAGAATGCCAACAATCCAAATGGCTGACTCAGACTTACATCACAGCTTTCATGTCACTTTACTGTTCAGGGAAGGATCAGGGTCATCATGCTAAGCAGTGGACAGCAACAGTCTCAGAAAAAGCAGGAGGGGATGGAGCTAGAGGCTAGGCCTAAAGAGTGTGGGCTGATAGTTACAGGAAGTTGACTAGTGAGAGGCAACATTCTGGGGAATTCAGACAGGAAGATATCAACAACATAATCAGGTTTCATATATTTAGTGGTATCAAAGTGGCTTAGGACAGTGGCTTTCTTAACTGAGACATGAAGGCAAGACATATTCTTAGGGTGGGCAAACTGTACTGTCCTTTTGAATTTGAACAGCTCTGGGTCTGAGAATTACACAAAAGAATATTAGACACCTGCAAAAAAAGGTGTCCTGTATGAAATTTAAGGAAAGTTCAGAAATTATGTTATGATGAACAGTCCTCTAATGGAATGTTCACATTGAGTGTTGTATAAGTCTTTGACTCCAGAAATGGGACTATGCACCATTTCTAGTTTAAATATGTCATTTTTATATCCATAGATATTTGTGGAAACATCTGTATTTCTACAAATGTAAAACACAGAGACTTGCATATATGTGTATATATGTATGTATGTATACATATATATATACAAATATACATATGTACACATATATGTATATATGTATATGAATTAAATCTATCTATCTGTCTGTCTGTCTGTCTGTCTATCCATTAGAAATGATGTTACTTTATTGGCTCCAGCCTCTGTGTTTTACGTCTCTCACCTCCACTCTGATTTGCTCTTTCTTAGGGACTACACTCATACTATTGCAGCTGATCCAGGAGGCACTAGTGAAGGGACATTATGAGAGAGGAAAAGGACATGCTTCTCAGAGGAAATGGCTTTTCATTGCTGGCATCATTTGAAGTTCATCTAGAATATGTTCTTTGGGCAGGAATCCAAGTGTGAAACAAGAATCAAGGGGTGGAACAGGCTCCTTGGCTCTCCTAACCTCTCCCAAGCCTGTCAAGCAGGTGAACATTCTATTTACATTCTGTCCTCAGAGCAGTCAAACTTTCTTTGTTTATTTATTTCTTTTAGTGGGTGTGTCCTGGAATCAGATTCTCCGAATGACATTGACATATGTCCCCAGAAATAGATTAGCAACTCCTTCTCAGCTGACATGTTTCATAACAAGAAGTTCATATGCCATTGTGTGGATTAATTCCCACACCCCATTCCTCAGGGAGAGATCAGGTGTATCAAAGTGAGTTCGTGCCTAGTACTGGGGAAGAAGGGAGATGCTCTTTTTTTTAATGCACTTTTTCATGATATTTTGACTTTGCATAATAGATTTGGGGAATTGGTGATAGAAACATTATGGAAAGATGGAAGACAGGTAAGGCAGACAAGCTACTTTCTAATTCACAAAACGTAGAAACATAAACCCTGCATGGCTTACCCCTCCTACAATCTGCATTCTGTGAGGCAGGTGTTTTCCCGACTTCTGCAGAAATAGTGTCCTCAGCTGTAGCTCCAAATCATTGATTATTGTGACAGAGCT
Source organism: Rhombomys opimus (assembly GCA_010120015.1). Taxonomy (NCBI): domain Eukaryota; kingdom Metazoa; phylum Chordata; class Mammalia; order Rodentia; family Muridae; genus Rhombomys; species Rhombomys opimus. The sequence goes on along the minus strand of REGO01000154.1, from coordinate 3,821,624 downwards.
ATCAGCGTGCAGGCTATTCTGCTGGCCTGCCCTCAGGGTCTCATATCATCACCTGCCAACGCCAGGTGTGCTAGGTGTCTGCTGGATATAAAGACCCCCTCTCTATCCACCCACCCCAGCACATCAAGTCACATCTATTGTGACGTAAAGTGAATAAATAAATTTTAAAAATAAGAGATAATTAAAAATTAAATACGAAGCTCATGTGCCTCCACTCCAGCTTTTTCTTTCTCTTTCAGCCTCTTTCTGTTACTTATGCTTGATCTCTCTCTCTGCCCTCATGGCTCACTTGCCTCTTCTACCTCTTCTCTAGGCCCTGCTTTCCTTTTCCCCAAATCCTTTAATACCATACCTTTTGGATGGTGAAATTTCACAGGGGCACATCTTGGCATGGGCCTTTCATAGTTCCTTAATGGTGAGCACACTTGTCTAGAATAATGATAACAATGCTTTTATTTTATATTAGAGTCTATGTATAGTCAACATCTCTCTGAACTAGAAATCAATGCAGACTCTAAATCAGTTACCACCTTGAATTCACATTTAAGTCCTGGGGTTTTTGTTTGTTTGTTTGTTTGTTTATTGAATCAGTGTTAAATACTTAAGGACTTCACTGAATGATATGCAAAATACAAGGCTCACATGGCTACTTTAATTACATAAAAAAAGTTTGTGGATACCTGTAATGCAGATACTTGAGAGGATGAGATGCAACTGTTGTTGCTGAGTTCAAGGCTAGTTGGGGTTATGAGGTGAGTCAGCCAGGTCTTTGTAATAATGGAGTGATAGTAACAATGGATGTATGCATAAGACCTGCACAAGATCATGACAGACAGGAAAACAGCATGGAAGGTGAGGGACTCATGAAATCTCAACCTTGATGAGGCTCTATTAACACTTGATGTATGCTAAAAGAGGCAGAGTCAATGTTCTTCAGGGATGTGGTCCCTTGTGGGTCTCCCATACTCTAGTGGAATAGTCCTCTATTCATGCACATTCTGTTTGGCACTAAATAAATGTAGTGACTTATTTTAAAAAAGAACAACATTAAGTAGGGTGTGTGAGATGGTAGCAGGTACAGAATAGGAGGTATTGGAAGGAAGAGAGTGAGAGACGGATTTGATAAAAATGCATTTATTCATTATGAAATTCTCAAACAAGAAATAAAAAGAAATATTTACAACAAAGTATCAAGGTAGACACAATTAATTATTATTAAATAAAGTATTAAATATTAAGTAAATACAATGTATATATGTAATATTAAATAAAGTAAAATTTTTTTAAAAATTTTTATTTAACTTTTATTAAATACACTTTATTCCTTTTGTATCCCCCCATAAGTCCCTCCCTCCTCCCCTCCCGGTCCCACCCTATAAAGTAAAATTTTAATTTTGCATTGTCACTGGATGGATTTCCACTCTACAGAGCTCTGTGAAGTAATAGTTATCATATTACATTACTATACATTACATAACAGAACAGATCAACACACATGCACACACAAACACACACAGAGACACATGAACACACATACACATACACACTTGCAAAGATCCCAGTGCTAAGTGAAAACTTCCAGTGTTCATATTTGCAATGTTTGTCTTTTAGATGTTTCACTGCAGAATTCAAGACACAGCATTTTGTTTTGAAATTCTTTATTACTTTCACAGTACATAAATTACATGGTATTACTATGCAGAGCCATCAAGATGTTTAATCTTTGTTGAGCTTATCTTCCTTCACCCTATACCAGAGTGGAAGTTGTGGATCATGCATGAACCTCTCTATTCCAAATGTTTTGTGCTGTGGCTCTAGGTGGGAGGAGCTCACTACATGTCTGTGTTGTTGGTAAGAAGGGTAACTTAGGGTATTCATCTGCACCCTAGAAGACTGTGAGCTGTGACTCTAAGCAGCAGAGGGGAGTTATTCTACAGTGAAGCCCTGAGGGACAAATCATAAGTTTGGACTTCACCACATTGAGTTTGATCTCAAAGGCTATTTCTGCACATCCAGCCATCTGGAGATAGTGTGGGTGCCAGGCATCTCGCCTGTGCAGTGCTATGTCTCATATCTTGGTATTTAAATGTTGTCTTGGCATAGGACACTGGTGTCCATAGTCAACTACATGCATCAGAAAGTAAGTTCTGCCTCCAAGTCTTTGCCTGCAAACTCCATTTCCTCAGCTGAACTCCAATACCCCTGGGCTATGCTGCTCATTCATATCCACAGTCGCAAATCTCTCTCATTACTGTGATCACAGGAGCCTTTCAGGAGTGAAAGGGTATTAGAATGCCAAGGGATGTTTCATGTCCAAACTCAGTCCACACAAAACAGAGCCACAATATGTACTCTGCAAGAATACTTCTGCTCTGGAGGACTGTTTAAGTACAGCAGCCATCAATTGGCATCTAGATGACCAAAGGGACAATACTGTAGCTACTTAATACTTCATAGGACAAAACTACCTTCTCCTTGCCATTGTACCTTCTTTTGCACGGGTCTATTTTCTCGGATCTAGTCTCTGTTTGTATTCATAACCAAAGACTGTAGTCTTTTGCCCAAACTGCTGGCTTTGGAAATCCTAATGAAAAATCTGAAGTAATGAGCCCAAATTTATTACTTTCACCCAAGATTTAAGCTCTCAGTTGCATTCAGCAGGGTAAATAATTATTATTTGAAAATTATTATTCTGAAAACAGAAGAGCTTAAATGATTTGTGAGTGTGTGTGAGGTGCGGATAGAGGTGAGGGTCCGGTGAGGGATCTGAAAGGACATCAGAAGAGAAAGCATTCAGTGAGACATTGGAGCCTGGAAAAAGATGCCTGCCTGTTGAGTGGTCATTGGTCTTTCCCCTTAACTAATTATCAAGAGTACCGAGTACTTAGAATGCATAATAATGGAAGTCTTAATAATGTGAAAAGACATTACTGCCCTGCTCTTGAGATACACTTATAATTTCAATTTAGAGTGGGTTCTGAAACAATAATTAAATTTTAGTGCAATATATATAAATATACGGGCAATGATAACAAAAATTTCAGAGGGAAAAAGACCCTTTCATGGAAGTACTATCACAATTACACTGTTATTGGCTTTTTTAGGAAATAAATGTAATGTGGAGATTAGTATGCTATTTAATAGAAGTAGAAAAAAAGCAGAAAATACACAGGGATTAGAAAGTTCAATATTGGCTAAAGGCACACTGATCAATCACTGGGAAACTAGCAGAGAACCAATGCAAAAGGTATTGGAGATTTTGTGCATGTGGATTTTTGTCTTTTCCTCATAGAATGAAGAGACACCATTCAAAAATATTAAAATTTACCATGCCTTGCTGATCTTCAGCCATGCTATTTTCATTTTTACTTCAATTTTTCCGACATCAATAGTGCATTGGCTGTGTTTTCAATACCTTTTATTTTTTGACATTATAATGTAATTTCATCATTTCTTCCTCTCCTTTCCTCCCTCAAAACCCTTCTGAACAGCCAGTGTGTTGTCACATTCCTGTAATCCCAGCATTAGGGGAGGCAGAGGACAGTGGATCTCTGTGAGTTCGAGGCCAGCTGGCTTTGCAAAGCAAAAGTCCAGGATAGCCAGGGCTAGACAGAAAAATCCAGTCTTGAGAGGAAACAAACAAACAAAATCCTTCCAGACACCACCCCTTGCTCATTTTCTAATTTTAATTGTCAACTTGTCACAATGGAGAATCATCTGAGAAGGGAGTCTCAGTGAAGTATTATCACAATTAATTTGGCTTATGGGCATATCTTGAAGGGATTTCAGTAATTGGACTAATTGAGATGGAGAAACCCACTCTGATTGTGGGCTGGACCATTTCCAGGACTTTGCTCTAGTCTGAGTGAAAAGGAGAGAGCGGTGTAAACATTAGGTTGCTGGCATTAATTCCTTCCTCTCTGTTCTTGGTTTTGGATATGACTAGCTGCTTCAAGTTTTTGATACCTTGCTTCCCTTGCAATGACCAACTGTAACTTGGAATTGTAAGCCAAATAAACCACTTCTCCTTTGAGTTGCTTTTCTTAGGCTATTGCATCACAGCAAAAGAAAAGAAACCAAGATATTGTAACTCCAGTTTCCAGGCTCAACCTGAACTCTACGGTTTTTTAGGAATCTTCCTCCATTTATGGAATAATCATGTGTATATCCCTAAGTGTTCCAAGCACATGTCTGATTAGATAGCATGGTCTGCTGTGCTTTGTAAATCACTACTCTCTGTGCATTAGAGACACCAGTCACTTGTAAACTCCTCCAGGTCAGAACTTGAAACATCTTTATTGTTTCAAAATCTTGCTGGAATTTATGATTTGGAGAGTTCTGTTGACTTACACAGAAGAAAGGCAGTTAGTAAGAAAAAGATGTGACTTCAGCACAGGTGAAGTCCTTGAAATATAACTCCAGTAACTATGAAAAATAGAGACTCTTACAGCTCACACTATAGTTCCTATCAGTCAACTTCTTCAGAATTGGTGAACAAATGGAATGCATGCTGGGAATATCTCTGAAATTACTTGTGAAAAGAAAGCTGAAAATATTCAGAGGTATTTCAAGACCACTCTTTTCAGACTTAGAGTCCGGTTTTGTGACTTCAAAGTTTGTAGAATAATTAACAGTTTTGGCAGAAAGTGCCTCTACTTTTGAAAATGTGACTCTTTGTTCAACATGTATTGAGGTTATGTCATGGGAGGGTGCTGGAATAGATGCCATGGAGTGTGAAGAAGTACACACAGAAGTCAGAAACTGGCATGTGCTCTGATACTGTTCTAACTGTCCTCTGTATAGCATTCTTTTCCAGTAGCTACTACTCTCTGTGAAACTTCCTGTTTATACTTTCAGACTGCAGCTGTCCACTATAGGTGCCAGTTCCTCTGCCCCACTTGGCACAGTCACACATGAAGAGGTACCCTACAAGACTTCATTGAATGTAATCGCCAGGTACTGGGGACCTTACTCCAGTAATTTATGACTGCAGATAAGACAATTCAAGCATCTGGAAGTTGGGGTTGGGATCATTTTTCTTTTAAAGTCAATTAAAAGATACCATGGAGAATACCACTTTGTGACAACAAAGGAAGAGGCCTTCTTGTGTGTGTGATTGAATCTGCATATCTGCTCCAAGCACAATACATGACCAACATTCTCTTTCTATGTGGAGAGAGCAATCCTCCTGGGGTTCCATGTCTCAAAGCAAGCTGGTGATGGAGAGACCTGGTGACCAGCACAAGTCAGAACTCAGCAGGCCCACTTCCTAGCCACCAAGGCTCTTCCCTGACCCATCCAGTGTGGAATGGATGTTTAATTCTCCCTCCCTCCAACAGTTAGTTTCATTCTCTGACATTTTTCTTGTGGCCTGCGATTTTGAAAGCATCCACTTTCACAAGTGAAAACTGATTTTGCCCAAACAGATGCTTGTTTCTATATTTTACACTCTAGAAAAAAATTGAGTATGATTGGGTTGAGGAGGGGGCTATCCAGGGATAGGAAGTAAAATTCGTGCAGACGCTTGTGGAGGCGCAGCTTGGGCTAAAATTAGAAGCCAACTGAGAGCTGCAAGCCGTAGGAATGGGGTCTCCAAAGAAAATTTGTTGTATAATAAAATACTCATTGAAAATATTCTGACAAGTGGCCCTAACAAATTTCTCACATATCTTACACTAGATGACAAAATGGCTTTTCTCCTAAGTTTCTGTGAGAATTTGTGATAAACTGGATTTAGACAGTCTTATTTTAAATCAGCCAAGCAATCAAATCCTTCAGGCTAATCCCTCAATCAGCAGTCATCTCTTGAGCACCAATTTTGTCCTGATAACTATAGTGGGCTTGGAGAGAACTCAGAAGAAAAACAAACAAACAAGCAGATAAACAAAAAATAACCCTGATGATGTCCAAGAGATGATGAGAAAATACCCTAGTCTCCTCTAGTGCAAAGGGAAAAATGGGGATTTAGTCATAAAGAACGAAGGTGTGGAAGTGACAATTTAGCCAGGTACCTACTATTTGAGATGTGTTTCTCTGAGGGCCACTGCTTGCCTGATGCTCTGAAGCATAAGCCACCACAGCCTTTCTCTGAATTTTAACCCTTTGCTTGGATAGTAGTATCATTTTATGCTTCTATTAAAGGAAATTTGACAACAACAAAAAAAGCTGGCTGGCATATAAGACTCAGACATTTGACCTCATACTTACAGCAGCTGAAGTGTTGAAGACTAAGAAACAGGTAAACTCCACGTTTGGTGAGGCCTTATTTTCTGGTTGACAGATAGTGCCTTTCATCTGGGTCCACCTGTGGCAGAAAGAAGGAACCAACAATCAGCCAGAGGAGGCCTCTCCTTATGGAAGCACTCATTCCCTTCCTGTGCACCTTACAGAGATCCTGCATCCTCACAACATCACATTGGCTTTGGCATGTTGATTTGGAGACTCACACATTCAGCTTCTGAGAGAGGCTCTGACTATGTATGTTATCTGTACTGCTGGCCCTAAGGATCTGAGGTCCTCCCAATCTCCACACATAACTCAGTCCTAACCAGCTATTGGTGCCTAGGAACATACTTCATGCCCCTCCTGTAAGAGTAATGTGTGCTCTATTCTCAGCATGCAGAGTCTCTGAAGGTAGATTTAATATTCATAGCCACAGCAGCTATATCGGCCAATGAAAATGCATGGGACAGGAATGGGCTCCACCATTCGTACCCCATATTTCTGAGGGTAGAAGTCATAGTTCCAATTATGTAAATTGCACAGTGCAAAAAACCTCCTAGTGACCATAAACCAAACAATGCAGACAACCTTGAGAGTGGGGATAAGACAGCCATACAGCATCTTGATTTCGTACTACTCAACTCTGCTATGGTAGTGGCTAAAGAGGTTCTAGACTCCTGTGCTCACCTACATCCTGGAAAGTCAGTCTTCATGCCTCTCATATTCTGTTTTGAGCACACAAGAGTGATTTCCCCTCTTGAGTGATTGGAGGTACTAAAGGACCTCCAATTTGCATTCAGGCGTCAGCACCAGCCAGGTATAGTGAGAATGGCTCCTGTCTTCTGGTGAAAACTGATGCTGTTAGAGCTCACTGCTGTGTTCGTTTTCATCAAAGATAATTACAAGTTTTATAGTTCAATTAAAACGTTACATTTTTGTTTTCCATGCAAAGGCAGTTTTACCAAATTTAACAACAACACACTTATTCCAAAGTCCTCTTGGATTGGGAAATTATACCATTATAGGCCCATTTCTTTCTTTGTGCCTCCACCCTTTGCATTAAATAGTTGGGTCTCATTTAATGTGAAAAGGGGAACACTTCAACATAAGAATGTGATATCTATTAAAGACCTTTGCTCCATGCACAACAACCTTCAACTGAGAAAGGAATAAAGTTAAGGCCCAAGATCATTGCTTTCTTCTAAAATTATGCTGTCTTTTGGAGAAGTTTGTTATAATAAATGTGTTTTTATTGTTTGCTTGTTTGTCTTAGGTAAGGTCTCATATACCCAAAGCTGTCTCAGTTGCTGAGTGGTGAGGCTGAATTAACTTGAGTTTTTTATGTATATATGCATACAGATTCTCATGGAATCCAGAAGAGGGATCTTGGAAGCTGTGGAACTGCAGTTATGGTTAGTACTGACTCACTTCCCTCTGCTTCCTTAGTCTTGAGATTAAAGATCCTGAGAGTAAAACACACTGCCTAATTTGTACCATTCCAGGGAATGAACCAGGGTCCTGTTAGGACAATAAGACTCTACCAAATGTGTTCATCCTTGAGCTTTATTGTTGAAGTACAGTCTGCATTTCCTTTCTCACTCTGAGTATTGCATATGGAAAAGAGAATCAGAGAAGTAACTGAACAAGGAGTAACTGACCATAACTCATGCAGTGTCTCTTGAGTGAAAGGCATTCTATGGAGTCTGGTATCTTAAACTTCCTGCCTTGAACCTAGTCCATCCTAACCACAAACTACTTACATGACCTTAACTACTTGCTCACACCGTCTTTTGGGAGTAAAAACCAGGCATGTATCAGTTTAAGAGCCTAACCTCCATTGAATTCCCCTTTAATTATGTTGCTACAAAGAAGGTGTGGTCACCATTGCTTTGGAGCAATTTCTTGAATTTAACCACAGTTAGAGACATTTCAGCACTTTTCTCTCTCTTTTCTTATTCCAGAAGCTTTTGAGCCAGAAAAGCAGGAGGAAGAACACAGACTGCATCATTGCATACACTGAACACTGTGGAGTGTGTGTCCGTGTTCTCTCCATCCAACACAGAAGAAATATCCCCATTAGTTTCCCTGCCTAGGGACCGAGTGCTCTCTAGCAATCTTGAAGCAAGTTTTGTCCATTCTGGTTTCATTAAGCATGTTAAGTGAGATGTTCTGCCATGTTCCTAGAGTCTGCCACCTTGGTAGTTTACAACGCCATCATCCTCTTCCTGTTGGCTTAGTGCTCTCTTCCCAGCTTTGATTTATTACCTTGCTTGCCTGTTCCCACACGACCCTTTCATCACTGTCACACATGGGCCTGTTGATGAGATGTGTTTGGTGGTGGCTGGAGGGAAAGGAGAGATCAGCAAACCAAGAAAAGAGGAAATAGACAATCGCCATTATCTTTTTTCTAAAGCTCATCTCTGTTTATACTTGAAAGATCCTAAAAGATACTATCTTATTCTGAGCATGCATTGTGAACTTTTTTAATTTTGCAAGTTTGTAAAGAAAGTAACATGTAAGAAATACTGGTTTTGGACTCCTGAATGCCTCGAACAAACCCTCAATATGGAATGATAGACCTCTGCCAAACATCTAGCAAACTAGGCAGTGTATCAGGATATTTGAAGAGCAACATTTTTGCATAGATGCCCTCAAATCAGTCAACAGAAGTTCAAGCAGGCAATACTGTTCAGGTACATATTTCCAGATTTGGTGAGGGCTTCACATGTGGCTTGTGTCAGAAAACCAAATGATAAAAACTTAAAATCCTGTTGCATGGATCCATTTCTACACTTACTTTTCTTGAAAAGAACCTAAATATCAAAAAGATTGAATCATGTAATTAACAAAGAAAATGAGTACATGATTTAATCCTTAGGTCTTTCTGACCTCCAATGGATAAACAGTCCCTTTAGATAATGAAGAAATGTTGCTAATGATCAAAGTAGATTTTCCATTCAATGAGTTGTAAACAATTAAATTAAGACAAAAACATGAAATACATAAATACCAATAAATGTGGAAGTAAGAAAGAATGTACTATAACTTTATCTACCAACCTCACCATGCCTTTGGAGTACGCTTTTTATTTATTTATTTTTATTTTTTATTCACTTTACATCCTGGTTGTAGGCCCATCCCTTTTCCCCTCCCAGTCCCATTCTCTGTCCCTTAGTCCTCCCCTATTCCTTAGAAGAGGGGAGCTCACTTTGCCATTCACCCAACTCATCAAGATGCATCAGGACTGAACATGTCCTCTTTCCCTGTTGTCTGGCAAGGCAGTCTCACCAAGGGGAAGGGATCAAAAACTGGCAAGTAAGTCAGTGTCAGATGCAGTCCACACTTCCCTTACTAGAAGACTCACATGAAGCTTAAGCTGACCATTTACTACCTCTTTGTAGGAGGTCTGGGTCCAGTTCATGAGTGATACTTGGTTGATGATTCAGTCTTAGCAAGCCCCTCTGGACCCTGGCTAGTTGGCCCTGTTCTTCTTGTGGAGCTCCTATCACCTCCAGGTCTTTTTCTTTTTCCTCCCACTTTTCCACAAGAATCCCTATGCATCATCCAGTGTTTGGCTGAGCCTAAGTCTCTGTTTTAGGGCACTTCTGGCTAGAATCTTTCAGAGAACAATTCTAACAGGTCCCTTCCTGTCTGCAAGCTTAGCAGAGTATTGTTCATAGTGTCAATGGTGGGTGTTTGGTTGGGCCAGATATTGGTTGGGCATCCCCTCACTCTCTATCTGTTCTATCTTTATCTCTGCACATCTTATAGGCAGGGTAAATTTTGGGTCAAAGTTTTGTGAGTGGGTTGGAGTTCATCTCTCTCTAGTAGGAGAGTAGTGTAGCTAGAGAGTATCCTCTTCAATCTCTATGGCCTCTGCTAGTAGGAGTTTCTGCTTGAATACCCCTCATATCCTCCCAGGAGATTAGCCTGACATAGGTCTCCAGCCTGTCACAGAGATGCTTCTCCTTTCTTCACAGGCCATCTGTCCTTTCAACCCGCTCTCCTCAGCTCTCATCTCTACCGTCATAACTCTCTACACCGCCTCCTGTACCTTGTTCCCTTTCTTCAACCACTACCTCTATCTAGTTTATCTCCCATTCCTAATGAGATTTATGCAGCCTCACTTGGATACGCCTTCGTACTTATCTTCTTTGGGTCTGTGCCTCCTATTGTGCTTATCCTGTACTATGTGTCTAAAATCCACTTATAAGTGAGTATGTACCATGTGTGTCTTTCTGGGTTTGGGTTGCCTAACTCAGGATGATCTTTTCTAGTTCCATCCATTTGCCTGAAATTTTCATGATTTCCTTTTTTTTTAATAGCTAAGTGACTATTCCATTGTGTAAAGGTGTCACAGTTTTTCTTTGTTTTTGTTTTATTAATCCATTCTTAAATTGAGGGATATCTAGATCATTTCCAGATTCTAGCTATTACAAATAAATAAAGCTGCTATTAAGAGCAAGTATCCTTGTATGGTGGATCATCTTTGGGGTATACGCAGGAGTGGTACAGCTGGGTCTTAAGGTAGAACTATTTCCAATTTTCTGAAAAAGCACCAGATTGATTTCCAAAGTCATTGTACAAGTTTACACTCCCACCAACAAATGAGGAGTGTTCCCTTTTATCCACATTCTTGACAACAAGGGCTGTCACTTGAGATTTTGTTCTTAGCCATTCAGATGGGTGTGAGATGGAAACTCAGAGTTGTTTTGATTTCCATTTCCCTAATGACTAAAGACATTTTGCATTTGTTTAGATGCTTCTCAACCACCTGAGATTCCTCTGTTGAGAATTCTCTGTAGTTCTGTGGCCTATTTTTTAATTGAGTTATTTTGTTTATTGGTGTTTGATTTCTTGAGTACATAATATATTTTGGATATTACCCCTCTGTCAGATGTAGTATTGGTGAAGACCTTTCCCCAGTCTGTATACTGTCATTTCATATTATTGACAGTGTCCTTTGCCTTACAGAGTTTTTCAGTTTTATGAGGTCCCAATTATTGATTGTTAATCTTAGAGCCTGAGCTGTTGGTGTTCTGTTCAGGAAGTTGTCTCTGGTGTCAATGAGATCAAGGCTCCTCCCCACATTTTCTTCTAATAAATTTAGTGTATCTGGCATTATATTGAGTTCTTTGATCCACTTGGACTTCAGTTTTGTACAGGATAATAAAAATAAATATGGATCTATTTACAGTTTTCTATATGCAGACTGAAGTGGAAGTTTCTGGTTTCTTTGAAGACTCAGATGTGTAGAAGCTGTCTTGTGAGGGGTCATGTGATATATTGTTGCAAGCTGTCTAGTGTGAGGAGGGTGAACTATGGCCAACTGAAACTAGCCATTGATGTGTTCTGAGGGGAGGAGATATCTAGAAGCCCAGGGACAGTGAAACAGTGCTGGTCTTTGTTTTTTTGCCACTTGACTTCACAGAGAAATGAACCAGGGAACTTCTCATGGCAATCCCACTGAGTCTTGTGGTTTTCACTGACTTGACCCTATCTATTGAATGGTGCTCATTCATGTTGCTGTATTATGTTGGGATTTGGACTGGACTGCTGGTATTCAAACAACAAAGAGTGGAATCACCCCAAGGAACTACTTTTAAACAGGTCTACAACCCCTTTTTCCTAAGAACATATTTTTTCTCCCATACCTCTGGTCAGTGGATGGAAGGGAGGTAGAAGTGTTGAAGGTCCCTAGATAAAGTAGGTTTGTGAAAATTCTAAGCCTACAGTAGACATCCAATTATACCAGAACCATATGATGTCATTTTTCCATTGTATGGTTTTGGATCCTTTGTAGGAAAATCAAGTGTACTTAGATACATGGGTTTATTTCTGTATCTTTTATTTAATTCCATTGTTCAACCAGTCTATTCCTATGCCAGTTCCATGCAGTTTTATTATTATTTCGCTGTAATATAGCTTAAAATAAGGAATGGAGATATTTCCAGATGTTCTTTTTTAAATTTGTATTTATTTAATTATTACAATTTATTTACTTTGTATCCCAGCTATAGCCTCCCCCTCATCTCCTCTCAATTCCATTCTTCCTCCCTCTTTACCTCCTATGCCTTCCCCCTAGTCTACTCATAGGGGAGGTCTTTGTATATTATTGTTTTAGCTACTCTAGGATTTTTGTTTTTCCATACGGAACTAAGAATTGTTTTTTCAAGGTTGTCAAAGAACTGTATTGGTATTTTCATGGGGATTGCACTGAATCTGTGGATTGCATTTGTTAAGATGGCTATTTTCACCATACTAATCTTACAAATCCTACAAATGAGCACGGGACATCATTCCATCTTCTAATATCTTCTTCAGTTTCTTTCTTCAGAGACTTGAAGTTCTTGTCATACAGTTCTTTATCTTGCTTGGTTAGAGTGACACCAAGGTACTTCATTTTATTTGTGATATTCATATTCATATTCATAATAATAAGATATTCATATTATTTGTGGCTATTGTGAAACATGTAGTTTCCCTAATACACTTCTCAGCACATTTGTAGTTTGTGTACAGCAGAGCTACAAATTTTGCAAGGAGGGATTTTTCTTGCATCCAACCAGTTTGCTGGAATTCTTGGGGTTGCTTATATATACTATCCTATCATCTGCAAATAGTTGTACTTCAGCTTATTCCTTCCTGTTTGTATACCCTTAATCTCCTTTAGCTGTCCTATTGCTTTAGTTATAACTTCTAGTACTATATTGAAGATGTACAGAGAGAGAGAGTGGGTAGCATTGTCTTGTCCCTCCCTGATCATAGAAAAAAATGTTTGAGTTTCTCTCCATTTAATTTGAAGTTGGCTATCAGATTGGAGTTTACCTGTGGGTCTTATATCCAGGATCTCATCAAGAATTTCATCATGAAAGGGTATTGCAATTTGTCAATGCCTTTTTTTTGCGTCTAATGAGATGGTTACATGATTTTTTTTTCCTTGAGTATGCTTATATAGTGGATTACATTGATCAATTTTCATATCCCTGCATCCATGGATGAAGCCTACTTGATCATGGTGGATGATGTATTTGATGTGTCCTTGAATTCAGTTTGTGAGTATTTTATTGAGTATTTTTGCTTCAATGTTCATGAGTGAAATTGATCTAAAGTTCTCTTTCTTTGTTGAGTTGTTGTGTGGTTTAGTTATCAGGGTGGCTGTGGTTCCATAGAATGACTTTTGCAATGCTCTTTCAGTTTATATTTTATAGAACAGCTTGAAGAGTATCGGTTATTCTTTGAATGACTGGTAAAATTCTGCACTAAAACCATCAGGTCCTGGGCTTTACTTGGTTGGAAGATTTTTGACGATTGCTTTTATTTCATTAGGGGTTATAGGACTATTTAGCCTGTTTAACTGATCTTGATTTAATTTTGGTAGGTGAACTCTATAAAGAAAATCATCCATTTCCTTTAGATTTTTCCAATTTTGTTGAAAATAGGTTTTTGAAGTACAACTTAATGATTTTTTTCTTTTTTCATTGTCTTTTGTTATAACCCCTCCCCCTTTAATTTTCTGATTTTGTAAATTTGGATACTTCCCTCTTTCTTTTAGTTAATTTGGCTAAGAGTTTGTAATCTTGTTGACTTTTCTCAAAGAATCAGCTATTGGTTTCATTGATTCTTTGAATTGTTCTCTTTGTTTTCAATTTATTGATTTCAGCCCTGTGATTGTTTATTTCCTGTTATCTTCTCCTCTTTGGTGTGTTTACTTTCTTCTGTTCTGGAGTTTCAGGTGTGTTGCTAAGTTACTAGTATGGCATCTCTCCAATTTTTTAAGACAGCACTTAGTGCTATGAACTCTCCTCTGAGCACTGCTTTCACTGTGTTCCATAGGTTTGGATATGTTATGCCTTCATTTACATTAAATGCTAGAAAGTCTTTAATTTCTTTTCTTATTTCTTCCCTGGTCATTGAGTAAGGAGTTGTTCAGTTTTTATGAGTTTGTAGGCTTTTTGTTATTTCTGTGATTGTCTAGTTCCAGCTTTAATCTATAGTGGTCTGACAAGACCACTGTAGATTTTCCCTGATTCACATGGTTTTTGTCACAGAATATCTTGTTTTCTCCCACTCTGGTGATTAAACATTTTCCTGGGTATAGAAGTCAGGGCTGAAATCTGTGCTCTTTTAGTGTCTGTAAGATATTTGCCCAGGCACTTCTAGTCTTTAGAGTTTCTGATGAGAAGTCAGTTTTAATTTTGATAGGCTTGCCTTTATATGTGTCTTGACCCTTTCCCAAAGCAGCTTTTAATATGCTGTCTTTGTGTTCTACATTTATTATTCAAATTATGTGGTGGGGAGATTTGCTTCTCTGGTCCAATCTATGTGCTGTTCAAAAGCTTCTTCTATATTTATTGGTATCTCTTTCTTTAGTTTGGGGAAGTTTTCTTCTATGATTTTGTTCAAAATATTTCCTGCCTCTTGGAGCTGGGAGTCTTCTCCTTCTTTTATTTCTATTTATTATTCTTAGGTTTGTTCTTTTCATATTGTCCCAGATTTCTTCAATGTTTTGTTATGAGATTTTAGATTTAACATTTTCTTTGACTCATGTATCTAGGTCTTCAATCATATCTTCTGCCACTGAGATTCTCTCTTCCATCTCTCCTATTCTGTAGGTGATGTTTGTGTCTTTAGTTTCTGTTCTCTTCCCTAGGTTTTACATCTCCAGAATTGTCTCAGATTCTGTTTTGTTTTATTTTTTTCTTGTTCCATTTCTAGGTTTTGAACAGTTTTATTTATTTCCTTCTCCTGTTTGATTATAGTTTCCTGTATTTCCTTAACAGAATTATTCAAGTCTCTTGCCTGTTTGATTGTATTATCCTAATTTTGAAGGATTTATTTTCTGTTTTTAACCTATCATTATCATAACCTCAGATTTAAAATATTTTTCTTGTGTTTCTGGTATGATAGTATATCCAAGTCATGATGTGGTAGGACCACTGTTTTCAGGTGTTATCAAAGGTCCAGGGATTTATTGCTTGTGTACTTATGCTGACCTCTAGACATCTGGATGCCTTTGCTGTTGGCAGGTCTGGTGGTTCTGATGGTCAGAACTTCCCTCACAACACCGAGTAGCAGAGCTCAAAACACATAACATTAACCATTCAACCCTGATCAAGTACAAAGCTGAATCTAAAGCATGGCTCCAGGAATTACCTATGAATGTAGGCTTTTTTAACATATCTATTTATTTACCTTTTACTTTTAGGTTTTTTGTTTTATGTGTATGGATTTTTTTTTATGTGTATGGATCATCACCTGCATATATATTAGTGCATGACTGAATAGCTGGTGCTTCTGTGGTGATGAGAAAACGTCATTAGATGCTGTGGAACTAGTTTAGAATTGTGAGCTGCCATGTATGTACAAGAACTTGGACCCAGGTAGAAGTGTAGAAAGAACTTGTAGAGGTAGAAGTGTAGAAAGAACTCATAACTGCTGAGCCTTCTATTTAAGTGCTACTTCATTCATTTTTAATTAACATTTAAAGTATAGGTTTCAAACCCCAGATTAATTTAGAATAAAATGGTGGAAATCCAGTGGAGTGAGTGATCACAGACCAACACAGACATGCAGCACCGTTACTCACACCTAGATACCTCACCATAAATATCTTTAGATGGCCATATGTTTTATTAGTTACACAAAGGTGTAGAAAGAATTGGACACTAAGGCACTGAGTCTCAGCAGGTGTATAGGAGGTGGGCAGAGATACTAGAGATGTCCAGGCACTGAGAGTCACAGAAGAAGAGAATGTGATCAGCTTGATGCCATTATTCAGGCTCTTCTTATTGATGTAATAGTGACATAGTCTAGGCAGCAGTGGCAAACTGCTCCTTTCATTCAAGAACATTGATGGCGCTTGAATGTGGCTGTTTTGTTCCAGAGGTTTATTCATGCTTTCCATCCTTCCTTTAGGACAATCCAGTTTTTCAAGCTCTTTCCTCATGGGTTAGAAGACTGTGAAAGAGCTTGTGGCAATATCATAGGAGAGCACTGATACACAAGATTTTTGGCACCTTGGATCTTTCTTATTCTTAGGTAGGTGGTATCTAAGGTATGAAGTGAAGAACTGGAGATGTATAATGTTCTTTATCCTACTATATCACAAATCCATTATGTACCCAGGCCTATGGACACAGTAGATATTTGAATCACACTGCCTCTTCTGTATCTTTTATATCTAAGCAAGGAATTCTTACCCATAATTTTTCTTCAAAAGAGCCATTGTTCTATGGTATTTAATCAGTTGATCCAGAAGTGTTGTGCCAAGTTCTTTGTTGATATGATCTTTTGAGAGGTTCATATTCTTAAATCCAACCCCACTGAATCACAATCTAGAACAAAAATGAGAAAGTGTGACCTGCATCTTTTTAAAGGGTCTCTTCATCTTTCTGATAGATACTCAGGCTGGAAAGCCAATAGTGGAGACAGTATTTCTCAGTTTAATATATAATCAATTCAACAGGAGAAGAAAACTAGAATAAACCAAGATTCAGCTATGTTCTTGAAAAACCTGACCTTATTTTTCTGCTACATATTAAACGTAGTAGTTGTTTGGAAATTTCTTACCTGCTTCTTCATTGATCTTTATTCTAACAAGAGAAAACCCCCTGCTTTCCTGAGCCACTGTTACTGTTTTATGGATTTGTTTGAGGCCTAATAGCTTTCCTATTGGGACTTGTCATCATACCATGGTATAAATCCAAGGTATTCCCAATATTTCCTGTACCACCCTCCTCACACACTTCTCTCATCTCAGCTACATTCTTCTGTGAGGCTTAAGTGAAGCCAAATTCATTCTTTTCAAAAATCCTATAGCCAAAACCCTTGGTGGGCAGCCAAGCAGGCTACATGTACCTCCTTCCCCTCTCCTAATCTGATCTCCCTAATGTACTTCTGTACTTAACAGTGCATTTGACTTTAGCCCATTCAACATCCAACTCCCAGGGACTTGACAGCCAATTGTACCGTGAATTGGTCTAGACCCCTAGTTCTCCTACTGCCCTTCTTAGACACTCTCATCAGCCCATTTCCACTCCTATTTTGAATGTTTTCTTAAATGCATGTCTAGGAATAAATCACTAAACGATAGAGGAGAAAAATGCACATTTAGTTTTATGTTTTCACCTTCGTCTGAGAGCTCAGTTTCTTACTTGTGTTCTTTGAAAATGGTCAGTTAGATTTACAAGTTTGTAAGTGTCTTTGTAAATGCTTATGAATAACTATATTGAGCATTTGATTTACTTAGCATCCATTCCCATATGTTCCTTGTGAATTCCTTGTTTTGTTTATTTAATGAGACTGACTTTTTTAAGCTTCAGATGTACTTGTGAATATTATAGTATACTTTAAAATATCTTCAGAAAGCTAAAAAAATCAGAAGAAAAATTCACTGAATCTACATGAAACTCTTGTGTTTACAGTGAATAGGTTTTTTATTTTGCTTTACAATTTATGTATTTACTTACATATTTACTTACTTACAACTAACCTATTTTTTCTGAGCTAGACCTTAGCTGTACAGTTCAGACTGTCTTAAAACTCTCTAGTTAAGGCTGAGTTTTAACACATGGCGATCCTCCTTTCCTATCTTTCCAATTGCTGTTATTACAGGTGTTTGGTAAGCCTTGTTTTGAACTCATGACCATTTGCCTGCCTCATCACCCTAAATGATGGTGTTACAAGTTTGTATCTTGCTTTGAAATTTTTATTTCAAGATCTTAATTAGGTGTTCGTTATTTTAATTATTTTAATATAAATTTAGTTTTTCCTAAGATGAGAACAAATATACTATACAAATCACCATAGAAAAAAAAGTTAACAGTAATACCAATAATGCAGAAAACAGAAACATAAGTTACAAATGTTAAAAATTAAAACAAACCCTTGTCTACCACTTATTAAAATATTTATAATTACAGAGGACATTCTTGTCAAAATCAGAGAATGTTTAATTTTAGTGATTTTTATGTAATATAGTAATGGCGTGGTTACAAGAGATATAATTAGGAATAAGCACCCATCAACTAAACAATGATGAAAAAAGATGCATCAGAAATCCAGCATGGCTTCTGTAGATACATGGGTTCAATTCATGCCACATCAAATACAGTATACAGAGGCAAAACGTGCTACAAAATGAGCTTCTGTTTGCCAAAGTGACATAATAATTCTAAATTTGTGTGCACCTGATACTATAGATTTAAAATATATGAAATAAAAATTTACAGAACTGTGAAGAGAGATGAATAAATCTACCATAAAAATGTAAAAGTGAATATATTAACCATCATAGATCAAGCAGGAAAAAAAATGAGCAGTACAGATAGAGTTAGTATAAACAACACTGCTCACAGTCTGACTGAATACATGAGTAAACAGCATTCATCCTAGCAAGTGGAGAACACAGGTTTTCATTTTCTAGGCTGCATAAGACCTGTTTAAAAACTTAGCTGAACCTAGGCTTTAAGACACATCTCAATGTATAGTAAAAAAAATTAGAATAGTCAGCAATTACATTATAGATGTTTAAAAATTACTTATGAGTCAAGTAAAAACTCACAGAAGAAATAAGGTGCTATATAAAAGTAAATTTCTTGTGATTAAGCTGTCCCAAGCAGAAAGTATAATGGGTATTTAAAATATTTAGAGACAAAAATAACAAACTGGTGTGTCAAAACTTAGAGTGAAACTGTGGAAAATATAGACTTAAATACAATCCAAGGTTAAAAATAAACAATATAAAACTTAGAAAAATGACTTTAAATGCACAGCAAAAATATTTTTCTCTCTTCTTCTGGTCCATCAACCTCTTCTTTCTCTACCTTCCTATTAGTCTCTCACTCTGCAGACTTGGAAAACTGAGGCTGCGCTATACTTTATGACAATTCTCTCAATACAGCCTCCAAAAACTTGGATTAAAAGTGTGCATCATCAAGCCTATCTAGACAATTCTTTCAAAAATAGATAATGTACAAAAACAGATCATCTGGAGGTATCTCCACCCCTGATTTCAAGCTGTACTACAGAGCAATAGTAATAAAAACTGAATGGTATTGGCATAGAAACAGAATGGTGCATCAGTGGAAACGAATAGAAGACCCAGAAATAAACCCACACACCTATGGATACTTGATTTTTGACAAAGAAGCCAAAACCATTCAACGGAAAAAAGACAGAATCTTCAACAAATGATGCTGGTCCAATCGAATGTCTACATGTAGAAAACTGCAAAAAACTAAAGTCCAAGTGGATCAAAGACCTCAGCATAAAACCAAACACACTAAATAAGTTAGAAGAAAAAGTGGGGAAGACCCTAGAACTCATTGGCACAAGATACAACTTCCTGAACAGAACACCAGCAGCACAGGCTCTAAGAGCAACAATCAATAAATGGGACCTCATGAAATTGAAAAGCTTCTATAAAGCAAAAGATACTGCTGTCAAAACAAAACGACAGACTACTGACTGGGAAAGGATCTTCACCAACTCTTTATTTGACAGAGGGCTAATATTCAGAATTTATAAAGAACTAAAGAAGTTAAAAAGCAACAAACCAAGCAATACAATTAAAATAGGGGGTACAGAGCTAACAGAGAATACTCTGTAGAGGAATACAGAATGGCAGAGAGACACTTAATGAAATGCTCAATATCCTTAGCCATCAGAGAGATGTAAATCAAAACGACCCTGAGATTTCACCTGACACCCACCAGAATGGCTAAGGTCAAAAACTCAAGTGACAACACATGCTAGAGAGGTTGTGGGGAAAGAGGAACCCTTCTCCATTGCTGGTGGGAATGTAAACTTGTACAACCACTATGGAAATCAATCTGGTTCTTTCTTAGACAATTAGGAATAGTGCTTCCTCAAGATCCAGCTATACCACTCCTAGGCATATATCCAAAAGATGCTCAAGTAAAAAACAAAGACATTTCCTCAACCATGTTTGTAGCACCTTTATTCGTAATAGTCAGAATCTGGAAACAACCCAGATGTCCCTCAGTTGAGGAATGGATACAGAAATTGTGGTACCTTTACACAATGGAATACTACTCAGCAATTAAAAACAAGGAAACCATGAACTTTGCAGGCAAATGGTGGGACCTAGAAAAGATAATCCTGAGTGAGGTATCCCAGAAGCAGAAAGACACACACAGTATATACTCACTTATAAGTGGGCACTAGACCTATAAGACAGGATAAACATATTAAAATCTGTACAGCTAAAGAAGATAAACAAGAAATAAGATCCAGAGTAAGATGATCAATCCTCACTTAGAAATACAAATGGGATGGACATTGGAAAAAGGAGAAAACAAGTAACAGGACAGGAGCCTACCACAGAAGTAGGCTGAAAAACTATACCTAGCAGTGTATCAAAACAGATGCTGTGACTCATAACCAAACCTTGGGGGCTCAGGGTTTTTTTCTGAGACTGTTTCTCTAACCAAGGGCCATGAATGATATAGCCCATGGTAGCTCAGTATCCAAGTCATTACCTAGTTAGGTGAAAAGGAACTCTCAGACATGAACTCAATGGCTGGCTCTTTGACCTCACCTCTCCACACACACACCCCCCCTCGAGGGAAGAGCAGTCTTGTTAGGCCACAGAAGAGGACATTATAGCTAGCCCTGAAAAGACCTGATAAACTAGGATCAGATGGAAGGAGGAGGACCTCCCCCATCAGTGGACTTAGAGAGGGGCAGGGAGGATATGAGGGAGGAAGGGCAGGGTCGGATGGAAGGAGGAGGTGGCTACAGCTGGGATACAAAGTAAATAAACTATAATTAATATAAAAATAAAATAAAAATCTGAAAAAAATTAGATAATGACATCCAGGCTTAGTAGACTTCTTTCTTTGATTTTAGCACTAAAATGTTGGTGGCATAAGGATCAAGGCCAGAGCTGCAGTGGGGGGGAGTATTAACATGGAAATAAAGACATAGTCACAAAGACAAAAACAAATGTATTAAAATGGCCAGGACAACTGAAAACAGTCTGTTGGCAATAATCAAGAAAATAAAACAAAATGCCTGAATAAATGTCTTCTTTGTTGGAACCACAATAGGAGCTGCATAACTGATTTGAATGTGAGTTGGAGTACATTGTGTGCTTTTTTGGCACTTGAAAAGTTATATGTAATAGAAAAAAATGTCAAAAATATGAATTACCACGTCTCTCCTAGTATAAGTAGAATAACTAAATATTTAAAAGCACAGTGAACTACTTAAAATTGTTCTCCAAAGAGAAAATATCTCATACTTATGCTTAAGCTTGTGTTCTTTTTCTTGATATTTAAAAAAAAAACATATTTTTATTGCTTGAAATTTTCATTTGATAGGTTTTGATCAAATTCAACCTCCATTCTCTCTTCCTAGGTCCTTCTCTATCCCACCTACCAAGTTTCCCTCTCACCATTATGTGGATTTTTAATTAAATTTTTATTTTTATAATAATTACAGTTTATTCACTTTGTATCCCAGCTGTAGACCCATGTCTCATTCCCTCCCAGTGCCACCTTCCCTCCCTCATCTCCTCCCATGCCCCTGTGCAAATCCACCAATGAGGGAGGCTCTTCTCCCCTTCCATCTGACCCTAGCTTATCAGGTCTCATCAGGACTGGTTGCATTGTCCTCCTTTGTGGCCTGGCCATGCTGCTCCCTCTCCAGGGGGAGGTGATCAAAGAGCCAGGCACTGAGCTCATTCAGAGATATAGCCCATGGCATCTCAGTCTCCCACTTGGAGACTGAGATGCCATGGGCTACATTTGAGCAGTTGTTCTAGATTATACCCATGAATGGTCCTTGGTTGGAGTATCAGTCTCAGAAAAGCCCCCTGTGTCAACATATTTTTGTTCTGTTGCTCTCCTTGTGGAGTATCTTTCCTCTGCTGGTCTGACTATCTCTGCCTTCTTTCATAAGATTCCCTGAACTCTGCCCAAAGTTTGGTTATGAGTCTCAGCATCTGCTTTGATACACTGCTGGGTAGAGTCTTTCAGAGGCACTTTGTGGTACAGAAAACAGGACAGGAGCCTACCACAGAGGGCCCCTGAAAGACCCTACCGAGTATTGTATTAAAGCAGATGCTGAGACTCAGAGCCAAACTTTGGGCAAAGTGCAGGGAATCTTATGAAAGAAGGAGGATATGAAAGACCTGAAGGGGACAGAAACTCCAAAAAGAGAGCAACAGATCAACAACAACAATAGCAAAATGTGCACAGGGTGTTTTCTGAGATGGATACTTCAACCAAGGACCATTCATAAAGAGAGCCTAGAAGCCCTGCACAGATGTAAACCATGGCAGCTCAGTGTCCAAGTGGGTTCCCTAGTAATGGGAACAGGGACTATCTCTGACACCAGTGGCTGGCTCTTTGATCACCTGCCCCTGAGGGTGAGCAACCTTACCAGGCCACAGAGGAAGACAATGCAGCCAGTCCTGATAAGACCTGATTGACTAGGTTCAGATGGAAGGGGAGGAGGACTACCCTTATCAGTGGACTGGAGAAGGAGCAAAGGGGGAGAAGAGGGAGGGAGGGAGGGAGGGTGGGATTTGAAATGCATGAGGAGGCCAAAGTTGAGATACAAATTTAATAAATAATAATAATAAATGAACATCAAAAAAAAGAAAAAAATAAATAATTATAAGTCACCACATAAATAAACTCAAGGACAGAAACTATGTGATCAACTCATTAGATAATGAAAATGCCCTTTCAAATTCCAGCGTCCCTTCATGATAAAACCCTGGAAAATCTAGGGATATGTGGAACACATATAAACAAAACGAGAAAGCCTGTAACCAATATTATAGTAAATAGTGAAAAACTTGCAATGTATTCTAAAATCAAGAACAAAATGATGTCTACCTTGTCCACTTTGTGCAATAGTATTTTTGAAAGCTTAGCTAGAGTAATAAGACAAGAATACGCCAATACATATAGTAAAGGAAGAAGTCAATGTACTCTTATTTGCAGATGATATAATTCTATTCATAA
The DNA here is from genome assembly GCA_010120015.1 of Rhombomys opimus. NCBI lineage: Eukaryota > Metazoa > Chordata > Mammalia > Rodentia > Muridae > Rhombomys > Rhombomys opimus. Next base: position 3,798,402 of record REGO01000154.1, on the reverse strand, counting down.
AATATTCTGAAGGCTCAATCAGAATATCTCTACAGTGGGTAAACACATTTCTCAAAGCAAAGAACACAGAATTAACACACACAATATTATATATTCTTACTAGGAATTTTTGTATTGGGAATTGTAACCAAGTTCGACCTAAACAAGCATTTCCATAAAAACTTCCATGTAGATTTATACAAATATCACTGATAAGGATTAGAAAGTGAGGCAAGAGGAAGAAATACTCCAATATAGCATATTTTGGTTAGTCTTGTGTGAACTGATCTAGGTAACTGTAGGAACCCCAGTGACTTTCATACCCAGGACAAGGGAAGGAGGATCATTAAGGCTCCTCTCAATTTTCACTTTTCTCTCATTATCATTTATTCTACAGGTATTTGTATTTTTTTGAAAATGGCCTTACTTCCCCCAGCCCCAAGCTGTCAGAATAAGTTTTCAGACAGAGTTGTTGTAGGAAAAAAAAAAAAAAACAAAAAACAAAAAACAACAGCTAACTACAGATGTGGGATTTTGGCATTAATATTTGGGCGCTCTCATTGTCATATAAGTCATAATTACTGCTTTTATTTTGAGACAGGGCTCATAGTCCAGTCCAGGATGCTCTCAAACTTGCAGAAATCCCCCTGCCTCAACTGAGCACCAGTATTTTAGGTGAATCTCCAAGGCTAGTTTACAGATAGTTAAAGAGCAGGCAATTCCAGTCTTCCCCCTATGGCTGTCATGCCCACACTTGGAGAAAGAAGCAGTCTTAGATGAGTGTGTTCTCAAACAAATATTTTTGTTAAGGGCTGTGAATCAAAGGCAGAAGTTCACCAAGCAAGATGAATCTCAGAACATGTGCAGTTTAACCATGTACAGACTATTAAGATGGTTTCTCAACTGAGGGAATTAAAAAGAAAACAACTATGTGCACATCTCAACAAAAACATTAAAAAATAGGAAAACTAAAATATCAAAATATAATGAAATTGTGTGATTAAGTAAAAAGCATAAAGGTGCTTCTTAACATGATAGAAAGAGGCACATAGCTCAATGGAAATCAGGGAAAAAATCTGCCTTTTAAAATAAATATATAGAACATTTTCTTTAAAATAAAAAAGAGCAGCGGTGTCTGTCATCAGCATTTACTATCCATATCAGGTTAGGCTGAAAAGCTCACTAATCTAAAATAAGTGTATATGACATTAAGCACAGGAATCTGTAAAATGTAAACAAAACAAATTGTTTTCAGATGTTATGGTTGCCTACATAAAAATCAGAACATTTAAAAATTATTAGCAATAGCGAAATTTTATGTCAGTGTGGTTGAGATTTGGGAGATCAGTTATATACAATCAATTTTATATTGGTATACCAGCATAATTCAGCAAATGTAATTAGAGAAAACATTTCCCTTTCTAAAATCATCAAAGTATAAAGTGGGTAAAAACTACAGAAATGTATACTTCTAGATAAAATTGTCAATAAAGCACAAACCAAAATGGTGAGATGTCTTGTTTGTTGACACTTACTGGAAAATGTGACAAGTCCCTTTGTAATGATATGTGTACCAATGTAATCACAAAGAGAACTTCAAAAAATTGTAAGTGAATTGACTAACTGAATCCAAAAGTATAGAAAAACAAATGCCAAACATAGCAATATTTTCCTAAAGATTTATTGAGAAAATTATACCTTCCAGTTATTAAGACTAGGTCTTAGACCCTGCTTTAACACAAGCTCCTTCTAATGTGATATGTAGTGAGACCTCATAACCTCTGCATTCTAATCTATCTGTGCCCAGTGCTAAATGTCTACCATGTAGAGATGGGTTAATGGTCAGAGAAAATATCTGCCCTAATTTTTAGAGATAAGGCACAATCTACTCAACTCTCAGAGCTGTCTGTACCAACCTATACAATAGCTTTCCCTTGAGTCAATTTACACCAGTGTAGTTTTCTTATTTATTCCCTCTTCTAGTCCCCTTACTCTCTCTGTTTCTGCCTCACTGTCTGTCTTTGTCCCTATCTATCTTTTTCTGTGTGTTTGTGTTTGTGTGTGCCTACAGAAGTGAAAAGATGTCTAGTATACTGTTTTATGACCGATATTCTTATTCTCTTGAGACAGGGTTTCTATCTAGACCTGGAGTTATGCTGCTGACCAGTTCTCCTGTCTCGGACTATACGGAGTTAGTGTTACAGGCATGCACAACCACACTTGGCTTTTTTCACATGACTATGATGTTCTGAATTTAGGTCCTACTGCTTGAGCAATGAGCACCCACACCCACTGAGATCTCTCTCCAGCCGTCTTCCTTTGTGACATGAGACCTTATTACTCCGTTCGTTTAACTTTTTTAGTTCTTTTTTTTATTAATTACACTATTCATTTTGTATCCCCCCATAAGTCCCTCCCTCCTCCCCTGCCGATCCCACCCTCCCTCCCCTTTCTGCATGCATGCCACTCCCCAAGTCCACTAGTTCTTAAACTTGAACAAATATGTAAACAATAGTAACATATATCCTTCAAGAAAAAAATCTACCAGATTACTTTTCCTGCTTATTCTAATCTTTCTTGAACTCTTTATCTTTCCATACTCTTGTTCCTTCTTCCCCTGTGAAGCACACACAGCTCTTTCAGGTTTTTGAAAGATGTACTTCATGTTGTAGCTCCCTTTATTCTGGCCACCTATCTTTTGTCTCTCCTGACTCTCTTCCCTTCCTCTCTGTCTACTCTGACTACCCATCAGCTTTAAGATACCTAATTGGAAGGTTTGCATGTTGCTCTCCTTGCTTTGGCAACTTAGCAATCTATTCCACTCGTATGTTTGGTATTTCCCTAGAAGCTAAACCTTTCTACCCTACCTTGACCACTCACTCCCTCAGTTGTTCAGCCATGTATGTATAAATGACAATGTGATGTCTTTAGCACATATATCAATGATGCTTCTATCTCACCATAGTGAAATATTTAGTCATCTTCTAAGCTCTCTGCACAGCTCCATACAGAACCCATCTTGAGCACTGGAGTGGTTAATATCTGCAAAATAAAAGCTTAAATTTATCCTTCGAAACTGTTCTTATAAACTGCAGTCACCCAATCAAGAAACATTTCAAGTTTTAATCTCCTATATATTGCTGCCTTCCATACTCATTCCTCTACCTCTTTCCTCCTCATTAATGCAAGTTATTGCCTTAGAACTTGAGTATCTGAAATGACATTCATGACATCCATTTTCTTGCTTCTGTGGAAAGATCTACTGAAGTTCAGCTGGCTCTTTCTTCTTCACTTAAGTTTTCTCTATCCTCCACTGTGTCTCTTTCTTTCAACCTTCTTTCCTTTCTTCCCCCTTCCTGCCTTACTATTTCTTTTTCTACTTCCACTCCCTTCCCTCTCACACTTTACTCCTCCTTTTTTCTTCCCTTCATTTTAATTGTAAGTAAAATGCTGATTTTGGGGATGTATTAAATCATGGCATATCCAGTCACTTTTGATGTGAACTGATAGACTAAGATCAGAAAGGAGAGGAGAACCTCCCCTATCAGTGGACTTGGGGAGTGGCGTGCATGCAGAAAGAGGAGGGAGGGTGGGATCGGGAGGGGAAGAGGGAGGGGCCTATGGGGGGATACAAAATGAATAAAGTGTAATTAATAAAAAATTAAAAAAACAAAAAACAAAAAAAATCATGGCATATCTATAGATACATTTGTATATTTAATAATCTATACTGAACAATTTTTGGCAAACTTAATGCTAAAAACAACACAGTTTAAGTGCAACCAGTAACATATCAAACAGTCAGTTGTAAATCAATAATTGGTATAGTAGACAGAAATTCAATCTTGACAGAGTTTGGACCCACAGTGTCCCTTAGAGATCACCGTGCTTGGACTTGGGAAGTGGGTGCCAACAATAAGACTTAGAAATTGGTGGCAAATTACTCAGGCCTTGGGAGGACATTTGCTTGAGAAGAAGGGTGAAACCAAATTCTGTCTCTTTCTCTCTTCTCACCTTTGAGCAATAGTCTGTAAAAATGAACAGGCTTTTTATCTCATGCTCCATATATTCCATGTACTGTGCCATCATAACCTTGCCAAAGCAACACAGGTGGTTAGGGACTGAAAACTTCAAACTGTGAGCCAAATATGAACTTTTCCTCTAAATAAGTTGATAAACCCAGGTATTTTCTTACATCTATAGAAATACATATTTTTACCTTTGTATTTTTCATGCACAGGTATATGGCAGTTCACACTAATCATGACAGTAGGTCTTGGCAAATATCACATTGTCATTCTCATTAGTGATTATAGTAATCATAAGGAAATGGCCAACATTTTAGAGTAGATTTACAGCTGCATTTTTGTTTGTTTATTATTTTGTCTCTCCTTATAAGTGTCACAGCTTAGGCTTAGATTTTCACCTCACTTATTTTATCTGGGGTTCTTAAACTCTTACATATCCCATCTACCCACCGACCAGAGATAGTGGAGAAAGAAGGTTAGCTATTAGGTAAAGGGGGTTACAGACCTTTCTAGAAGTAGTCCCTTGGGATATGTCCACTCTGTTTTCTGGATAACAGCAGGCCAGTCCAAAGGCAAACACAAATAAGCAACACAAACCAGCATGATTCAGCAAATCTGGACAAGTCAGTGAAAGACACAAGATTTAGTTAGATTGGCCCCAGAAGTTCTCTGGAACATTTATCTCCTTGAAGTCAAGTGTCAAAGCACAAAGACCAGTGCAGTGATGCAGATCCAAAAAGCAATGTCTCACTGTCTGTGAGCTTCTGTACATGTCCTCTCCTCAGAGTCCACCCAGAGATTTTCTCAGCTGACCAAATTCATGCCCTTCACTCAAGATAGCTCACAGCAAAACAGTACCTGTCCTCTCACAAGTCAGCCTCCAACTAAACATTACATTCTCTAATACAAGACTGCTTCTAGCAAAACATCACATGAGTCTTCTACTCAACTGAGTCTTCAAAGCTGCCAGGAACTTCCACTTCATATCCGTGTTTTTGTTTAAAAAAGGGGAGGTGTCTTTTCTTTAACATTAACAGTCTACATACAATAAGGATAATTATGAGAACCATAAAACTAGAACTTTACAAAATATTTTAAATGTGCTGCTTATGTACAACACATAAAATAATAGTCAAACAAAATAACCTTAAATTTCAATCAATATACAATAGTCACACAAAATAACTTTAAAGCATGCACAAAATAAAATTAAATTTCTATCAATATATAATACAAAATAACTTAAATTTACACAAAATAAACTTAAAATTCTACCAATATATATTAATCCATACCAAAGTAAAACAACACATCAAAGGACAAAGAACATCATCCTCACCTTTTCTTAGGAATGGGAGATTTGTGTAGGCAAAGATATCTTTTGGGAGCCCTATTAAAATTTGGGATGTGTGTTAAGATTCTGGAAATCTAGCTGTATCTTTCTCTGTCCATTATCTGTTTTCTCTGTCCAGTCTCCACATTGTCTGTTCAGTCTGTTGTCTGTTTGTCCTTTGGGCTAGCCCTTATAAAGATGATTTGCACACAAATTTTAGAAAAGTCAGTGACTGAGGCAGTCTCTGAAAGTGAATCACATGGACTACTGGTTTTGTGAAGACATTCATGTCTCAGGTGATAAGGGGTTTTTCCCTGGTCAAATCTAATCTTTATAAGTTTTCCTGGTAACCCTATTTTATCATTCCCTACAGATAAATAAGCATAACCACGTCTCCATCTCAAAACTATTGCAGGTTTCCATTCTAATTTCAATACCTTCTTGTAGTATATTGGTTGACTTAGTTCTTCAGTTTTTTTTTTCTATGACCCAACAGCTGCTGTTGTTCCTTTTCACCAATATTAAGAAATTTACAGTTAAGACAGTATTATTGAGTCTGTCCCTGAGGTTTTTCACTTACTTTTTGTTGACTACACATCTGTTTTAAGGTAAGATTGGTTCTTTCTACAACTGCTTGTCTTGTAGGATTGTGTGGTATACCAGTAATGTGCTTTATTTTGTAATATGCAAAGAATTGTTTTATCTTATAGGATACATATGCAGGAGCATTGTCAGTCTTAATTTGCAAAATTATCACTATAATTGCCATTATTTCTAATAAGTGTGTAATTTCACAATCAGCCTTTTCAGAACTCAAAGCAATTTCCCATTGAAAACCGGAGTATGTGTCAGTGGTATGGTGTATATACCTTTGTTTTCCAAATCCTTCAAAATGAAAATATCCATCCACTAGATTTTTTTTTGTACCTCTAGGTTTACTACCAGCAGGTAACAGAATTTGGTTGTATAGAGAATATTTGGACATTTTTTAAAAATCATTTATTTGGCTCGTTGCCATGTGATAAACATTTTTTTTTCTTTAAACCTTTCCCATTAACATGATGTTCTCATGAAATTTGGAAGCTACTAACACATTCCCTATTTGTAATTGGTCTATTTCCTCATTTTCTTGTGCCAATGAATCTGGCAAACCTGTATGAGTAATATGTAACGAATAGTTCCTACTTCTGACTGCCTGTTGTAATTCCATAAATAACTAGGTTATTTCTGAGTTATCAGGAACAAATTCAGCAGTCTCTATATGCAAAACAAATCTTTATGCATATAAAGAATCAGTAATTATATTAAGATATTTAGGAAAAACTAATAATGTCATACAATTGCACACAGTTTTGAATTTGAACTGAGGTATATGGAGTTGCTTATTTTCTCTGACTTATAACCTACCATCTCCATCTTGTTTGCATCAGTATAGAATGTTGGTGCCTCTGGAATTGGTGTTCCCTTTATAGTTCATGGATTAATCAAATTAACTCTTTTTACAAACTTAATACGTTTGCCTTTAGGATATTTATTATTAATTTATCCCAAGTAGTTACTAAAAACTCTTTGCCAATATTCACTGATCACCCACAATGACATGATCTCAGAATTAGTAAGAGGTACTACAATTTCGGCTGGGTCTGTTCCTGACATTTGATATACTCTTATTCTACCATTTATAATTTATTCAGAAATCACATCTCTCTCTCTCTCTCTCTCTCTCTCTATATATATATATATATATATATATATATATATATATATATGTGTGTGTGTGTGTGTGTGTGTGTTTGTGTGTGTGTGTGTCCTTAATTTTTTTTTTACTTTGTTTACGTGCTAAGAAAATTCATTCTGGGAAAGGACTGGAGCTCCATGAAGACCAAATATATCTGGGCACAGGGTCTTTTCTGAAACTGACATTCAACCAAGGACCATGTATGGATATAACCTAGAACCTCTGCTCAGATGTAGCATGTGGTAGCTCAGTAACCAATTGGTTTCCCCAAGTGAGGGGAACAAGGACTATTTCTAACAGGAACTCAATGATGATACCCGATAAAACAGGATCAGATGAATGGGGGGAGGTCCCCCCCTATTAGTGGACTTGGAAAGGGGCACAGTAGTGATGAGGGAGGGAGGGAGGGACTGGGAGGGAATGAGGGTTCGGGGCACGGCTGGGATACAGAATAAATAAAATGTAACTGATAAAAATAAAAATTAAAAAAAAAAAAGAAAATTCATTCTGTAGTGCTATCTTCCTCTTGCATAATTAACCCAGTCAGAAAATGAGTTAAAGGTAAAATGATCAAAATACAATCAAGTTTAGGATCACTTCTATCCACATATGCATCTTGCAATCTTTGTTCTACAAGAGATAACTCTTTTTCTGCTTCAGCTGTTAGATATCTTGGATTGTTTCACTTTGAATCTGCCTGTAATGTCTGAAAAAAATACTTAACTCATAAGTACTCAATCCAATTGTAGGCCTCAATCAATTAATATCTCCCATTAAATTTTGAAAATAGTTAAGAGTTTGCAATTTACCACTATGAATCTATACTTTTTGTGGTCTAATTTTTTGTTGACTTACTTTATAACCCAAATAGCTAAGTGAATCTCTTCTTTCTATTTTTGTCTGTAAACCACAATTTAGGCATCAAATGTAGGCTTTGATTTTTCACCCTATCTACTTTATTTAGGATTCTTAATGCCTATACCTCCCTTCTACCTACTGAACAAAGGTAGGGGAGAAAGAAGGTTATTAGGTTGTAGATCCTTTGAGAAGTAGTTCCATGGGATGAGTCCACTCTTCATTGTACCAGCAGGCTAGTGAAAATACCAACACCAAACAGCAACACGAATCAGCATAATTCAGCAGATCAGGACAAGTCAGTAAAAGTCACAAGACTCAACTGTATTGCCAAGAGAGGTTTTCTGGAATGCTTCTCTCTGCATGTTCAAGTGTCCAAGCATGAAAATCAGTGCAGTGATATAGATCCCCAAAACAAGATCTCACTATCTGTGGGCTTCTATATATCTCCACTTCTCAGAGTCCACCCACAGATATTCTCAGCTGACCAAAGTCATGTCCATCTCACAAGACAGCTCACAGCAAATCAGCATGCTTTCCCCTCACAAGTCAGCATCCAACAAAACAGTAGATGCCTTCTCACAAGACTGCTTCTAGCAAAACAACACATGAGTCAACTGAATCTTCAAAGAAATCAGAAACTTCCAAATATATACATATTTGCACTGACATTGCTAAGCAAGGGCATAAGGACATTTGAAAAAATCAAAAGACTTGCTCTTGAGGACTAATCCCAAATCTCTTTACATAATTAACACAGGCAGTGGAATACACAATTACTTGAGAGCCAGTTTGCCTAGAGAGGATCTGAAATCACTGGAAGCCTTGAGATTGATAGGGCAAATAAGAGGAAAATAAGAAAGGTAAACAAAACAGGTGTTCCTGACAAACAGATAATTTGCTTGAGTTCCAGGAGTAATGTGTGGAAGAGTGTTTTAGGGACTCTGAGTTTAAGGCATCTCTTCCCTCTCCTGTCCTCTTCTCTCAGCTAGGTCCAAAAGATTAGATCCAGGCAGATTTGCATGGGTTACGATGACATTGAGCTACTGACATGGAATATTCAGGGAGATCTAAGACACTTCTTAAATTCCTGTGGATGCAATCAGGACAGGGAGGTGTTTTTCATATTTCTGAAACCAGCATGTGGATAAGGGGTTATTCATAATCTTGATTTAAGGGATTCGTGGCACAAAGTTCTGTAGACAAGAAGTCATAATGCAGGTAGAGTTGGAGACCTTGAGGAACAGCAGTTAGAAGGGGTGTGGCACTCTACATGCAATACATGGATTCAGTGACTTAGTATACTTAGATGGAGACACGTATACATGCTAAGAATTGTGCTGTATACTAATACTTTTTGAATTACGGGTGTGAAAGAAATGAGTGACTGTAAGCCATGGACCAAGAAGTAGAAGATAGGCAAACCTGTATGTGGAAACTTAAGAGGTAAAGCTAGACTGTTAAGCAAGCAAACAAACAAACAAAAAAGTAAATCCAGTTAAGGGACGTGTGATAGAAAGCATGAGAAGTCACAAAGTCAGACTTCACCTTTTAAACTGGAACATCTGCGATGTTTTCAAGTCTCCATTTTGAGAATATGTGTTCATCTATTTCTTCATTGAGAGAGTAGTTATAGTGAAGGAATCATACTCTCCTGTGACTATTGTATATTTGCTGTTCAACTAGTTCTTAAAACTAACTAAAAGGTTTTCAAACTAAATATGATAAATCCCTTCCCCTTGTAAATAGTAATGAATTTTAAACCACTTATTTTTGAAACATGACTACTTTTGCAACATGTAGTATGATTTAAGCAAGACAAAACAAAACAACAACAAAAATCACATTGTGCTGTTTAATGCTGGCATCTTGTTTCCAACTTCCATTTGAAAATGCAACTAATTTGAGTGGAAAATACAATGGGTTGTTTTTTTAAGACGGTTAAATGTAACTGTCAAAGATGAAACACAGGACAATAGAATCCTGTGGAAATGCTTGCCTCACATGCATGAAAACCTGAGGTCTTAGCCTCAACATCCACAAAGAAACAGTGATGCATATCTCTATCACCCAGCAACATAGGGGCGGAAATGGTTGGAACCAAGAGGATAGCTATCCAGTCACTCTAGCCAAAGAGCAAGCTTTAGGTTCAGTAAAAGATTCTCTCTAAAAAGTGTAATGGAGAAAGCCAGCCCACAGCTTAAAATAGCCTCTGGGTAGCCAACCCCAGCGTGCCTCGTGGGCAATGCAGATAGGTCCACATACAAGGAAGCAAGCCAGATCCTCAGCCTTAGCCAAATATGGAGTTGTTTGTGACAGAGAGCACTCACCATCAGGAAGGTGGAAGGCGGAAACCAGCTCCATCTTTAAGGCGCGGTATTACACAGCTCTCTACAGTTCCCTCTTTTTGTTTTAGATGCATCAGGCAAGAGTAGAGGTCTGATCTCTGATATTAGAAATATATTGGGACTTTGTACCAATGTTCATTGACCAGTAATTTGACTGTCTCCACAAAGGTGAGTTCCAATGACTCTTTATTGCTTGTTTCTTCATACATGGTCACTGATACATTTTATTTTGTCATCCCTTTCCTTGTTCATCTAGACCTCCACAGTGTTCTCCTTCCCTCTTCCTCCTCCTCCTTCTCTTCTTCTTTGTGTTCTTCTGGATGTTTGGGAGTAGAGGAGATGTTTCATTTCTTTTTGATGCTATGGAAACACATTAGAACATTACAAAAAACAGAAGGCTGGTTTACACCATTGATGGATATAAAAAGAAAGAGGAAGTGACCAATATTGCAGTTTTTCTCAACTATTCACTAGTGCTCTCCTACAATCTAACACTAGATAATATTGCTAATGATTCTCTGTCTTCCTGTAGTACTCCCTGGGGACAAAGACATCACTACAATTGCCTTTGGGGGCATTTGTAATTGTAATACTAGCACTATGTTTTAAATTCCAATGATCTCAACTGCCTTCAGATTCTTCAATCACCCCACAGTTGATTGAAGAGTGCTCCTCAAGATTTGTTCAAAGTTCATTTAAAAGGGAAAATAGTGAATATTATAAATAAGACCCCATGAAGCCTATATCTAATAATTATTAATATAGTTTATTATTTTATTGTATTGTTATTTATAATATTATATATTTATTCCTTTTCAAGATTTTCACTTTAAAATGATTTCCTTAGGTGGTTATATACCTTAGCAGACAAAGATGTTTATATCCAAGCATGATTATGAGCTAAGTTTAATGCCTGAAACTCAGAGATGATTATGGAGAGAACTGAGTTACCAACTGAAAAGTTGTTAATCTGACTTCCACACACACATAGATACGCACACATAAGTGTAAAAAATAATTAAAAAGTCTTAGAAATGTTGCATAATTAATGATACAAATAATTCCTCGTCATTCTTCACCTGGTTTCCACAAATGTTGATATCGTCACTAACCAGGGTTCAGTGAACAGTATCAGGAAATGAAAATTTTTTTCTACAATATTAACTGACTTACAGACCTTATAAAAATTTACTAACTGTCCCACTGATGTTGTTTTTCTGTTCTAGGATCCAAGTTAAGATGACAGATGATGTTAGCTGCCATTTCTTATTACTGTCTGATAACCTGCTATAGATCCACAATCTTATATTAGTGTCACATTTCTGCGTTTTATACAAGATTCTGTAGTTATATTCTAGAGCAACCTTGTAATTTTTTTTTTAATTTTTGGATCATCTCTAGTTTCTTATGCTTAAAATCAGGTCTGTCCTTGGAGCAATAATTCTTGAAAGGAATGTTTGTTGTTAATCACATTAAATGATGCATGGTCATGATTTGTCACAGTCCAGGTGATGTCAATATTGGTTAGTTTGTTAATATGGTAGCCTCTTTTCCCAGTAAAATTTTATGCTGTACCCACTCTTCTGCTGAGTGCATCCTCCAAAGATGGTGCAATGACAACATGAAGATAGGCTTCAGATACATTTGCTCAGCAATTTTAGCACTAATTCACACATGTGATGTTGAGAACTTGATGTTTGCCAAATCATTATTTTCCTCTGATATTTTCCTGCTACATTTATTAAATATCCCACTGTTATAATGTACATGTACACTCACATTAAACTTGCTTATTTATTTATGTAATATAGACTAATAAAATTGATTTTATTTTCTAAAAAGTAATCCATTACTGTCAATATTTTGTGAGTAATTGGGTCAGGGATTTATTAACAAAATTATTTGAAACCTTAGTGTTTTTCTATAATGTGTAATTTTTGATGACTCTTTATCTGCATGTATGAATATATTGCAAAGATATCTTTGTTCTATATACACAAAATTCTCACTAGCTTTCTTGAAGCACATATGTGTTGATTGTGCTTTTTTGTTTTGTTTTGTCTCTTCCTGTGTTTTGTCTCTTACCAAAAGAAACTGGGATCTCATCTGGGCACTATGGTGCACACCTATAATCCCAGAACTCTGGGAGTCAAAGGCAAGCAGATTTCTAGAACAGCCTGCCTGGTCTACAAAGTGAATCTAGGACAGCCAAGGTTAGACAGAGAAACCCTTCTAGGAAAAACAAGAAACAACAAATTAAGTAAAAAAAAAATAAGAAAGAAAAAAAAAGACAAGCAGAAAGAAAGAAAGAAAGAAGGACAGAAAAAAATAAACAAAAAAGAAACTGGTATCTCAATGTCTGTATTTCCTTATTTTAACTATCTTTGAATATACATAATGGAATCAATAGTCTTTTTTCTTACAACTTTGCTAAACTAATTTATTAGACAAAGACGGATGCCTGTGCTTCTTTAGCTTTAGATATTATTGTGCATGTAAAAATATTGCTCCCAAAATTAGTAGGGTGAGTTTCACTGACTTTCTTGTTCTTAGGCTATCTGTAATGAAGAGATGGTTTATACTTATTTTTGGATTCACACAAATTCTACCTAAGGTTGAATTTTATTCATTTCTTTGATTCTGTGAAATTCTAGCCTTGATCTAAATGTCAGAAAGATACAAAAAGGAACATCTGGGCATGTACAGCCCGCCTCCCACAACTTCCTCACGATTTCCTTCCCTTCTGCCAAATTTAAAGTGCCTTTGCTTGATTTTGTTTTTACTTAAGAGGACCAGATAATTGTACATTTTCTCATATTCACTAATTTCTAACAATAAATATCAGTGGTTGTAGATACTCCTTTCTGGTTGATTTTGTCACTTGTAACTATAGCTGATTGTTCTCAGTGTTAATCCAAACAATTCATTTGTGTATTTTTTCCCCAGCTGTGTCTTGTAGATGATGCATAGCTCAGCCCTCTAGAATCCCTTTGCCATTCTACCCTTTTAATCTTGTAGACACAGGTGTTTAATTACAGAGAATAATCTTGACTTACACTTTTAAATATTGGCACCATTATACTTCATAATCTTTTTATTTTGGTATTTTTGCTCTATGTTTTGCTTTCTTTGTTTTAATTAGGAAGACCTAGCATGCCGATGTTACTCATTGTGTGGTCATTAGTTTTTACCACTTTTTCATTCTTTCTCTGTGTACTTGTGGGCATTTTATCTTTTTTTTAATTTTTGTTTTTGCACAGTTATCCTTTTTGTAAATATATTTTTATTATTCTTTGCTTAACTTGGAAAGTAATTCTTGGTGACTATGATACATAGTTTTAAATAACTGCTCTCTGTCTCTCTGTCTCTGTCTCTGCCTGTTTCTCTCTTTCTCTGCTTTTTTCTGTTTTCTCTCTAATTCTCTCTCCATCTTTCTCCAAAGTCTCATGCTCAATTTCTGACTCAAAGATCTTTTGTTATTGCTTTGTTTTCTATCTCAAAATATTTGTTTGAGTATACATAATTTTTGAAAGCTTTTCCACATATTTCACTGACATAAGATTCAGTAGAAATTTTTACTTACACAGAATTTGGATTGGTAATTTTTAAGGGACAGATCTACTTCACTATTCCCTGTTCACTTTTGATTGCTAAACAGGCTGATAGTCCTTGTTTATTACCTTCACATTGCTCCCTGTGTCAAAGACCACACCCTTAGTGCCTGTCCTGTGTGTGTCATGGGAGAGACTGTGTACGAAGTGTACCTAAGTCTTGAATGTGCCTGAGACTGCTCTCTAGCATCTCTTGTCCTTCACCACTCAATTGGCAATAAAATGAAATAAAACAATCCCCTGTTTTCAGCTTTTCTTTGAATAGCTATGAGAAGTTTGTTGTTTTGAGGATGCACGTCCTATATGTTATGCACAGGTGTAGCTCCTGTAGTATAGGCTGCTGGCACCTGCTCTGATGGACCAGAAGCCTTTAAAATATGCTTAACCTCTTTCACATTTGGAGGGACTGCACTTCCCTTGGCGCTCAGCATCAGTAGACTCCCTGGTGTAGCACTCCTCTTTCATTTCTGCTTTTTTTTTTTTTTTTTAAGGACTTAAGAGATTGCTTGTTGAGATTGGTTCCATTAAAGTTACATCTCCATTCAGTTAGGGTCTTCAAATTTTTCTGAGGGAGTGGAACTGTATGCTGCCTTTCTGATTGGCTTTCTGCTACCCACATTTTAAAAGTTAAGGATTTTAAATGTTAAGGGTTTCAAGCTACTTCAGTTATTGTAGGCAGTCTTCTGTCTTCACTTCTAGTGTGACAGCCATTTCTTTCCTCAGAGTTCTCCAACTGCACTGTTCTCTTTGAAAAGTACCAAAGCCACACATTTACTCATGGAGAGAGGCCTTTGTACCCAGACAGGAGGTGTTTCTGGGTCCCTTCTTCCCCCTTCCTATGACTTTTTAAAATTGTTTTCATTGAATTTTTTCAATGAACTCTCTTGCTTGTTTGGGTGTATAAAATATTGATAATGCTCTTTGTAAGATGTTGAAAATCATTACTATGCACTGTGGTGTTCATCGTATTGCCGTTAATCATCGTAAAGTCATTGAGTATAATCACTCAAATAAGGTAGGTAATTCCACAGACAGCTTTATTCATAAAACTTCCAATTTATTAAAGTGTTTTCACCTTTAAAATATACAGGAAAATGTTAAACGGTGGAATTTGACCTAAGCATCAAGTGACCGGAGGGAGGCTCAGCCAGTGCAGAGTTCAGCATCAAGATGCTCTGCATGGAGCTTTAGCCTATGAACCATTCAGCCAACACTCATCCACTGCCTGTCAGAAAGCATGGCTTTAAATGCTGTGTTGCTTCCTCATGCTATCCTGAGACCTCATTGTATACTATACTTTTGGATTGCCCAGATTGAACACTCTCTTTGCCTGCCTTGAGCTTTAAGAGAGTCCTCTATACATCCTTCTTTGTTTTGGTTACACCTTAGTCTCAGGTGAGTAGTATCTTTACACAGTGCAGTGCCTTGTATTGATATCAATATGTCATTAGAAGAAACTGCCCTATCCCAATGTATAAAGGGTTAAGTATAAGAAGTTAGGCACCCCAGCAAACTAGAGAGCATTCTCTGGCACACCCCAGTTCATTTTGCCTGAAAACTATCTTCTTTTCACCCTTGTCTTCAGCAATATCTTTCTGAAGTAGGATATTCTTTCAATTTGTGGAACTGCCATACGTATCTATGTGTTTATGACAAATTAACTTCTGCGCTTCATACCACTCATTTTAAAGTTAAAGAAAATGACACTTTCATGACAGATTATGTTGATTTTCAGCCAAATAAGATGTGACATTTTTCATTATTTTCTCCATGTACAAAAGGAGGATAAGACCAGCAATTATTCAGTCATCAGGTTGAAAGTATGTATAAAGGTATGTTAAATCATTTGGCTTATATAACCTGCACAATACATATATTTCTTCATCCTGCCTCAGGTAAAGTCCTTTTGACCAAATACTTAAAAAAAAAAAAGCACAGAATATGATGATAATTGGAATGTCAAGGCATTGATGCTTAATACTTCAGCTTTCTCTCTGTGTACTTTGGCATGTGTGCTTGTGAGTGGTGGCCTAGAAAGCCCAGTACAGAAAGAAGAGTGCACAAAGTGAACGTGATCTCCTTCTCTACTGTGTTCTCAGTGTACGTGGTATTTGATGACAATATAGGACACATGTCCTAAAACAAAGGTTTGGTTCACACCAAATAGAGACAATCACCTGTGATTGCATGTGAGTGGGAGATAGAAGACAGATAGAAGCTGGGATCTCATCTGGTTGCTATGGCACACTCCTGTAATCCTAGCACTCTGGGAGGCAGAGGCAGGAAGATCTCTGTGAGTTTAAGGCCAGCCTGGTCTTCTAAGTGAGTCCAGGACAGCCAAGGGTATACAGAGAAACTGAATCTCACAACAAAAAAACAATCAATCAAACAAACAAACAAACAAACAAACAAACAAACAGAGAAGACTGATAACTTTGCCTTTACCATCCTGTCAAGGGTTTTCTCTTTTATTAACGTAATTTTAATAGATCAAATGCTTCCAACTTTCCTATCCTTGGTACTCCAAATGTGTAAGTGAGCCTTCCCACTCAAAAGCCTTTGAAACTGTGATTAAGCCTTTTTTTTTCTTTAAAATTTTTCATGCATGGATATAACCTAGAACCCCTGCTCAGACGTAGCCTATGGCAGCTCAGTATCCAAATGGGTTCCCTAGTAAGGGGGACAGTGACTGTCTCTGAGATGAACTCAGTGGCTAGATCTTTTACCTCTCCAACCCCAGTGGGAGCAGCAGCCTAGCTAGACCCAGAGGAGGACATTTCAGCCAGTCCTGGTGAAACCTGATGAGTTAGGGTCAGATGGAAGGGGAGGAGGATCTCCCCTATCAGTGGATTTAGAGAGGGGTAGGGAGGAGATGAGGGAGGGAGAGTGGGACTGGGAGGGAGCATGGGAGGGAGCTACAGCCAGGACACAAAGTAAATTGTAATTAATATAAAAAATAAAAATTAAAAAAATATTTTTGAGACAGGGTTTCATGTAGTCTAGGATGGCCTCATTCACCCTATGTAGGTAAGAATAACCTTGAACTCCTGATCATTTTACCTACATCATTCTCATGCTAGTAATGCAAGCATGCATTAGAACTCCCGGCTATGAGTAACTTTTTGGAGATGGTATAGTTATTGTAAGTTATACATCTTAGCAACCACAAGTATCTTTCCATATAAGACTTCAGAGGACAGAATGACAGAGGACAGGGCCACTCAGTGAGCAAAACACAGGACACCCATGGAGTTTTAGGCTGGCTGAACTCATGCTTTTTATAAGAGAACAAGAGTCTACCAGTGAGAAAAGGCCACATTACTAAAGTCAGAGATTGAAGTGATATTGTTACAAGCCAAAGAATCTAGGCACCATTAGAAACTAGAAAAGGCAACAGCTGGCCACCAGGATCTTGGAATGATAGAAGTCTTACTGACTATGTTATTTCCACCCATTTTAGTTTATCTGGCCTCTAGAAATGCAAAAGTGTTAACAGGTAAGAACTTCATTTTCACAAAAGTCCTTCAATAAATGTCTCTAGTGACTGTGGTAATTTATTTATTAAGTCCTTCACATTGTGTAAGAGCAGCCTAGGATCATGATATTCTATGCCCTCCATGTGAAACAAAAATCTTAGGACATAGAATCTTCTTTCCTTCTAAAGACTTGCCACTGAGTTAAGGACAGTCTACCACTCAATGTGTCCTGCAGTCCTTCGGTGACTTCATGTTAACTAGGTTCTCCTGGGATGGTCAAAGTTGGTTTTCCATTGTTCCTCTGCTAAGCTGTGTAATGTTATTTTTGCTATTAGTCATATACTTAGAAACAAAATTTAATCATTCTAAGAGAAACACCGAAAATTGAATGCAGACAACCTGAGACTTCCCTGGGTGACCTATGTTCTGCCTACAGGGTGTCTCCATTTTCCCCCATGTAATAACATCCTATAATTCTGTTCTTTTGGAGGCCCCGATTTCTCAGCCCCTGTCATGTTTTCCAAATGAATCTCTCTGTGAGTTATAAGACCCATCTTCAGAGAAGAGAAATCAGTACACTGATTTGCTCAGATAATTCTCTCTCTCTTTTTTCTCCCTCTCTCTTTCCGTGGTGTGTGTGTGTGTGTGTGTGTGTGTGTGTGTGTGTGTGTGTGTGTCAATGTTGAGTAGAAAGAACAACCTTAGGTGTTTTTCTTTGGGTGCTATCAACCTTGCTTTTTTTTTTTTTTTTTTTTTTTTTAAGCACAGGGTCCCCTTATTGGATTGGAACTCACTCAAGTACACCAGGCTAACTGGCCACCTGGCCTCAAGATCTCCCTCTCTCTGAATACTCACCACCAAGATTGTAAGAACATGTCATAATTTAGCTTTTACATATTGGATCTGGAGATCAAACTCAAATTACCAAACTTGTACAGCAAGCGTTTTACCAACTGAGATATCTTTTTAACCCTAGTTAGATTTTTTCTTTCTTTTCTTCTTTCTTTCTTTCTTTCTTTCTTTCTTTCTTTCTTTCTTTCTTTCTTTCTTTCTTTCTTTCTTTCTTTCTTTCCTTCTTAGTTGGTATTACCTGAAAGTATTCTTGCTTCTTCATTGTAATACGCTTTACATAAGGGATTATCCCATGCCTATTTCATGTTAGTTGATAATTTTCCTTAGAACCATACTTCTCACTTGGTTGTCATTTATACTTGATGAATAATGAATTATTAATTAGTTCTTATATTTTCAATCTTTATTTCATCATTCAACATTTCTTTTAAGCTTGGAATTAAAATAAAACATTCTAATAAATTACATTTATGAAATGATTTATTAAATTATCAAAAATTTGATACAATAGATAATAAGCTACTTATAATTTCCACTACCCCAAAGTTATACACTTCTGGTGGGTACCTAAAAGTTGGTATGATATACCTATTTATTTTTAAGTAATATTGAAGGAGAGCTATCGAGTACTATTCGAAAGGAAAGAAAGGCATTTACATTTAAAGGGAAAACTTCTGAGAAGTCTCAATTAACTGTGATTTATAGAGTGAATCTTGACTTCTTTTCTCTTTTATTTTTTGAATTGGCTAGCATTAGCAAAAACCTAAAAAGAGTTGGCAGGTTCTAGTCATTGGATCTGAGAGGGCAGTGAGAACCTACTGGTTTTGTATGGCACGAAAGACAAAGATGGAGGTGATTTCTGAAGTATACATATGTTGATAATAAACTAATGCATACATAAGGAAGAGTGAGTTGAGTGTTGTTGTGAATGAAAGATAATTTTTTTTTTATTTCTTGGCGAATGCAAACTGCCTACTCTTAGTTCTTCCATCACCGCCATCTGCCTCTCCTCCTCGATTCCCACAAAACTCTCACATGAACACAGGTCTATTTGGTGTGTTTTGTGCCCCATCAAGATTATCCAGAGACATCTGTATAATTATGGTTTGGAGTTTTCCTTTGGAGCCTGGTGTTGTCAGCTGAGAGTACATGACTAAAGGCAATGATGAAATCCTCTCCCAGAATCTATCAGTAGACAATAGTTTAAAGTTAAAAGGCACAGCACAGGAAGCCTCTACCTTTCTTAACTATCTGATGATAGGGCTGGCCTTATGTGGGCCCAGGGGAAGTAAGCATAGTTGATATATAATAATGGTAATGGTAGTTATGTAGATTCAAAAACATGGTGTTTCATAACCTTTGGTTCTACATTGCAACACTTACACACTTTCAGTAACAAACCCCTAAGTGTTAGAAGGGGTAGGATAGTGTTGTTTGGGTGCAAATCCTCAGCTGTCCTCTATTTCCTGCATCTTTGGCTGCCATGAGTCTCTGAAGTCCTCACTCTTCATTTTAAGGAGACACTTCTTTGAGTGTGACTGGGGACAGCTGTAGTCTATGGGAACAAATGTAGAGATTTAGAAGACAGTTTGATGTTATTCCAGTGTAGCTAACTATCAGGAATGGTTTCCCTGCATGAACCTACTACTACCTGGGCTGTTTACCAGGCTTACTGTGCCCTGTGTTGCCTGCCCATACACTCACATTTGAGTCTTGAAACCATTCATAGAACAGTTGGTTACCCAGACAACAACCAAGTTGCTTTTGAACAAATGAGCTTATCTTGCTTTTCAAATGGTTTATTTATGCCTTACATATAGCAGTTAAGATCCCCATTTCACACTTTCTCCCCCAGTCTACTTGCCTTTCTCACAATCTAAATGTTCCAAGACACAAGATTCTCCATGATCACTCTTTTTACCTATGCTCTATACATTTCGCTTCCTTAAGGTAATCTCAAATTAATTTCCTTGTTTTCTGCTTTGCACAAATACTCCATGCTATACACAGTACATTAAAGAGTGAACATGGGTGTGCAGGTATCCCTGTGAGAGGCTATAAAACCCCTTGGCTATTATCCCAGGTGTTATAATTTGGTGATACAGCAGTTTTATTTTCAGATTTTGGGAAACTTCCAAACTGATTACTAAAGCGGCTTCACTTGTTTCCAGACCCTCCAACAGCATGTAAGGGTTTCCACATCAGCACCAATTGTTGCTGCTATTCACATTTTTTGGCTACCATTCTGACTGAGATGAGAAAGGATATTGTGGTTTTTTTTTGTTTTTTTTTTATTTTATTTTTATTTTTATCAGTTACATTTTATTAATTCTGTATCCCAGCCGTGCCCTGAACCCTCGTTCCCTCCCAGTCCCTCCCTCCCTCCCTCATCACCACTGTGCTCCTTTCTAAGTGAACTTAGAAAGGATATTGTGTTTTTTAACATAAGTTTCCTTACTTAACTGAAGATGTTGAATATCTTTTAAATATTTCCTTTTAAGAACATCTTTTTTAAAATTTTTTATTTAACTTTTATTAAATACACTTTATTCCTTTTGTATCCCCCCATAAGCCCCTCCCTCCTCCCCTCCCCGGTCCCACCCTCCCCCCCTTTCTGCATGAATGCCTCTCCCCAAGTCCACTGATAGGGGAGGTCCTCCTCTCCTTCTTTCT
>REGO01000154.1:3745546-3777294 GCA_010120015.1 Rhombomys opimus | reverse complement strand
CAGTTCCCCCTTTTTGTTTTAGACACGTCAGGCAAGAGTAGAGGTCTGATCTCTGATATTAGAAATAAATTGGGACTTTGTACCAATGTTCATTTAGGTGTCATCCACCCAAAGAGCATCAGACCAGTCTGATACCTTTTTCTCAGAGGTGGGACCTGGGGCATCAACCCGCATGCAATCAGACATGCTCTCTTCTGGGTTGAGAGCGGCTGACCCTGAGTGCAGTGCTTAGCCTCGCATCCTGAGCGTAACATTTTAGCCCCTATCAGTGGACTTGCTATATTTTAGGTAATTGGACTGAAGAATTCGATACTATGATGGAGCAGCTGAGAGTGGCCATTGTTACGGCAAATTCTACCAGAGTGGACTCAGGACTAGCCACAGGAGTATCATCATGGATTGCTGCAGCCATGAATCATCTGAAGGAATGGGTGGGCATGGGAGCATTAGCAGGCCTTCTGGTGTTGGTCGCCTTGGTTTGCCTGTGTTGTATATACAAGGTTAGAGTCTCACAACAGTGTAATGCAGCCATGATCATTCAGGCCTTTACAGCCATTGAAGTAGGACAGTATCCCCAAGCATGGTTGGCTACGATAAAAGAACATCTTTTAAGTTTTGCCTTGCACCTTATCGTCTGAGAACTCTCTTTTTAGGCTTATAGTCCACTATTTAAAAATGAGTTGTTTGGATGTAGGGTTTGTTTTAGTTCTGTATGTATTTCTGACCCCATTGTGCTGTCAGACACACAACTACCATTCTCTGGGCTGCCTCTGCACTAGATGCAGAGAACAATATAGTTGGACTTTGTGTGTTCTGTAAATTTGAAACTATTAACAGTAAAATGTTGATGAAATGAGATAAATACCTTTTGTGAAATGGAAAATTCATTGGTGATGACATACTGTGGCAGGTATTTTGTGTGAAAGTGAAGGTTGATATCTTTGTAATATTCCCTGCCTTTTTCTTCGGGACATTGATTTATATGACATCTGTAATACCTTGAGTGAGCACAGGTAAACCTTGTCTGTAGACTGTCTGGATTTTTGTTTAAAGGTAAAATGAGAAAACAATGTAGCTAAGTGTAGATACATAAATTGAAAGAATTCTAAAACTGAGATTTGGGAATCCAACTTTTAAAAGAGAAAGCAAACATTATTGTCCTTACATCATCTGAAACATCATTTCCCATCTCTCCATCATCTTTGAGAGGTTCCAGGTAATGGTCACTTATATTGCTTGACAAACTTGCATGTGTCAATAGAACAATGAATTTTGGGGGACACTTACAAAATTGGAACCTTTAAAGGGGATTTTCCTTTTACGGCTGTTATCTCTGTAGAGCTCTCTTTGCTTATAGGTGCTTAGATTCATCTGACTAACCACACATCTGCATGGAAAATAACTTTAACCATGATACAAGAGCAAGCAAATTGGCCTCTTTGATCTCTGCTCCTGGAGGCCAACACCGTTGACCTAAGGAAGCTGTGATAAATATAGAATCATGGGTTGCAGGCCTAAAACCATCAATCAGAGGTGGAATGGCCTGTATAAGGTACTCTGCTCCTGAGAGTGTCAGATTCCCATTTGGAAAAGAAGTGCACCACAGAAAAATTTTCCATCTTCAATACTCTATGATTCCCTAAACATTTAGAGCTGTGGAATTCTTTCTGTCATGACAGTAATTAGTGATTTATTTATGGATTACCTAGAACATTTTTGAAATGTTTATAGTCTATTCCTGATGTAGAGAAATGCTTTTTTTTTTAGAATATTTGTTTTGCCTCTCATGAATAAAAAGGTGATTGAACAAGGCATGCATTCATCATTTCATTTATTGCCCTGAAACAACAAGTATAATTTATAAGCCAATAGGACATTGGGGAGTGTTATACACGTTTGAAAAGAATGTCTTAAATTAATGGGAGGCCAACAATACACCAGTGCAGTACCCCCTAAGGGAATATTTAAGAATATAGCCAGAGAAGTAACTTGCTTACATTCTACTGGATATGATATATGTTGATTTTTCTGGAATACTGATAAGGAGAAAAAAAGCCATTGACTCTGGATTGGCCTTCTCTGTATTTCCTAAAATATCTAAGAAGAATAGATTGATAATCATAGATTTCTGTTAGACTCAAAATGACTGCATGCCTGTTAAGGGATATATGTGCATAGGGCTGTTTCTCTGTCATTTACATAGACAAACATAATTAAAACAAATCCTGGAAAATTTTATAAACTAGTGACAAAGCAAAGTGAGTTGCCATTATATTGTCAAGGCCCATGTGCAAGAAAAGACCTTTTTTAGAATTAATGAAATTGATGGAAGTTATTTATAATGTCTTGTCACTATTAACGTCTTTACTCTATAAGCTTGGGACTTAGTACCATCATAAAAGTTATTTCTCTTACTTGCAACATTTTTCAACATGTCATTGCACATGCAGCTCTCTATCATACCACAATGTGTGGTTTATATGAAACTACTTTGCATTTTTAGTCACAGACATAGCGTTTTTGGTGTTTATTTTTAAAGAACTTAAGTAGATCTCAATGTCCACGTTTCTTATCAAGCCTAGGAGGGAATGACAATTAAGACCTACAAAATATCACTCAGTTCATTCCACATTCCAACAGATTTATGTGTGAAAAATCCAAACCCAGTTCACTGTAATTTTTAGAAACACTCTAATGACTTTGGGTATTGTGAAGATCAAATTAGTTCATGTCTGTTAACCCACTCAAAAATGCCTGGTGCATAGTATACATTCAATAATTACTAACATTATCTAATTCCCACACCAATAAAATTCTAACAATGACAAGTGGAATGGAGAGTGCCTTAAATGAATGGGCATACTGAAGACAATAATCAATGAAAAAAAAGGGGGGGGGCAATGAAATTGAAAGAGAACGTGAAAGGTTATATCCAAAGATTTGTAGGAAAAAACGAGGAAAGAAGAAACAATGTAATTATATTACAGTATCAAGAAATAAAAGCAATAAAAATACTATAGAGAGATAAGAAGGCCAAGCAACAGAATCCACACTAGATGGAAGAACAGGGAACAAAGCCCTTTCTACTTTGTGGTGCAAATCTGTGTACATCCAGGAAGAATCAGAAGTGCCCTTATTCTGGGGCATCCAAGCACTGATGGCTGCTAACAACAGTAATGTACTACCATCAAAACCAAATAAATTATATCCAATATTCTCTGCCTAAGAAAGCATGCAAATCATTATAAAAATTTATAGACTCTCATCTAAGCCAGTTATGACTTCAATGGTAATGTTTCACCCATAAACTCTGTGCAATCTAGAAAATCTACTTTTGGCCTATACATAATGTCTATCTAGACAGTAAACATTTACTTAATTAAATTATGGTCATTAATCCCTGAAATCTCTAGTCCTAAGTTTTAAGTGTCCAAGTAGATATCATATGTCTCAAGGACAAAAATGTATCTCTGGGCATATTATTTTCAAACGACAAGACATTAAAAACAGCGTTTAATTGTTGTTCCTCGGATAGTTAACAAAATAGGGGACACCTGTTTACATATTTGGTGCAATGAGATCACAAACTGATCTAGAAAGGAAAATACTTTATATTCATTGTCACACCTTGGTTTCTTTTTTTATTTTTTAATTTTTAATAAATGAATCCATTAGGATGGGTTCACATGAGACATTATGGAGGGTATTCTAATTAAAGAGATTTAATGAGGGGCTTCTCTTAGAAGAAGAGAGTTATAAACAGAAGGAAGCATAGAACAAGCTAACCACACTATTAAGTTTACTGAAACTAGCTTTATATGGTACTCTGGGTAAAACAAGTCATGATATCCTCAGGACAGTCCTCAGCTGTCCTGAGGATGCCTGGAGAACTTGGCTATTGAGTACTGATAGGTAGAATTATGGGAGTATTATCATCCATACAATTCCACATAAATGCAATAGGTCCCATTCATTAGAGAGAAGGAGCCAAGTAAGTAGGAATGTAGGTAATGAGCAGTTAATGATAGAGTGTTAATAGAGTATACATTGTAAACAATAATGTCCAGTTCTTTTATGTTTTAAATTTATCTATTTATTAATTACATTTTATTCACTTTGTATCCCAGCTGTAACCTCCTCCCTCCTCCCGTCCCAAACCTGCCTTCCCTCCCCCATCACCTCCCATTCCCCTCCCCAAGTCCACAAATAAAGGAGGTCCTCCTCCTCTTCCCTCTGACCCTAGCCTATCAGGTCTCATCAAGATTGGTTGCATTGTCTTCCTCTGTGGCCTGGTAAGGCTGCTCACTCCTCAGGGGGAAGTAATCAAAGAGCCAGCTACTGAGTTCATGTCAGAAACATGAACTAACTAGGGTTCCCTTACTAGGGAACCCACTTGGAGACTATGCTGCCATGGGCTACATCTGTGCAGGGGTTCTAGTTTATCTCCATGCATGGTCCTTGGTTGGAGTATCAATCCACTTCTTACATTGTTCAAATCTTGATTCTTGCTTTAATTCACATGGTCCAGGGAAACTTAATGGTGTATCATGACTGATCACAGTATCTGCAAAATTTAGTGAATGGAAAACTCTCTTCATACAGTTGGTCCTAATTTGGTGAGGATTCTCATTTTCTACACAGACATCTTTAAACTCAGACACAGCGTCAACAGACATGCATGGGTTGGTTGGTAAAGTGATTCAGACTCTATGCACATGGTACCTCTGTTACCATTACCTTTCATTGATATCATTGAGTGTCTCTTCATGGGTATTGAAAAATTACATGGATGTTAAAATGTGTCCTAATAAGTCACCTGAAATCGAAAATATTTTCTTCTGTTTTATTATAACACAGTCCTGCTCTTCATAATGATGGACTCAGAATTTCCTTATATGTTTGATGTCTACTGAACAACAGAATTCCAGAGTGAACAGAGAAAATCACAGATAGAAGTTACTAGAATGACTTCTACATATCTTGGTGGGAACTTCTTGGCTTTAGGGTATTTTGACCTCAAGACAAAATGAGAAGGGTCCATGGATGAAGTCCTGTTCATACACTTAAGAATTTTGATTTTAAATGAGCAAATCTTCAGAAAGGTGGGAAATGTGCTTATATAAGTTTGCAAACACAACAGTACGTGCTATTCTGTCTTGGATTAAGAGAGAGTTATTCTGAGTGATTGAAATAGCAGAGGTTTTAAAGTTCAGTGTCTACTACAAAATTCTGTGATATTCTTTACTATCTTCAAAACTGTCCGTTTTTGATGTCAGTAATGAGACCAGAGTGACATTTCCAAGTGTGAAATGTCCTTTTTTTTTTGAGAATTCATAGTTTTTCCAAATGTTGTTTGCCTTTTTGTTGCAGAAGATTCAAGGTCAAAGATGCCAGTAACTTGGAAGGAATTGCCAACAACATCTATCATTTATATGGCTCTCAAAATATTTTTTTATGTTTCAGATGTTTTCATACACTTAAGATTTACCATCTGGAGTACACATATTCTTTAAAAACCTTAATGTGTTTTGCTACACACACTCATGCAACTTAACTCACCTGGTCTTGCCAGTATAGTGGGCCAGCTTGATGTTTACCAGGTAGTCACTTTTATTCAGATTGTAAACAGGGATCAAAAAATTTGTAAAGCATCATGGATAAATATTCTGGTATTTAAACAACCTGATTGAATTCTGTTTCAAGTGATCTTCTTGTGATCTTTGAGAATAAAAAGTCAGTACGTTCTCCCAAACAACTTCTATAGATACATGGCTCATGACGTTATTTTGGTTACTATATACAGCTTACTTCCAATGTTTGAGGAACTTTATGTGTTTCCTACTGTTCTAGGCTGATGAAGCCTCATGGACACACTGCATTGTAGACTCTACTACTATCTACTTTACCAAAGAGGCTTCAGACTTAAACTACTGAGCTCAAATTTTCCTGTTTGACAAGCTCCTACTGCATATGTGAAACAAGCACCTGAACCCTGATTTCCATGCTAAGATTTCTGTATTTATCTCAGCTAGCACCAGAAAGCATGCAGTTCCCAGACCTTAGCCCAAGAACCACAGTTCAAGTCTATCCCCAAATTGGCAAAATCCAAGTGTGAAAATCCGAGGTAGTAGGTCTTCCAAAACAACTTCTAATTATGTAATAATTAAATTCAATGGAATGTCCTCAAATAATTCTTAGACAAGTTGTTCAAAAGAATGATTATAATTATGTTCAAACAAGTTGAAGGTATGAATACATTGTACAAGGAGAAAAATAAAAAGATGAATGAAATGAAGAAGTTGGAACAAGATATGTAATTGGAATTTAATAAAGAGAGGATTACTGTAGAAAAGGCAAACTGAAATGACATTGGAAATGAAAACCCCATAAGTCAAATAAAAGACTGAATGAGAAGTCTCACTAACAGAAAACATCATTTGGAAAGGCTGTGAGGGCTTGAAGACAACCTAAAGACATTGGATCACACAATAAAGGCCAGTGTTAAATTTGTAAAAGTACATAAAGGATACATGGAAAAATTTGGGGCTACCAGGGAAACACTAAACATTTGTTTTATGAGCCTGGAAGAAAGAGACTGTGATACTAAAATCACAGAATATCTTTTTTTGTAAAATAATAAAACCTTTAAAAATTTTTTTATTAATTACAAATTATTCATTTTGTATCCCCCCATAAGCCCTTCCCTCTTCCCCTCCCGATCCCACCCTCCCTCCCCTTTCTGCATGTATGCCACTCCCCAGAGAAGAAAACCTTTTTTATGTCTGGAGAAACACACTGGCATCCAAGTACAAAAGGCCTACAGACCTCCAACCAGACAGGACTAGGAAACAAACATTCCATGACATTATAATTAAAACAATAAAACACAAAAATAAAGAATGCATACTGGCAGCAGCAAGAGAGAAAATTTGTATCACTTATGTAGGCAGACCCATCACTATTACACTTGATTAATAAACAGAAACTTTGAGAGGCAGAGGGGCCTGGAAGTGTATATTTCAAGTTCTGAAAGATCACAACTGTCAATTTAAACCATTAGACACAGAAAAAAAATTAAAAAGTGAAACTCAGTGTGAAATAAAACCTCCATTATACAAACAGATCAAAAGAATCTTTAATAATTTAGCCACCTCAAAAGAGGATAGTGGAAGGAATAATTTATTCACTCTGAAGAAAAGGATAAAGTCTTGAGGCCAATGTAGAAGAAATATCTTGTGTATTGTATGGCTGTAGCATCTGTCAATAAAAAACACTCATGACCTATAGTTTAGGCAGGAAATGGGAGGTGGAACATATGAAGAGTTTGAGAGGGAAAATTGGGGTATACTGCTCATCATTCTTGATAACAAATTCTCAAAACAAAGAATATTCCTACATAAGATTGAGTAAATAGTAAGATCTGGAGAGGACAGGAACTCTACAAGGAGAGCAACAGAACCAGAAAATTTGAACACAGGGGTCTTCCCAGAGACTCATACTCCAACCAAGTACCAGGCATGGAGATAACCTAGAATGCCTGCACAGATGTAGCCCATGGCAGTTTAGTGTCCAAGTGGGATACATAGTAATGGGAACAGGGACTGCCTCTGTAATAATCTGATTGGCCTGCTCTTTGATCACTTCTGCCTGAGGGGGGAGCAGCCTTACCAGGCCACAGAAGATGACAATGCAGCCACTCCTGATGAGATTTGATAGACTAAGATCAGAAGGAAGGAGAGGAGGACCTCCCCTATCAGTGGACTTGGGGAGGGGCATGCGTGAAGACGGGAGAGGGAGGGTGGGATTAGGAGGGGAGAAGGAAGGGGTTTATGGGGGGATACAAAGTGAATAAAGTATAATTAATAAAAGTTAATAAAAAGATTGAGTAATAAGATGAAAATCTATAAGCTTCCCACTTGCTTTGAATACCACGCAGGTAAATTGCTGACTAATTAGATTAGTCCATGTCTCTCACTACTCATTCAGTTTCTAGTATGTGTAGACAGTCGTGATTACAAGTAACCCTTATGCCAATGCAGTGATACTGAACTCTGTACACACAATGAATTTATGTGAGAACAAATGGTAACAACTGTAACAATTGTCAATCTTTCCCAATTTCATTACATGCATGCCCAATTTTAATAATACATATATACATGCTTAATTAATATATACATGTCCATGTATGCATATATACATATCATGTATACATATATACATGTACAAGTATACATATTAATATATTCAAAATGTATTTTGATTCCCAGTACCTGGACGTTTTTCTTTTTCCCTTTTACTGAACTCCTTCTTCCCAAGAAGTCTTTCTACTGTTTTCTCGAACTGTTTTTAGCCCACTGCATTTAAATTCTATACTAAGGATAATACTTAGAACTTTGAAATTTTACTGAAAAAAGAATGTACTTTTTTTTTGGCTTTGTACAGAGGCTAAACTATGGAACAGGTAAATTTTTCTTTATGGAAACAGTAAATGGCTAATCAATTATGGTTATAATTGTTGACTGAGTCCATGCTGAAAAGAATATGTTTTTTCTAATGTATTTTCACTTGCTTGAACTAAAGACACTGACATAAACTAAATCCCATGTTTATTTGTATCGAGAATATATGCAGGGAGAGTGCCTTATAATGTTCTGTGTGGGGGACGAGGGGGAGATATCTGAGCAAGATGCTGTAGAATGTCAAAAAATAGGCTGTGAGGGAAATAAAAGAGCTTTAATTAGGTGCTGAGGTCTAAATGGCATCCATGCTGACAGAATCCTGTCAGAGAAAGGTTTCTGTGGCCCTGATAAGACGTTGAGAAGTGACAGGCTTATGCATGTTTTGGTCTTTGGTGAAGCTGCTATTAGAATGGCATTTTATTATTTTAGTGAGTGTTTGATCATCTCTTATTTCTATTATGTATTTCACCTTAACCAGATCATATATTTATCTTTTCATGCATTATGTATATTCTAATTCTTATATTTAAATATATGTTAGAAAGGACAATAGTTAGAATTTATATAGTCATATTTAATATATAAATAGTTCATCATTGATATGTATTTGCTGAAAAAATTACTCATCTCTGTATTTCTAGTTTCCCAAATCCAAGGCTACTCAGAACAAAGACTTTTGGACACTGCTGAATTGCAGTAGTGACAGTGTGGTAGCCGAGGTTGTAAGTGACATTCTAGATTTACAAAGTACAAATATAAGGCAGTCATATACATGCTTAGATGAGATTTACAGAGTGGTGGAACCCGGGATTTGCTGAGCTGGTGCATCCTGTTGGTGGCTACTGTGCTGAGCAGTAGACATTCTAGTAGAAGATGTATAGACATGTCAGTCACCTGAGCAAAGAAAAACTTGAGGGAAAAATTCAAATGAAGGAATAAAATAACATGTGATTTTCTTTGAGTTTCTAGAAAGTTAGTTTTTTGATTAACATAAACACACAGGGGAATTCCAATATGAGCAAGTAGAAGCACCTCCAGATCATCAAATTTTTTAGGGGATTCAGTGAGAACAAGAACAGCTGCTGCCACAGAGGAGGACTTTGAAGCCCATCCTGAAGACACCTGATAAACCAGTTTCAGATGGAAGGGGAGGAAGTCCTCCCCTATCAGTGGACTTGGAAAGGGGCAGGGAGGAGATGAGGGTGGGAGGGTGGGAATGGAAGGGAAAGAGGGAGTGG
The DNA here is from genome assembly GCA_010120015.1 of Rhombomys opimus. Taxonomy (NCBI): domain Eukaryota; kingdom Metazoa; phylum Chordata; class Mammalia; order Rodentia; family Muridae; genus Rhombomys; species Rhombomys opimus. The sequence goes on along the minus strand of REGO01000154.1, from coordinate 3,767,594 downwards.
GATACATCTGGGATACAAAGTTAACAAACTGTAACTAATATTAAAAAAAATTATAAAAAAGAATAGCTGCTATTTGAGGTAGATAACCATGTTCAGATGTTGGAGTTTCATGGTGAAAAGTCAGAGATGTGTTAAAACCAGGACATTGAGAATAGAACAGCCTATTAATAAAAGTGATCCCTTGTGCAAAGGATAGGAGAGAGAGAGGGAGAAATCAAAGGACAAGAGAGTGATCCTCAGTGCAAAAGATGTTACAATTGTGACAGGGGGAAAGGAAGAAACCAGAGGACCACAGACATGGAGACTGCAAATACTTCTTCAATGAGGCACAGGAACTGGAATCCTCATGGAAGTTCTCCCTCTGGGGTGTTTCTGTTTCCCAGCATGTGGGAACCACCATATGAAGGAGTTTTCAGCTCACTGCTTAGGGAATATCCACATGCCCCTGACTTTGGAATCTGTAACACATGCCCCACATTGATTTAGAGAGTTTTGGTCTTCAGAGATACTCGTTTGGAGAAAATTGCAGAGCTCAATGGAATGGGAAGTGGATCTGTCATACACGTAAAAACAGTTATCATCACTTTAGGACTGCAGATACAGGAGCTATGAAAGGAATGGTTATTTACATGGTATAAAATCCGGAGCTTTCTGTGAGAAAGGTTAGATTCCCCAGGGACCCTGGATTAGCTGTTACCACCCTCTTCGGTAGAAATGCTTAACACCAGACGGGTTTCCCGCTGTCCACGACAGGCATAGGTGTGAAAACCAAGATGCACCACTGGGGCTGTTCGCTCACCCAAAGGATACAAAGAAATGAAATGAGGAGAAAACACTCCTGGTAAAATTACATCTCCCCAAGTCACAGCACTGCTGAGAAGCAGGGCATCTGATCGACTATAATTGTTTCCAAACACAAGGCGTCCTCCTCATCTTGTCAGGGCAAGTGACACAAAGAAGAAAAGGTCAAACAGCACACAGCATGTGCTCTGTAAAACGGCACATATGAAAGAGGTCACAGCAAGGTCTGGTCTGCTGAGCTTGAGAATGTTCAATTTGTCCATGTAATTGACCATCTTTATTTGAAGCCATTATTTGATAATGCCATTTATATACAATGCACAGAAATGTTGGAACAGAAGGATATTGTTTCAATGAAACAAATCAATATGTAATAAACCAATAATCAATATAATACTAAATTGGACACTCCAGAAAATGTTTCCTTTAAAATCAAGAAGGAGACATAGGTGTTGACTTCATATTTTGCCCATACAGCACTTGAAATTTTAATGAGGACAATCAGGCAAGAGAACTGTACAAACTCATCTTAAAAATAAAGTACAAATGACTGGTAAGACAACATCACCATTTTTAGCTCTCATGCTCATGTAAACCAAAAGAACATTGAGATTCCTCATCACAGTCAGAATGGCAATTATAAGAATTAATTACTTAATAAATAAAACACATCTGAATACTTTATCTCTTAATGTAACGTGAGCGCAGATGAGAAGGTGGACCAGTTTCCACCTCATCTGCATGGAATGATAGGAGGACATGAGTCTTTGCTTCTGGAGTTGAAAACCTGCAGTGTGGAGTCTGTTTAGTAAACAGCTCTCAAAGAGGAAACCATGGGATCTTATCTGGAAGTCACAATCCACATTTGAACAAAGTATTACATTTTAGTGGCAACTGACAGTGTATCCAACAGTGTCAGTGTTTATGTACAAAATAGGGGGTATATTAGGATATTTAAGAATCTTTTTTTTTCTTTTTGTTTCCTGATTCCCTATCACGCATCTTTCATTTATTTAAAAATTATTATATGTATGTTTTTTTGCCTATATGTATGTTCACCATGTGCATGGTGGTCACAAAGAGGTCAATACTGTATCCCTGAAACAGGAATTTGAGATGGTTGTGAGCTGCCATATGGGTGCATGGAACTGAGTGTTGGTCCTCTACAAATGTTACTTATGCTCTTAAAAGGTGAACCATTTTTCTTACCCTCCAAACAATTATTTTCAAAGGCTGAAGTTTGAAGCCCAGTATGCGCTTATTACTCATAGAATGTCTGTCCTTGGATTCAAACAAATCAGAAAATTTCAGGTTTCTTTTGAAAGCACAAAATGCCAAATACAACTAAATAAATAAGAGTAATAGAGGAAACATCAAGTGAAACTCCAGACTATGTATTTTCTTTTAAAGTTTGTTGTTAAAGAACATTTATTCTCATTAATATTTCTGCTTTGTTGTTGCTTTAACTAAAACAATAAACTTTTATTAAACATTCTGAAGTGTGTCTCTGTCTTATGTACATGGTAGGGGATTGTACATCATTTTATAATCTCTTGGTGCTCCTTCTTTTCAAAAGTAGATTATCTTCTTATTATCAAATCAGGAAATAGACTCATGCTTTTACTGAGAAAAGAGATATTCTTGTGTCTCCTACCTCTTCCCATGATCTTCTTCTCTTGTCTTTTTTTTTCATGGTGGCTTTGAACTCCAATTATTTTAAAATTTATTTAATTTTATTCATGTGAAGGTGTCAGATCCACCAGAAATGGCATTACAGACAGTTATGAGCTGCCATGTTGGTGCTGGGAATTGAACCCTGGTCCTTTGGAAGAGAAGACAGTGCTCTTAACCACTGAGAAATCTCTCTAGTCCATTGAGCTCCTAATTTTGCATCCAACTGTTAGAACAAAATTATATCCTTGATAGTGTCACACCTCAACAGGAACAAATCATGAATCTCACCATGATTACTTAATATTAAATTCATGAGTCCACTGTTCCAATGCTTGCTGTTAGACTCCAGGATACACACTGTTATCTTCCTTGGCTGAAGGGCATCCCACCTTATTGTGTTGTGTGAAGAAGAAAGAGGTAGGACTTTGTTAAACAGGCATGCATGTGTAATATGATTACAGATTCATCTTAGTGTGCCTGCTGCTTTCACAACTTAAGTGTGCTATAACTTCTTTTCCCTGCCCAGTGATCTTTCTGGTAAACTCCAAAATCCTTGCTTACCATTCTTGTCATCCTCTGAGGCATCTCAGAACATGTTTATGTTGGCTCAGCCTCACTCAAGATCTAATTAACTTTAAATTATTTCTATACACAATCCCCAGGACATATCAAACACTCATGTCCTGTACATTGAGTCTGTCTGCCCTGGGCAGTGTCTATACTTAGTCTCAAACCTTCCTGGGGTCCTTAAGCTATGGGTCTCTAGATCTACTAATTAATATGTTAAAGAAGAAAAAAAGAGGAGCATCTGAGTTGTTTCCAGATTGACTATTACAAATAGAACTGCTACGAACATGGTTGAGCAAATGTCCTTGTTGTTTAGGTGAGCATATTTTGGATATATGCCTAGGAGTGGTATAGCTGGATCTTAAGGTAGCACTACTCCTAATTTTCTGAGAAAGCACTGATTGAATTCCAAAGAGGCTGTATAAGTTTACATTCCCCCACCAACAATGGAGGAGATTTTCCATTTCTCCACAACCTCTCCAGCATGTGTTGTCACTTGAGTTTTTGATCTGAGCCATTCTGATGGGTGTAAGGTGAAATCTCAGGGTCGTTTTGATTTGAATCTCCGTGATGACTAAGGATGCTGAATGATTTCTTTAAGTGTTTCTCTGCCATTCAATATTCCTCTATTGAGAATCCTCTTTTTAGATCTGTACCCCACTTTTTTATTGGATTATTTGTTTGTTTGTTTGTTTGGTATTTAACTTCTTCAGTTCTTTCTAAATTCTGGATTTTAGCCCTCTGTCAGATATAAGGTTGGTGAACATCCTTTCCCAATCTGTAGGTTGTTTTTTTGTTCTGATGACAGTGTCCTATGCTTTACAGAAGCTTTTCAGTTTCATGAGGTCTCATTTATTCTTGATCTCAAGGACAATGCATGGAGAGGACCTAAAACCCTGGCTCAGATGTAGTCCATAGACTCAGTCTCCAAGCGGGGTCCCTAGTAAGGAGAGTAGGGGCTTTCTCTGACATTAACTCAGTGGCAAGCAGTCTGATCACCTCCTGCTGTGGGATGCAGCCTTGTCAGGCCATAGAGGAAGACAATACAACAAGTCCTCATGAGACCTGATAGGCTAGGGTCAAACAGAAGGAGAGGACCTACCCTATCAGTGGACTAGGGGAGCAGCATAGGAGGATAAGAGGGAGGGAGGGTGGGATTGGAAGGAGATGAGGGGGGGGGGCCATAGCCAGGATACAAATTGAATAAAGTGTAATATTCGATAATAAAACAAATGAAAAAGAAGCAAAAACGAACCATCCCCCAAGGGAGGAGCAGCCCTGCTAGGCCACAGAGGAGGACTTTGCAGCCAGTCCTGAAGATACTTGATAAAACAGGGTCAGAAGAAAGGGAGTAGGTCCTCCCTTATCAGTGGACTTGGAAAGGGGTAAGGAGGAGATGAGGGAGGAAGGATGGGATTGGGAAAGAATGAGGGAGCAGGATACAGCTGGGATACAAAGTTAATAAAATGTAACTAATAATAAAAATAAGAAATAAGAGAGTAAAAAACAAATGAATCCAGATACTATTTTATTTTTAAAAAAAAACAAACAAATAAATTTAAAGAAAAAAAAATACTTTGCTTTAAAGAATTTCTTTTACAAAGGAAAAAAAAATGTCTTCCCCAAGGAAATTTTCACTCAAGAATTTTTTGCTTTGTGGGAAACTGTACCCAGACTTTCCTATTTCCATTGTCTTTAAAGTTAAGATTTGAAGGTGAACAGAAACCAAGGGACATATTAAAATGTATTGGTCAAATATTAGCAAAACACATTCTTGCTGTGATGGTTTTTGAGCCACCATCACAAGTGGTAAAGAGGACTGATGGCCAAAGACATGACTATCAGCTGGACGCTGTGTGTGACTTTCTGTGTGACCTCGAGTAACTCACTTAATTTCTCCCAGGTGCAGGTTCTTCATCTGGAAAATGAGGGTTAGCCCAGCTGAACTCTACGGGACCTCCAAGCACCAGCAACCTAGTCCCTTAAATAAGGCTAAAAGGCAAAAATGATTTCATGATCTATTGATAAGTCACATTTTTAAAATGTTTTCACTGATCTTAGCTCTTGTTATTCAAGGTCACTGGACAAAGAGCACAGCAAGCAGGCAGACCTTGTGAATTTTGCTGTCTCCTATGTCCCAGAAAGAAGAGAGAGAGAAAAAAAAACTGATTCCAGTAGCTAATTCTGATGTTAAAACAATATTACAAGAAATATCTAAAGCCTCCCGAAAATATTTTGAGATATATTAATAGAAGACTGATAAAGATACCTTTATTTATGCTCTCTCATGGAGTAGACATTTACTTAGAGAAATCACAGAAGTCTTAGGGGTACATAAAAGGTATTATTTTAAATCTTAATACTTTTCTCTGTTACTATATAATGCTGGACTAAGAAAAAATAGCTTAAAATTTGTAATTGCCACATGTTATCCAATTATTCTACTACAGCATTCTCTTTTTTCTTTTCTTTCTTTCTTCCTCTCTTTCTCTCTTTTTTTTTTTTTTTTCTGATTTGTGATATAGTCAACTTAACTTCCAGACATGTCTGGTTGGTTCTACTTGTTTTATCATTGTATTATCAAAATCCTGAAAGACAGAACTTACAAACATATCTTAAGATCTAAATGATCTAAAGGGATCAAGGCTCGTCCTGTAAGCCCTGCCAGAAGTAACTGTGTATTTTATGTAAGCTAATATTAGTCTGTTCATTGGGATCCCCATGTGAGATTGACAGGGATTTCAGGTGGAGGACTTTTGATGGTATGCTATGTAAAAGCTCCAGAAGATTGTCCCATTGTCTAAATTCTTAACATGGAGATTTGTAATGGTGTGTTCTCTTAATATGTGGCACAATTTTTTGTCCTCATGCTTATATTGACGTGGTAACTTGAGAACAAAAGTGATGGTTGATGAACCCTCACTTAGTATAATGAGACCTAAAAAGAAAAACAAGCAAATATTTCCATTATGTTCTTGACCAAGAGCTACTGAGATAAAGACAGAAGAGATAATTCCGACTTGGAGGTAAGGATGAGCTCAATCCCATGGAGAGGATGTTTTGCCAGGAAAGAAGAGGTGGATGAGTTACAAAAGTAAAAGAAAATTCTCAACATACAGGAAAATTTATCATATGTCTTCTAGAAAATCCAGAAGAAATCCATGGACACTATGTTCTAGCCCTAAGGAAGAGAAACCTATTGTATTCAGGGTGTGAGATTACACAGTCAGGATTTAAAGCTCACTCCTGTCCTATAACCAGTTTGATCTGGCTTGGATTTTAATGATAGTTCTGTGTAAGGTGACAGTGAGGATCTCAGGGAGACAAGAGGAGGGGATCAAGGAAAAAGCTCTGATGATTTTCTCTCTACATCAGAAGACAATCTGATAAAAGAAGGTAAAAGATCCCCAGAAATTCTTAGCACCAACAAAAGGTGGAATCTTTGTTTGGAAGAAGGATGAAATTCATCAGCTTCCAGTGCTGACAAAGACCAAAATATGACCTACAGTTATTAGGTTCCTCTATCAAGGCTGATAGGCAGAGTATGTGTCAATACAGTGTGTGTCAGTGCAAGACCTGCAAAGGCTGAAAAGACAACATGCCAATGTGGATGGAAGAAAACATCACCAGGTCCTACCCTTACTCCTCTCCCCAGACACTCTGAAGGGAATAGATTAAGGATAGAGTACAGACAGATAAAAGATGCAGATAGAAAAACACATAACGGAGATACTTAAAGGGGTTGAAGCTAAGCATTATCACATAGATCATCTTAATCACAAACTAGGCTGTCCAAACAGATATTCCACTGCATTCTACCAAATTTGAGGTAGTATTAATTATTGGCAGTTAAAGAGGGGTACTGAGGTTAAGCCTGCGTGTGTGTGTGTGTGTGTGTGTGTGTGTGTGTGTTTGTGTTAATATATTGCATCAAAATCTTTAGGATGTTCCCCACATTCTTAATAATACTGGCAGTCACTTAACTTTAACAAATGGTTGGGAAAAGCACATAGAAGAAGGAAGAAAAAGTCAAGTGTCTGCTTTGAGGTGTAACAGAAAGACCTAGAAAATTCATGATGATGACATGTGCTTTCAGGTAGAAAATAAAATAAAATAAAATAAAACAAAACAGAGCAGTGACTGACTCAGAGAATACATACTTAATCTACTGTCATTCTGCAGTCATGCGTTGTTATACTGGGGATGTTTATTTTCTTCAGAGTAAGTGAAAATTACTCAGAGCCTGGCTATAGATCCCGGTGCAGAGCCTGGCATTTTTAAGAAAAAAAAAAATGCCATCACATCCTTTCATTTTTTTCTTTTTCTTTTACCACATACAGATTTATAGTAGTTCCAGAGAAGGACAATGCTTCAGTGTTTTTAATACTATTTTATTTTTATTTTTGAACATCAATTTCATTATATAAATCACAATTATATAATTTTCCCTTAACAGGGTGTACTGATGATTTATGTAAGTCTTTCATCTCTGTGCATTTTTCCCAAGTTGATGTGTATAATGGATAGTATTAACTGAAGATAGTGTTAACAGAAGAAATAACTCTGTGGTATATAGAATTAAAATGGTTTATTGTGTGTCAAATATGGCTCATAAACATGGATTCAAGTCACTTGAATAATATGTTTCACTGTAAAAGTCTCATAAACATTTATAATCTTCATCATCTGACAGACTTATGTCTTTACTCTCTAATGTATGTTTTTTAAAAAGCAGGCAAGTATTAATTGCGCACATTTAATGAGCTTGACTGTGATGTTTCCATGCATGAATGTAGAATGAATAGATCACACATACCATCTTTTTTCCGTCACCCCTCTTCTGACTTCTCTTAACCTTCTTCCTAGTACCTTAATATATGCTTAAAACAGATGTACTATGTGGCAGTGTGTTTTCTGTGTCTTCTGGAAAGGCATATTGTTCCCATGAACTATCAAACTGTGTGTCAGTAGAAGACCTGCAAAGGCTACAACAACCAACATGCCAATGTGGGTGGAAGAAAACTTGCCCAGGCCCTACAACCCGAATTAACAGCTCCAGGTAGTTGATGTATGCTGACAGATGCATAAACTTTTTTGAAGGGGGCTTGGTGGACAAGATCCTAATTCTAAGTAGTGATCCCTAACTATACACAAAAAAGGTAATACAAATTGAACTTAGAATGTTATGTACGTATAGAAATAAATACAAAAAGAAGAAATTGCAATTTTGAGCAGAGGTTGGGAAAACATAGGAGGAGATGGAGGAGATAGAAGGGTATAAAATATGTTGCATATTAGGTGATTTATGAAGCAAATTCCCAAAATAAATACAAGGATCAAAGAAAAGAATTCAAGTTGAACTTTAAGAAACATGACAAAAAAAATATTGCCAATAATAATTTATCTTGGAAGCAACTGTGGTTTCTGTGAAGATGCGTCAATACCATGTGTGTTTTTATTTAGGTTCCAGTGAGCTATGACTGGGCACTGGCCACACATGGGTTGCCTCTAAGTCTGTACACCATGGCAAAAAATAAAAAAAATAAAAAATAAAATAAAGAATGGCTGGCTACTGTACTGCTTTCTTTGTACCAGACAATTCTACCAGAAACAAAATCAAAAAGAAAAAAGGAGAATCAAAGATGAATAAGTGGGTGTCTAAAAGGCTGAGGATCCTCCCATCTACTTTCAGGAGAGATTTAGCCTGTCAGAGAGACACTATGTGCAGTCTGTGTTCATCAGAGGAGGCCGCATTTGCTGAGTTAGCTGGGAGCTTCTGAGCCCTGCTGTTGTCAGGCTCAGCAGACAAACAGCAAAATAGGCTTGAAGGTGGCAACAGGCACAGCAGATCTCCCTCTGTAGGCTCCAGCCTGGCAGATTATAAAGAGGGGAAAACATCTAGCAGAAGACAGAGCCTCAGTAGCCAGGGAGGATGACCCCAGCAGCTCACATATGGGAGAGGTGTGCTTGCCTCCAGCCTGCTTCTGTCTGGGTCTCCTCAACACTAGCCGTTAACAAACAAGAAATCAATAGCTGCATCCACTCCATGCATTGGGGTTCTGCAAAGCAATTTGGTTCCAGGAAATCTAAATGATTTGGTACTGCGGATGCCAGTTTCAGGGTCATCATACAAAAGACTAACAGTGTGTGGGCGTGTACTGATGGAGTCCAGGGGAAAGACAGTCCACTAACACAAATGTCAGCTGATTCCAGAATGGACAGGTAGGCTCTGTCGCGTTAGGGAGGATGATTCAGGAGATGTGACTCAGGGTGTAGAATGGAAGCTGAAGCCAGTAGCATGCCTGACTACAGTGAATGCTCTGCATTGGACAGTGAGAAGGGGTTTTATTCATAAAAAGGAAGATGATGCTCAGAAGAACAGAAGTGCACTGTTTTAAAAAATCACATCACTATACATATATACACGTATAAAGGAATGTAATATAATGCACACAGATACATGTTTGTATGTACAACGTATACACTTACATATAGTAGTGATATATAAATATTTATGTTTGATATTTGCAGTTGGAGGTGACAAACAGAAGTTGTGTACTTTCAAACATAAGAAATATTAAAGATGAAAGTTTTCATAAGTTGATAATGCCTGAATTTTGAGGGGGAGAAATTAAATGAATCAAAGTAAAGGGTGTGTTCCTTACTTTGTACACTATTTCCAAAGTTATTAGGAATACAAGTTAATTTCAATAGTCATTTTACTATTTTTCACATAAAATTATCCACATAATATGTGAATGCTGTAGCTTCCTCAAGTGATCTGACTGTGTTTTCTTAAATTTATATGCTGGAATACAGATTACAAAGGGGATGGTGGTGAGAAAGAAAAGTTATGGAAAAGACAAAAATATATCAGTGAAGGGTTGGAAAAATGTCTGCAGCCATTTTCCAACACTGTGCCAGAGATGGAATCTCCCAGGACTTCCCAGTCTCCAGAACTACACAGACTATAATCTCAAGGATATATGATCCATGGCATATGGTTAGAGCAGCTAGAGCTGATTCAGACAAATAGAAGAGTTAACTTCTTAAATGTTAGTTCTTGAAAGTATATAATTCCAACTATAAGTTTGATTTTCATTTGCAAATGAATCATGTCTTCCCTTCCAAGTAAATGCAATAACAGATGTTTAATTACAACAGAAATGTTGGAGTAGTGATGTGGCAGTGAAGGTAGTTTGAGCAAAAGAGGGAAATTAAAAGAACTATCAAGGAAAAGGCAAGGGGAGAGCAAGAAGAGAATAGGGAACTAAATCTAGAGAAATCAACTATCTTTTTTCCTACCATTGGAAGCAAAGTAAATGCTAGTTCTCTACCAGTAGCTTCATAATGACTAAACATTACTCAAGATTAGTAATTACCTGAAGATAGAGGGAATAAGGTACTTACCTCCACAGATTATATATCTACCTCTTAAAATGACTTGACATGTCTGAGCACTACCTAGGGAATACAGTGCCTACTAAATTTTTTTTTAATTTGGCCCCTACTATATGTCAATTGTCATATGCAACACTGCATGGGAGGTATTATGGTTTGGTTCTACAATGACTCCTCCAAAAGCCATTGGCTTAACAGCTAGTTACTTGACAGCCAGATTATGTACTCTGAAGATAAAAGTATCATGAGAGCTGTGACCCATTCCATGGGTTGCTTTATTCATAGGTTGATAATTTGATGGGCTATTTTTAGATGATGAAAACTTAGAAGGTGAGGCCTAAATGAAAAACAGTTTTATAATTCACGATCTGCAAACCTTATCTTGATCTGTTCTGCTCCCTTCCCCAATCCTTCCTGGTGGCAGAGAATTTGGTTGCTCTTTTGACTCCCACGCCCAACACTATGACAACCTCTTTTCCATCATACCCAAAACAATGGAACAAGTTGCCCTCCCATTGAAACCTCTGACACTGAGAGAAAAATAATGTCCTTTATTTTTCAAGTTGTTTTGCTCAGATATTTTGTAACAGTAACCAAAACCTGACTAAAACAAAAACAAAGATAATAAGGACCCCCTTATATGGTAATACGTTTATGAAAAACTAAGTCACTTTACGTTATAAACATAAGCGTAATAATATCAATTAGCAACAGAAGGAATTTTTAAACCACACAACCGTGCAAGTGCGGAAGACAGGATCTAAATTTCTTTTCTGATTTTCAAGATACAGAAAATATGTAAAGATAGTTCTCATAACAGGAGTTGAACTTAGAAGTATATTTTGCCTGCAGCCAATACATTGTAGACAGCTCAAAGACGTGGAAAAATCAGTGCTTCTGGCATTTGAAAGCAATTATCCATCAGACCAGAATCCCTTCCTCACTCCTGATAACTAAAGAAATTCCATAAGGCATCTGCCTTCTGGCCATTTGTTTACAGAATGAGAGCTAAGAGGAGGTCTTCCACATTGAATGACTGAAAATAATGTTGAACTGTGAAGAGTTCACAGGGACACTGGGGAATTATAAGGAATTCTAATTTCAGTGTCCATAGTAAACTTTCACTGAGTTTGCTAATTGACAGGCAGTCTGTGGCTGCCTTCGCACCAGGACTGCAGAAGAGTGGGTTGTGGTGACAGGAACTGTCTGGTAGGAAGTTGTGAAACAGTTAAGGAAAAGGAAGAGGGGCTTTTTTTTTTCCTATTTCTCATTAGCTTGTAGAACCTCTTCTCTATACTCTGCACAGCTCCATTAGTCCTGCTTTGCAGGGAGCATGAAGAATTGAACCTGAAGTACCCACTGAACATCCAGCATGAAGAGGGGCCTGGGCTCTTCTACCAACCTATCCTAGCCCTGTTCTGCAAACAAAGGTGAGTCATTAGCACCCTGTTCTCACTGTAATGATTTTCATAACCTTTGCTTCTATTGTTCTTAGATTAATACTGACCACATCGAACAGGCAAATGGGTAACCAATTAACTGGAATTCTTTACAGTCAGGATTCAGCCCTGTGTCTCCATACATCTTTCTTAATCTTCCCTTCGGAGTGTGTTTTCTCATTTAGGCTCGAAGTAAATAGTGCAAGTCATAGGCTGGTTTTCTTCTCTCTTGTTTTCTCTTTCCTTGAAAAATAATGCTGAAGGAATTGTTTTGCAGTTGAAAATTAATGTAACCTATTATGTCCAGGAAATTTCATCAATATATTACTTGCCAAGCCCCTTGGCCATTGTGAAGAAAATAATTTTAATTTATCTCATTTTTCATTGCTGAGTCAATGATTGTTTAACCTAAACTGCCACTGTGACTAAGTGCCCAACCTCATGGTCCTTGGCTGTTTTACTAGGATTCAGCTATTATGCCTATCAGGTTCAGCCTTAGCTAAAATTGTCATATTAACAGGGCCACTGTCAACTTGCTTTTGTTTTTATTGTTTTAATTTCTGCTTTTCTACTTTATTTTCTATTTACAATGTTCTCCTTAAATGTTCAAAAATAATGTCTCTCTCTTTTTAGCCTCCTGGTTATTTTCTGTTAGTGAACATTCCTTTCCCAGCTTCCAGAACCTTTCCTGTGGCATGGAGCAATGTGGTCAGCCTGGGTTAATTTGGCTGTTGTGATTACAACCCCTGTTGTGATTTCTAGGCCGGTCTACTCACTAAGGCCAGAGCGGCAGCATCCCATGGGAGTACAGGGCCCAGGTGATTACAAACAGAGGTCTTTTGAACCATTGGCACATTTGGAGTGAAGCCCATCACATAAAACTCAATGCAACTTTCAAACCTTTTAGAGGTGATTTGATGATATTTACCGTGTCCTGTTTTTATTACTAAAAATACAGCCAGCTTGCTCCCTTTATACTTTCTATCAGGTATTTTATTTCTTTAGTTTGTGGTGTGGAAACATTGGTGCGTCTCAACCTATGTTTCTGAAAAGCCATAGAAAAAGGGTTACATATGAAAGTGTTGTTTGGAACATAAGGAACCCACCAAAGAGAAAACAGCGATAGTGACAAAAAGAAAGCAGATAACTGGCAACTTAATTCTGTGAAGGGATGTTTCTCGACTACCTGCCCGGCACCAAGGAAAATTCTTCTACTCATCCCTTCCTTTATTAGTCATTTGTCATTCCATTAGTAATTATGTGATCAGGACTTTGGTGATATGCATACTGGGCCATATTCACTATTTTGTAGATTTGGCCAAGTTGCTAGAAGTTGGGTACTCTGCTTGTGCTTGTCCCAAGAGAAAGCTTGGAACCAGTAGAACTAGTCACATTATCAACAATGTCAGAAAGAGGCAATGAGACTGGGAGGCTTTGAAATTGAGAATAAACACAGAACAGACATGTCAATGTATTCTAGAAGACAGAGCTCCAGAAATTGAAGTGATCTGTCAGGGACACACTGCTATTGCAGGCTTCTAGCTTCAGACTGTTTGAAATCCATTAGGCCACATAACATATATCATTTCAGATACCAAGCTTCTCTTTTGATCCTGTAAAACATTCCAGAGCCCTGAGCAATAGCTTTCTATGCTATCCTGGAAACTAAGTGTAAATCTGCCTGCAAGCTGTGCAAGGCATATATACATTCAATATAGAAAGTACTTTTGCACAGACACTTCAATACTACTGTCGTTAAGAATCCCCTTAAATAGGAGGTGAGGAAATTTCTGAGCACTGAAAAGGTCATGTACTCTCTCAATCCACTGGTGAAGCTGTTGATAAATTGCTCCTCAATTTGCATGCAGTGTTTCTTTATGGCTAGTGTATAAAGATCGAAAAGATCTGGACATGGATATTCAATCAGTCAATATTTGCTCAAGTGCATACTGTACTCAAAGTATTAAGATGGGTGCTTTGGAGAATAACAGGGGTCAAACACAATCTCTTCTAAGGGGGTGGAGGCTAATGTAATGAGGAAGCAAGTGTTTAAGTTCACTGACAGCGAAGTTTTCTAGGCAGAGGTACAGAGTGCTACAAGAACTCAAAAGTGACTAATTGTGTCTCAGAGTAGCTAAGGACATCCAAGTATACCCCCCCCCAAAAAAAGTGTATTCTTGATGCAAGAATCGGCAGACCATTGACAGAAAAGTGGCAATAAAAATTGCACATTAGAATCTGAGGAAGCTTTTACAGCACTGAAGTGTTGACACCTATAAAGAGCAAAAGTTAACAATTTTGAGACTTTACCTGGAATCTCCGGAGGAATACATAACAATCTTTGTAGGGTTTTAAAAAGTTAAATATTGTGGAGACACCTGTGACTCTTTAGAAATCAAGGTGGTAGTGTTAGAGGGAGGCCAAAGGCATTTGCTGTGTTTTCTACTGGTGCCATTAAGTCTTACCTGCCAGAATATGTCTTGACTAAGGCTTATTATCTCTAAGCAATACCAGGTGTTTTTGAGTCTCTAACTGAAATGAGAATGGTTGTAGATGGATAGTTAGACTTCCCCACACAGTAAGATTCTAAAGGATAACATGTTTTCTAAGCAGTTTATGGAAAGTACATGCTTTAAGTATGCCTCTCCATCACTGTTACAGATACTACCTCTATTGTGTTTGATTTCCCCCAATTTACACGCATAACCTCATGTATTCTGGGCTAGCCTTGAACTCAAGGATTCTCTTTCCTCCACCTACAGAGTGCTAAGATTGAGGATATAAATAACTGTACCTAGTTTTAGTATTTCCTGTTTTTCCATGAGAAAGTTTGGACCTTTACACTTGTATCAACTCCTGAGAGCAGGATGACCTTTTCAAAAAGAAGTGTTACTTTCTCAGAGACCAGTAAAAAAATGATTTACAAAATTTTATCCAACTATTGAGCAAATGTATTGGTCCTCTGTGTATATCTGAAGATTAAATCAACCTCAGATAAAAAATGTATTTAAGCTTAATATATGTCAGGACTGAATGTGCACACGGTTCTCATTTCTTGTATTTAGTCCCTGTAATAGAGTACAACCATTATTTACATATCATTCACATTGAATACGTATTATAAGTAATCTACAGATAACTTATATGTTAAGGTGGAATTTGAAAGGGCTATATGCAAATAATATGCTATTTTATCCAAAGGATTTAACCATCCATGCGTGGAATTTGATAGCTAAGAAACAAAATTAGGGGCCTTGGAACAAATCCTTTTTGAATATATTCAATGAATGCATTGTGGTCTTTTAACTCAATGAAATCCTATACCTCCAGGGGCTTTATCCAAACTCAAATTGCTAGCGAGAAAAATTTACACCAATCTGCCATACCTCAATTTTCCTCTCATCATCATCATCATCATCATAGTCAGGCTTTTCTATATGCCTTTCAATTTAGCTTCCCTTATACACTTTGATGTCCATAAACAGCAATGTCCATTCATTCTTACTCTGGGTCCATCACATTGCATCCTCAAACCCTTTATAGTGCCAGTGTAGTTGTCCCAACAACCATATTTTCCAACATCCCTGCTAGTTCTGATTCATCTTTCTGGGGAAGAATTTATAACTTATACAGTTATTAATAAATCAGTTTGCTGTTACTGTGACTAAATACCCAAGCAAGAAAAGTAAGGAAAAACTTTTTAGGAAGGCTCATTATCTTAGGTTTAGGTTGTTCAGAGATATTGCTGGAAGAGAGATCATCATGGTGGTAAAAACTGTGGCAGAGGAAGAGCCATCCACAATGGAGCTAAATAGCAGAGATAGACAAGAAGGGTCCCAGGACATTACATAGGCCCCAACAACAAGTCCTCATGACCAACTACTTTAACCTACATCTAGGTTTCCAGGTTTCCTTTATCATCAGGTAGCTGCCCTTTGTCCATATTCAGTGAAGACTTGGAGCTGTTTCCTCACCAGGGTGTCTTTTGTTATTGTGGTCAACAACTGAGGTTCATGATTTCTGTCCTAAGGCAGGCATTGCTTTTTATAAATCTTTTATTTAATCTTCTCCAAGGTCCAACACTGTGATACTTGTCTGCCTCATCATCTCATTTTAGACAAGCAAGTGTGGACCACAGTTATCTTGGAAAAGATAAGTAAATATTAGTGAGAATCTGAGTCCCTCCCCCTCTCTCTATTTCTCTCTCTCTCTCTCCCTTCCCCCCCCAAGCTCTCTGTGTGGGGGGTCTGTTTCTGCTCCAACCCTCTATCCCCAACACATATACCAAATATTGATGGGGAGATATGGTTACGGAAAGAACATTAAAAGAATGAACACTCTGAGGATGAACAAAATGGCTAACTAAAAATCCAGATGAAAGGGGAAATTAATGAAGGCAAAACTTATCCTGTGGAAGAGGTTGGGGGGTCTGAGAAACCAGAGAGGTCAGGGACACAACAAGAACAGGAGAACACAGGTCCACAGAATGAAATAATTAGGAAACATGGGGACTTGCAGAGATAAGGGAGCTTGTAGAAGTTCAGCCTACGTTCTCTGCATATATTATGGCTGAGTAACTTGGTGTTCTCGTGGGAATATTAACAGTGTGAAAGGGACCCATTTTCTTCCTCCTGAAGTGTCTTGTCCTGATGTGATATGATGGTATGTGCCTGGTCTTCTTGTAGCTTGTTATGTCCCTGAGAGGCCTGCTCTGAGGAGCGGCAGAGAGGAATGGAGATAGGAGAGAGAAGTCAGGTGCATATACTGTGTGAGTTAGGGAGGAGGAATTGTGGTCAGATTGAAATGCATGAGAGAAGAATTTAAAAACAGGAGAAGACAAAACAATAAACAATAAAGTCTTAATTACTCTTAAGACTTTGCTCCTGTTCCATTGGGCTAGAAGTCTTTGAGAATATGAAAATGAAGACCTACAGGAAACAGGAGGAACATACCTGTGCAATTGCAAGTTAATCCAGCCTGAAGAACTCTGCCCAAAATTTACAGCCTGCTACACCAAATCCTGATCACAGCCCCAACTTGCTCATCCATCATGATAAAACCTTAACAGTGTTCCTCCCTAGAGAAACCAGCACTCTCTCTTCAGTGTCTCTGCCCATGATACTTCATGGTTTCATTTTTATTTCTTTGTTTGCAGAGGCTAGAACTAACAAAAAGTACTTTTAACCAGCTTGTTGCCAGCCTCTCAGTATTTCCCCTTTTCTCCTGTAAATTCGAAATCTTTGGTCACTTTAATCAGCTGACTCAACCCAGGCTATTGGGGGCTGCTGAAGGCGAACATATTATTGTGCAAAAATCATAGTCCATAAAATGGACTCTTAGGAGGGTGGGAGACGACACTAAGGAAGTTAAGTACATGCTTTCCAAAGCATTTTCTATATCAGGGATTCAAGTTAACCTTTTCTGGGATTAAATGCAAAGGAATCTGGATGGTGGGAGGCAGAGCCTGGAGAGTGGGAGGGAAGAGCTCCGAGTCAACAATCAACTACTCGGAGCCATAAAATCAGAAAGGCATTGAACATTTAGAAGGAGAACAGGCTCCATAAAGAAAACAATGCCTCTTAGTAAGCATATTATCTGCAACAAAGCAAAACAAATTTTCAAGCATCTTACTGAAACTGCTGGGGAGGGAGATTGTGAAAAGAGTCTACTGAGTGAGGGATGGAGGGTGGAAATTAATAACATCATAACACAGTGCTCATCATTACTAACTTGGGACATGTAAAATATCATTGATATGACCTTTGTCTATTGCGGTGGTGCTTTTCACTTTGTTCACGGCCATACACTATGATGGAGAAACTTAAATGCTGGTTGAGCTGGACTCTGCTCTGCCCCTCGTTAACTGAAAGGGATCTGGCAGGTTCCTTCAGTCCCTTTATGTCTCTGTTATTTCAGTTTGAGACCAAACATTTCTATTATTATTTTTCAGATCAATATATCTAGTTTACCAGAGCCAAGTATATTCAGAGGGAATCTTTTACATATTTTCATGCATTTAATCTCCAAGGCAGCCAGGCACAGAGTTCTGATTTCTAGATAAGGAGACTAAGGCACAAATGATAAAATGACCCAAAAGTTAACAACATATCTCTAGGACAATTGTGTGTTATATGCCTTTGACTCACATTTGCTTCCTCCCATCTGCTTATTTGTATGCAGACTAAACTGAATCTCTATTCATCTAACCTCCCTTCTTAGTACCCTTCATGCTTTACCAGTATAAGAGGAAGGGGATGTTTGTCTCAGGCTAGAATAGAAAGAAACACATGGTGGCTGCTCAGTAACACTCTTACTGGAGATTTAAGCAAGGAAACGAAAGAGGTGAAGGGAGTCAGAAATGGAGCAGGGTCGGTATGGTTTCCTATGTGGGCAATTCCAAGCAGAGCTGAAAGACTAATGCATGAAGAAAGGCCCTGAGGAAGGCAAAAACACATATGGAAGAATATACAGAATGGAGATATCACACGCAGAGGTCTGAACGCAAGAAGGATTTGGGAAGCTACAGATAAGCTTAGAGAAGAATGGAAAATAAATCAAATTATTTCACTCATATTAACCTTTCATAACTCAATAAATATTTGTTGGACCAATAATGACTTCTGTTCCTGGAAAAAAAATATGCAGCCTTTTAACTTCTCAAGTCCCTTTAACACAGTTTTCTGAGGTCTGACACTTCATTAGTACCTTTGGAGAAGTCTGCTGTTTCTGCCAATGGTCTCAGCATAAACAATTAATTCAGTGGATTCCCTTAAAAACCAAATTGACCTATAGTCTTTAAGCCCAAAAGGCAGAGCTGGAGCCTCTAATAATGTAGGCGCATGTAAGAACAAAGCAAGAAATTTGTGTATAGACTTCTCTGCTTGTTCCATTATGTACAGAGGATGAGATGTGCTACCCAGGTTTCAGAATTCCCAAATCAGGGTACCAGGAGTTCCAGGCCAGCATGGACTGCATTGTGAGTGCAGAGAGTTGGGGTGGAGGAAGATCAGGAATCTACAAGACGTTAAATATTTGAACGGTATTTACATCCTCTTACAAACTCCATTATGTGATAATTCCTATATTTGTACTAGTAACCTATAAAAAAAATCACCTCATTGGATATTGATCCCAAAGCTTTGGTCTTGTTACACCCTTCCTAAAAGTCTGATAAAGAAAATGAAAGGGGTGAGAGGAGTTCAGGTATTACAATGTCGGACATGGTTTTTTGTGGGGGAAATTTCAAGCAAAGTTTAAACTGAGGAAAAGGAGAAAGCGCATTTTCAAAGACAAAGTACAGAGACTGAGAGAGAAAGTTACAGAGGAGGGATCTCAGTGTTGTGTTTCTAGCCACAGACTGATAAGCTAATTAATGTGTGGTGTCCATTAGCATTTTATACCCATGGAAACTGAGGCACAGGGGAGTGCAGTGTGAGCTCCATTTCTCATTCCTTATTGTCAACATGTCCTCATTTCTTGGTAAGATTGTGGAGTAAGGTTTGTAATGTGAACATCCCATCGGCCTGGACTGTGACATAGGCAAGCAAGAAAATGTAAATGAACCATCCAGAGGAAATCTTTGATTACACAATACATTAGTCTGATCCACACTTAGATTACTGTGATCAGTTCTGGTCATCACATTATGAAATAAAATATTGAAACACTTGACAATGCAAAGAGAAGGAGATGAGCTTGATCTTCTGCCATGATTATATTGTGTTAATGACTTCCAGCTCCATTACAGGTTCCTGCAGCCCATTACCAGAATAAAATAGGCTAATACAATAGGAAGAAAGTTAGGATAGGAGCTATGTGCCTTGTTCAGAGCATTTTAAAAAGCCCAAAACGACTCTTTAAAATTTCTTATGAATAGTTTCTGGTTTCTAATCAGGATGAAATGATTTATTAATGAATAACCCTGTAAACTTGGGAATAATTTATTCAACAGAAAAGACAAAATTATGTCACTCAAAAATTTAGCTAAAGAAAAAAAAAGAGAGTTGATAAATAACTCCTTTATGTGTGACTTGCCAGGACATAATTTCAGGCAATAACAGGACACAGGAATATGCTTGGTTGTCAGTAATGAACTTGTAAGTTTTTGTGAGAAATACTGGACTTGTCTTTCACTCTTCTTTCCCCAAGCTGTGACTGGATGGTGAAGTGAGTATCTTCACATGTTCAATCACAAACAGGGAGGCAGGAGCATTGGCATACAATGTAAATATGCCCAATGCATATGTTATTTAAGATACCTGATTCAAAACGTGCTTAGAAGTCCATTTTAATCACTACGAAATCATAAAGGCATGCAAGGGCATTTACACGAGTGCTTTTCAAATTTGTCCAAACTGATTTCAGGATGTGACAAGGTACTTCTTAGTTTTGGGCATTAGACAATCAGCAGTAATTGTGTAGTGTTTATATAGCGAATTATATATATGCAAGCTTCAGACTTCTGGTCCAACTGGTGGTGCAGAGATGCAAGACCTGGAAAGGCATCAAACAGTACACAGTAGTCGTAAAAGTCTTCCTGAACATAAATGAATGCCTGTAGGTATTATTGTGAAATTCAAATGCTCATTTCTATACCCCCATATCTGGTTGCAATCCTTGTTCTGAGATTCTCCTGTTCCAATGCTGTGCTAACACTGCTCTCAAATTGTCCACAGATATCCGAGTAAAGCAGCTTATAACAAATTGCTGAGCAAGGGAGAGAATAGTGCTGGACTTCCTGCCAGCCAAGGGAGGAGGAGTTAGAAAAGGAAGTAAGTGTTTCAGCCATGGCAGAGGTCCAGAAAACATCAGGAGAAAGAGCTGGAAAAGATACTTACAAAGTGCAAGTATCTCTGGAATGTATGCTGGGAGGAAGCCAAAAGAGTTTAGAAGGTTAAGATAGATTAAGAACTGCTCAGTTCTTTTGTTGCGAAGCTTATCATTAAACAAATATAATACAGTCTCAATTATTTGTGTGATATCTTAGTTAAGAGAAACTGAGAAATAAATACAGTTTTATGAAAAAAAAATAACAACTTTAACAAATGCCTTGTAAACCAATCAAAACTGAGAAGAGAGGCCAAGCAACCAATCACAATCATGACAGTCAAGAATAAACTGGTACCCAACTCATTTGTTAGGTGAGGAGGATGCCATAAAATCTGTCAATCATTACACTAGAAAGATTTGAACCTGTAAAAGAGAAATGCAGTAATGAAAAACTGAGATCGAAGATGGCAACGAGCACACAAAGTTTCTGAGCAGTGGAATACCTGAACTTCTGAGTTGGTGAATGGAAGGACCTCTAACCCAGGAAGACAACAGTGGAGCTTTCTAGATGACAGGGAACATCACAGGAGGTGAAAACTTTGGTCTGGGGCCCCCCAGGGACTTGTTTGGGGAAGGAGAGAAACCTTCCTTTGATCTCGCGGCACTCCCCTCCCCCAGACCTCCCTCCACCTCGGCACAGCGGAACAGAACAGACCTAACTGCCTGAGGTATACAGCCTCTGAAGCAGAGCTCCAAGCCCTTTAGCAGCAGGCAAAGATCAGCAGTACATGTCCCGGAGTTCCAGATCCTCGAGGCGGCTGCACCATCCTCCCAGGGCCCGAGTCTGCTGGAAGCCATACTAGATCCACAAGATCGCCATCAGTGACGGTACGGCCGCCCAATCCCACAGTGACAGAGAATACGCTATATATTCACCAAAACCAGGCAGAAACGCCATACAACCTAGATACACCAGGCGCTGGGCCTCCCAAGCTTGGAGAGCACAGTGAAGAGAACCCAGGACTTCCCAGAGAGCATCAGGACTAGCGACCCAGTCACCAGTTACAGTGGGACTTGGCGGCAGGGCAGCACTGAGCTGGCGGGGCACAACACCCCTCCAGTTTATGACTAACCAGGGCCAAACCAGAGAACAGAGAGCCTGGTCACGCCGATCACAACTGACGTGACCACCCTGAAATCTCTAGCGGCAGCAAGACCTCAGAACCTGGCAGTGACAGCAGCACAGAACTGGCGGGGCACATCAAAGAAGCAGGGCCAAACCAGAGAGCAGAGAGGCCGATTCCACTATCTCTGCCAAGTGACCTGCATGTAAGTGAGTGCACCCTTGAGAATCTGCAGATCCCCAGACCCTGGGATTTCTAAAACAGAAGCCAGGC
>REGO01000154.1:3654923-3740231 GCA_010120015.1 Rhombomys opimus | reverse complement strand
GGGGGGAGGTCCCCCCCTATCAGTGGACTTGGAAAGGGGCACAGTGGTGATGAGGGAGGGAGGGTGGGACTGGGAGGGAATGAGGGTTCGGGGCATGACTGGGATACAGAATTAATAAAATGTAACTGATAAAAATAAAATTTAAAAAAAAAAAAGAAAAACTGAGATCCCTCTGGATTGAGGACATAGAGGAGTGAGGGCTCCTCTAGAGTACTATCTGCTGCTTTAGAAAAATCGGGAGATAGCTGCAGGATGATGATGGAATAATAGTCACTTTCAAGATTTTACCTAAAGCCAAGTCCTCTGTCTCTAAGAACTTTAGTCTTCACGGAAAAAAAAAATATGTATATATATATATATATATATATATATATATATATATATATATATATAAAGACTAGGGGCAGAAAAGGAAACCATCCCCAGAAATCTTAAGAAATTACGTACAGAATTAAAAATAAAAGATAAAATTACAGAAAACATACTGAAGTTTTGAACAGGCAGAAATAGTGTAAATTTGTATTTAGTATTTTTAATTAATTCATTAATCTATTTATTTATTTATCATGATGTATTTATTTTGTACTCCTCTGTATCCCCCTCCCTTGTCTCCTTCTGCTCCTATTCACCAGCCCTTTTCCCCTATGTCCCTTCCCTAGTCAACTGATATGGGATGGGGATGACCCCCTCCCCTTCTGCCCGACCTTATCCTATCAGGTCTCATCAGGGCTGGATGAATCATCTCCCACTGTGGCCTGGTAAGGCTGCACCAGCCAGTGGGAGGTGAGCAAAGAGCCAGCCACTGAGTTCATGTCTGAGACAGTCTCTGATCCCATTACTAGGGCTCCCACTTGGAAACTGAACAGCCTATGGGCTTCCTCTGAGCAAGGGTTTTAGGTCCTCTCCATGCATGACCCTTGGTTGGACTTTTGGTCTCTGCAGGCTGTGTAGTATTTACCTTAATATTTGCAAAGCAAAATCGGGACTGTAATGGGAAACTAGTAGACCTGAATTATAGACTTCAGGGTTTGTCTTTCAGTAATTGGTAGGAGAAGAAGGCAAAAGGGAGGCAGGGGTTAGAAGAGAATGAGGGAGAGAGCTACAGCTGGAATACAAAGATAATAAACTATAATAAATATAAAAAATAAATATTTTTTTAAAAAGTCATTAAGGTTGTAACACTAGCAGATTTTTTTCCCATAAAACAAAGGGCCCTCTCTTCCTCAGTGCACAAGGAACATCCAGCAGGAGAGATGATAGTCTTTACAATGAAGTATCTTTTAATATAGTTGAAGAGTAGTGAACAATGGCAATCCCAGCACTCAGAAAGTGGAGGCAGGAAGAGCAGAAGTTCAAGGGTTATGTAACAAACAGAAAAATGAAAGTTAAAAGAAAAAGAAATAAACAGGAGTCTCACAGGGGAGAAGTTTCCTATCATTTGCAAGGTCATTAGTTTGACACCAACACTGAATAAATGAATGAGTAAGTAAATAAATGTATAAATAAATGTATTATAAAATGTGTAAATAATAAGTAAATGACACATGGCATGGATTTGGATCCATAATAACTAATCTAGAAATAAATACTAGAAGTCAATTTAGAATTTCTCTGAAATTCAGAAAGTAAACCACCCACTTCTCAATAAAATGTGGATAAGGAAAAAGTAACAAAAGATATTTTTAAAAATGAATTACATGGAAACTTAAAAACGTAATTTCAACATTTGTAATACTTAGTTCAGTCAATAATAAAGGCAAAGAAGAGTATGGCTTGATTGCATTATAAGAGAAGAAGGACCACAAAGAGCTAAAAATGCAAACATTCCATAAGAAATTAGTAAATTAGAGCAAATTAAATCCACAAATATCAGAAAAGAATAGATGTTAATAAAGCTAAAATCAGTTACCTTTAACTAAAAAAAAAACAATGGCAAGAATAAATTAAGTCAAAACACTTTGTTTAATAGTGTCAGTAAGATTAATAAACTTCTGTCTAAAAAGACATGAAAATAAGAAGAAATATAGACAAAGAGAGAGGAGAATGGGGAGGACAAGACATAAGTGACCAAAGTATCTCCACAGAGTCATCACTGCCCAAATATGGGAGCTGGAATATTAGGCTTATCATAAAGAAAACCATGAGCAAATATCAGATTATTAATTTAGTGAATGGACAACTTAGATGGAATAAACAAATTAAATTAGAAATAAAACAGAAAATACAAGATTCATTCATGAAAAAATAAATAACCCAAATAGTCCCAAATTCTGTTTTAGAAATGAAATTTGTAATTGAAACTTTTTAAAAATGAGATATCAAGTTCAAAAGAATATTTGGATCTTGAGCTTCTTTGGATGTTCTAGCAGGGGAGCACAGCTACTCTTATACCCTTGACCAAAAACCAGTCTTCCTCTATTTGGGGAAGGTCATGTGGTCTTTGACCTAGCACACAGATTCAGAAGAGATACACAAACATGAAATTTGCAGACAAATGGATGGAACTAGAAAAGATCTTCCTAAATGAGGTAATACAGAACCAGAAAGACACACATAGTATATACTCACTGATAAGCAGATATTAATAACATAATACAGGTCAACCAAACTACAATCTACAGATCTAAAGAAGCTGAATAATAAGGAGGACCATGGGGTACAATGATCAATCCTCACTTAGAAACACAAATGCAATGGACAGTGGATGTAGGCGCAAACATCTAACAGGACAGGAGCCTACCACAGAGGGCCTCTGCAAGACTCTACCTAGCAGTGTATCAAAGCAGATATTAAGACTCATAACCAAACCTCTGGCAGAATGCAGCGAATCAAAAAAAAAAGGGGGGGGAGTTAATATGACCTGGAGAGGACAGGAGTTCCACAAAGACCAAATATATCTGGGCACAGGGGTCTTTTATGAGACTGTTTCTCCGAACAAGGACGATGTATGTATGCAACCTGGAGCCTCTGCTCAGATGTAGTCCTTGGTACCTCAGTATCCAAGTGGGTACCCTAAGAAGGAGAACAGGGACTGTTTCTGACATGAACTTCATGGCCAGCTCTTTGACCTCCCCTCCCCCCTCCCCCGGAAGGAGGAGCAGCCCTGTTAGGCCACAGAGGAGGGCTTTGTAGCCAGTCCTGAAGACACCTGATAAACCTGATAAACACCGGATAAAAAGTATCAGATGTAAGAGGAGGAGGTTCTCCCTTATCAGTGGACTTGGAAAGGGGCAGGGAGGAGATGATGGTGGGAGGGTGAGATTGGGAAGGAAAGAGGGAGTGGGATACAAAGTTAACAAAGTGTAACTAATATTAAAAAAATAAAAATTAAAAAATAGAAAATTAAGTTGCAATGATGTATAGATATAAATACTTAAAATATACAGTAAAATGCTAATAGATAATCCAAAATATAAAAAGTTATCTAAACTTAGCCTCTCAATGTCATATACATTACTTGCAATATTTGAAATTCAGTATAATTTATGACTTAATATGTTGAAGACAAAAGACCCCACACACACAACACATTTTATGCATAAAAGTCATAGCAATCAATTAACAAAGGAAGATGGGAGAAGTACTTCTAACTTCCAAGGAGCTTCTATAAAACCCTGATATCTAAAACCCAAAATAACAGTAATCAACTGAGTAGATTTTCTTGTGCTGAGAATCTGCAAAAGACCTATCTCTTTTCCATTTTGTTTTTTTTTATATTTCCATTAATTGAATGAAACAAGACAAAGAAATATATTCCATATTTGTAAATACATATTCATAGAAGTCATGATCATCCATTTAAAACATGTTGTGCACTGAAAAAAATCTACTGGCATGAATAAGTTAGTTTATTAAAATGTAAGAATACAAAGATGACTTTATAAAACTTTTATAGCTATAAGTAATAGACACAACCAATTATAAGTTGAAATTAAAAACAAAATATCCTTTACAACAGAATTATATACATGGTATGTTTAAGACTGAATCTACAAAGACTTCTGATATCTGGACAATGAAAATTAAATGTAAATATATACATATGTATATGATGAAATAAATTATGTAAATTAAAATAGAAATTGTTTTAAATAAGGGGGATCTAAATAAGTGGAGAAATGTACCATGCTTATGGGTCAGAAAATTGAATATTCAGATAGCTTTCTCCAAACTTATCTAATGACTCTAGGCAAATACTATGAAACTTTGAAACCTTAAGGGTGTTGTAGAGGAGGACTTTGCAGCCATTCCTGAAGATACCTGATAAAACAGGGTCAGATGAAAGGGGAGGAGGTCCTCCCCAAGCAGTGGACTTGGAAAGGGGCAGGGAAGAAATGAGGGAGGGAGGGTGCGGTTGGGAGGGAATGAGGGAGCAGGATATAGCTGGGATACAGAGTTAATAAAATGTAACTAATAATAAAAAAAAAAATGAAAAAAATCTAGAAAAAAAAGAATTGTAGAAATTGACAAGCAAATCTTAAAACTAATACAAAACTGCAGAAGATTTGGATTAGGGAAAAGTCATGTATCTTTAACTTTGGGGGAAAACAAAAATTACTGCCAACTGAGTTCAAAATTATGCTAGTTAATCTATATTTTCAACTGGACTGGATTTAGAATCTCTGCATGTCTGTGAGGGCATTTCTACAGAGGATTATCTGAAGAGCAAGAGCCACCCTCTCAGTGTAGACCAGAATGTAACACAAAGAGTTAAGGGAGAAAGAGCTTAGCACCAGCATTTGCCTCTCCTTCCTGGCTGCAGCCAAAGTTGCTCAAAGTCTCCATGTTTCTACTGTCATGTCTCTCAATATAATGTTCCAGCCTCCCTCCAACTATGAGTCTAAATAAACTTTATTTTTTTCTGTCAGATTTTTTTGTCACAGCAATGGAAAATAAAACTAATAAAGTATCTTATTCAAGGCTACAGTTGAGAAATAATTCAATAAAACAGAATATAGACTCCACAACCATATATATATATATATATATATATATATATGTATGTATATATATATACATATATATATATATATGAGTGTGTGTGTAATTTTATTTTAATAAGAATGCAAATTAAATTTTAGGGAAAGAACATTTTCTTCACAGAAAAACTGGAACAAATGAATATTTATGTGCTAAGCAAAGTGAACAATGATTCATTCCTTAATCAGATACTAAAATTTTAACCAAAAAATACAGAACATTATTTTACATGTAGTATCTGTAATGTTACCATGTCTAGACCCACCCATAAAAAATCTTTACATAGCTATTATGATGAAAATGAAAAGATAATCCATTGACTAGTACCATACATTACCTTAAATTAAAACTGATTTATGTCTAGAATATGTAAAAAAGGCTAAAACATAAATTGAAACACAAAGGTATTTGAGTCAAGACTGTTCTATAGATGGTATACTGGTGAAAAATAAGTCATACATATACTTAACTTCATTGGAAATCAAACTTATCTCAAAAATGTTCTCTTTAATTATAACTTATTACAATTTATCCAATTCGTATCCAGGCTATGGCTCCCTCCCTGGTCTACTCCCAATCCCATCCTATGCCTGTCCCCTCTGCCTCTCCCCTAGTCCTAGACCACTGATAGGGGAGGTCCTTCTTCCCTTCTTCTATTTGACCCTAACCTGTCAAGTGTCATAAGGATTTGTTGCATTGTCTTCCTCTGTGGCCTGGCAAGGCTGCACCCTTCAAGAGGAGGTGATCAGAGAGCCTGCTACTGAGTTCATATCAGAGACAGCCCATGCTCTCCTTAGTAGGGATCCCCCTTAGAGACTGAGTCTTTGGGCTACATCTGAGCTGGCATTTTGGGTCATCTTCATGCATGGTCCTTGGCTGGAGGTATCAGTCACTGCAGGGCTACCAGGGCTCAGTATTTTTTGGCTCTGTTCATCGACTTTTGAAGCTCCTGCCCACTCCAGGTCTTTCTATCTCCCTGTTCTTTCATAAAATTCCATGTCCTCTGCCCAAAGTTTGAGTCTCAGCCTCTGCTTCTGTACTTCAATCAGTAGACTCTTTCAGAGGCTGACTGTGTCAAGCTCCTGTCCTATTCCCTGTCTTCTCCTGCTTCCAGTGTCTATAGCATTTGTTCTTCTGAATGAGGATTGAGCATCTTCCCTAGGGTCTTCCTTGTTGTTTAGCTTCTTTAGGAGTATAGATATTAGTATGTTCATCCAATATTTTATGGTTAATATTCACTTATGAGTGATACATACCATGTGTGTCTTCATGCTTTTGGGTCACCTCACTCAAGATAATCTTTGATAATTCTTGCGATTTGCCTGCATATTTCATGATTGTTTTTAGTAGCTGACTACTATTCCATTGTGTAACGTGCCACAATTTCTCTAATTGAAACAACTAACCATTCCAAATGTTTCAAGTAACTGGAGAAACTAAGATTTCACATATGCTTCTTTTGAAAACATAAATTTGTACTACCACTTTTGAATACAGTAGAACAAATTCTAAATCATCATAGAGCTCTCACGTCACCTAAGCACACACGTGTAGAGTATGTTCTAAACGGTGTTGTTTTTAAGCATTCTAAACTGCTTACATCACCTTACATCACCATCTGAAATGCAGGAAAAAAAATGTGGTTCACCAACATAAAAGGAATTAGTTCTTTTTATGGAGCTTCAAATATGATGACAGTGGAAAAGGAGGTGGATCCAGGCTAGAGTGAAGGTTCAGTCTGTACGTACTTGCCATACAATTAGAGAGCCTGAGTTCTTTCCATAACACTCACACACACACACAAAGAAAAAGAAATCTCAGCATTGTATAGTCTGTTTGCAAACCCGATACTAGGAAGACATAGGCAGAAAATCTCTGGGGCTTTCTGGTAACCCTGTTTCACCTAATACGATAGTTACAGGTTCCCTGAGATAGCCTGTCTCAAAAAGTAAGGAGATTGACTGACACCTGATATTGATGTCTAGCTTTCAGAAGCTCGTATATAAGCATACAAAGACATACACACATGTATGCATACATATGCACGTACCTACATATATATATATATATATGTGCACAAATATGTCAAATCATTCAAATATATGTTTCTATATATACACACATATATATTTATTCAATTTATTTAGGTTACAACAAATTCACATTTATGTATAGTAACAGAAAAGGAAATCAGTGGCTTCCTGGCATGGGAGAATTTGAGTACAGCAAAGTGTGGGAGAGACAGGATATTAAGGTCCATGGAGAGACTCATGAGTGATGGGTCTTCTATCTTCATTGAGGCAGTAGTTTCCTAAGTGTATGCATATTTCAAATATTAAGTTTCTACCTTAATATATGCAGCTTATTCTGTTTAAAAAAATCCATGCACCTCTACTAGAAGCCACCTCTGTGCCTGTCTTGGTGCAGGAAGTAGAAGAGAATATATATGAAAAACAAAGACGCCATACTCTCCAGTTAGCACCACTATATCTTTAATATACCCAGTGAGTTGAGAGGATGGTTATGAGGTCAATAAAGGCAGTTTATACAGTGCCATTAGAGATTTGCTATTTTTCTTGTTTTCATCTCAGTTCAGCCCTAGTGGACTAATACCGCCACACTCATTTTTCTTGGCGAGAATAGATACATATTATCTTCTTTAAAGTGCCTACAGAGCCCCAGATCCAGGGTGTTTTGTTTTCTGGATACCTAATATATACTAATGGTTAAAAATATGTTCACAAACCCAATATGCTCTTATGGAAGCAACAATTCATATTGCCATTTAATGGAATGTGAATTCACAGAGAGCAGTTGCATAATACCTTCAGTGTCCATTTCACTATTCAACAATGCAAGTCACTCCAAAAAACAAACAAACAAACAAAAAAAACGGAACCCTGTTTAAAACAAATGAACTTCATGGGCATAAACCATGCTATACTTTTTCTTCACCATAAAATTAGGCCCTAGATCTTATGAGATGTTGAATGAAATGCCATAGTGAAGAATAAAATATGCAACAACTCTAAAACTCTCCTCTCCGTATAAGAATTACAGCCAGGAAGCACAAATCCATAGGCAGAAAATGAAATTGTTCTTATGACAAAAACTACTACATACTCCATGGTGCAAGGTTTGTTTTAATCAGTTGGCCATTTTTGTTTTAATCAATTGGCCATTAGTGGATAGCTGTCCTTTAGAGGAGAATGGTGCCATACTGGGACTCAAAATCAGTCATGGTCACTAGATGAGAGGATATGTGTGTCTTTACACCTTCATATAAACTCCATCTCCAGGAAAATGGCCATTTTCTTTTTTACTATATTGACTCTAATGGGATGGTTATAGAGATACCTGATTTGAAGCCTTAGAGGCATATTTCTATTTGGGACTCATTAAATACACCTCTATAATGGACTTTTTCAGGAAATCTTCTTCGCAGGATGGAAGTAATCCCAATTTCTACAGTTTAAGCTTGCCAAATATATCCACACATTTCTCCACAGATATATATTTTTTAATTTTTATTATTATCATTTATTAGAATTTATCCAGTTTTTATCCAGTCTGTGGCCCCCTCCTCATCTCTTCCCAGTCTCACCATTCCTCCCTTTTCTCCCTCTATGCCCCTCCCCTAGTCCACTGATAGGGGAGGTTCTCCTCCCCTTCCATCTGACCCTAGCCTATCAGGTCTCATCAGGACTGAATGCATTGTCTTCCTCTGTGGCCTGGCAAGGCTGCACCCCCCCCTAGGGGGCAGTGATCAGAGAGCCTATCACTGAGTTCATGTCAGAGACAGCCCTTGCTCTTCTTAGTAGGGACCACTCTTGGAGACTGAGTCAATGGGCTACATCTGAGTCCGGCTTTCAGGCTTTCGGACCCTCTCTAGGCAATGATCTTGGCTGGAGTATCAGTCTTTGCAGGGCCCCCAGGGCTCCTTTTTTTTTTTTTTTTTTTTTTTTTTTTTTTTTGTCAACTTTTGAAGGGCTCCTTTTTTTTTTTTTTTTTTTTTTTTTTTTTTTTTTCTGTTTGTCAACTTTTGAAGCTCTTGCCTCTTCTAGGTCTTTCTATCTCACTCTTCTTTCATAAGATTCCCTTCACTCTGCCCAAAGTTTGCCTATGAGTCTCAGCTTCTGCTTCAAAACCTCCATCAGTACAGTCTTTCAGAGGTTGACTGGCAAGTTACTGCCCTGTTCCCTGTTTTCGCCTGCTTCCAATGTCTATGGTATTTGTTCTTCTGAATGAGGATTGAGCATCTTCCTGGGGTATTCCTTGTTTAGCTTCTTTAGGAGTATAGATATTAGTATGTTTACCCTATATTATCTGGCAAATACCCACTTATGAGTGAGTATATACCATGTGTGTCTTTCTGCTTTTGAGTTACCTCACTCATGATAATCTTTTATAGTTCCTACCATTTGCCTGCAAATTTCATGATTTCCTTGTGTTTAATAGAAAATAAACTTGTGCAGCCCCTTTAGAAATCAATCCAGTGATTTCTCAGAAAACTGGGAATAGTGCTACCTCAGTACCCAGCTATACCACTCCTACGCATCCATCCAAAATATGCTCAAGTATACAGCAAGGACGTTTGCTCAACCATGTTCATAGAAGCTCTCGTCATAATAGTCAGAAGCTGGAAACAACCTGGATGTCCCTCAACAGAGAAATGGGTACAGAAATTGTGGTATATTTCCACTGATATTTTAATCAGTAATCCCCAATCTTATTCTTTCCAGATCCCTGATTAATATTTTAGTCACTGTTTATGAAAGGCTGTCAATCTGTAAGTCCAATCATCTCCCTTTCTAAAAAGAAGAGTAGATGACCAGAAACATGGTATAAACATCTGTCTGAAGGGAGAATTTCTTATCACTGTCTTTCAGAGTCACCTCTTTGGTAGTTTTAAGAGGAAAATGTTTGTTGTTGTTGTTTGTTTGTTTGTTTGTTTGTTTTTTTGCTTTAGGTGAAAACATCTAATCTGTACACTGGCAGGATTTTTTTTCTGTTTATTTTTGAGAGTGTATTTTACTTTTTTCATTTCTCTTTTCTTTTTTCCTTCTTCAATGATATCTTATGAACATACTTTACTTCAAATCCATGGTCTGTTGTTTTCATCAACTATTATTACATGCATGCATGTACTCTCAAATAAAACCTGTTGAGTCCCTGCTATGTTTCTTGTATGGATACTTTCAGAGGTGAATTTTCAGCACTGGACTGCCATTTGATGTGCTTTTTCCTGTGAAGGTCTACCTCTCCCACTCCTAGCTTTAGTCAGTTCTGTTTTGTTTTGTTTTGTTTTGTTTTGTTTTGTTTTGTTTTGTTTTGTTTTGTTTTGTGTGTGTGTGAATGTGGGGTTAAGGTCTAGCAGGCTTTTCTCCACAGAGGAAATATTTAATTTGGCATATCCTTTGGTATCCTCCTTGTTCAGCTCACATTTTGAGAGTCGTGTTGGTGGGACTTTATGGATGTGGCGTCTGATGTTACCAGGATGCATACTCTTAATATCCCTGATCCTCTGGCTCTTAGAATCTTTCTGGCCTTTTTCTACAATGTTGTTTGAGTCTTAGACAAGTGAGTGTATTCTAGATGTATCCACTGGTGCAATACTCCAAAACTCTGCATAGTCGTTGGTTGTGACTTTTTTTGTAGTGGTCTCTTTTGTAGCAAGGAGAGGTTTCCTAGATGAGGGGTAAAGACTACATTTATCCATGGCCATAAAGACAGATATATATATAGGTTTTGTTAGTTATTAGTAAATGAATGATTGTTGATTCTCCTCCAATCATCATGACTTCACTAGCACTGAGTAGTTACCTAAGTTATGGTGCCTTTGTTAGTGGATGGGTCCTGAGTGCAAATAGAGAAATTTTGGTTATCACCATGTGCCACCACCGCACCCAAAGCTTTACTGTGCCATGCTGGTTGTTGGTGTGTTTCATAGACATCATAGTTGGGTAGGATTATTGTTATTATTATAGTTCCCTATTTTAGAATATTTCATGGTACCTACTGAAATATAGTTCTCAGGTAGGCCGAATTCAGGTTAGTTTCAGATCAGGTGTCTGCAGTCACTTTTTCTGAATTGTATGGTATCTTCAGCAATAGAGGCATACCTCCTACCTCTGTGGATTAACCAAGGTCAATAACAACAGGCTGTAAATTTCCCTGTCCAAAATTTCAAAGAAGATCTCCTATTTAGATTCTCCTGTTTGGATTTTGTTGTTGTTGTTTGGTTTTGTTTTTTGTTTTGCTTTTCTTTCACTGCAGTGTTGTCAACCTAGATAAGAAAAGTTCATTAAAATTTATGTTTATATTTGTACACTGAATTTTATGTTTTAAGAGGTATTTTGGAAATTAATTATATGATACTGTATGGTTATTTCAGCCATCCATATTGTTATTTTTAACTACCTGCCTTCTCCTGTGTTTACCTACCTATTCTTACTCCCTTTTCACATTTATCCTATCAGATTTGCAGAGTTCCCCCTTTCTGTGTTAACTAATCATTACAAGTCCCTTTTCATGTGGTCTTTAGGTACGGCTGAATGAGACGAAGTATAAAGACTAAAAGTATTACTCAGAGGTTAAGATCACCTGCTAATTTTCCAGAGGAGCCTGGTTCAGCTCGCAACAGACACTGAACAGCTCATAAGAACATGTAACTGCAGCTACAGAGGATCTTATATCTTCTTCTGGCCTCTTGGGTCACTGTATGCACACAGTATGAACACAGTCTAGCAGCCACACATATATACACATAAATACACAAATGAAAACGTAAAAATAAAAAAGAAGACAAATGAAGCCAGATGAATTTTCTCTTAGTTCATGGACCATTTACTATGGTGTGAGTGTTACTGAAAACATGTAATGTTTTTATAGAAAGTGGGCTGTATGAATAAAGACTTTTAAGGGGGGGTGTGACGTGTGAAGAGTGAAACAAGACATGCTTGCTTACTATACTGTGGGTTGATCGCTAAATTTATTCTATTGTCTCAATGCTTGTTGAAATTAGAAAAGTTATTGTCAGAAACACATCATTCCCTCCAGATGTTAGTTAGTATTTTCCAAAACCTGCCAAGAAGAAAGAAATCTGAGAGTGTTAGTCCTAGAACACCTTTTAGTGGTTTTTACTCTGCTCAAACAGGGACTGAAAAAATTATTTTCTCACAACTAAGGTGGAGGTTCCGGGATAGAGGTGGTCTAATTATACCAAATACTATCTCCATCCCATGGCCTGACATTTGAGTAATTCCTTAGAAATGTACATATCTTTGCAGTAAAGGCTCAATAAGTTCATTTCTGTAACTGATAGTTAAAATAATTTATATTTAATGGAGACTTTTAAACATTTAAATTATATTGTCTGAAACACAGATTTCAAGAATTAAACAAAACTTATTCTAAACACTGCAAAGTAGATAAAATACATCAAAAGAAAAAAAACTATCACAATTTAGAAGCAGGCATCAGTTAATTTTGTCAAACAGAGTAAGTGTTCAAATGAACAAAGAAAAGAAGCTTGATTTTATAGACAACAGAGACCTGAAGGGAAAAAAAAACTATTTAAATTACAAATGTTTTTTCAAAGAAATTGTGGTTAGAGACAGAGCTAAATATCTCAAAAAGGTCAATTTGAAGAAGCCTGATAATAAATTTCTCTGTCTGCCTCAATCCATACAGCCAAAGGTAATTTGTGATTTGACATTAACCACTCAGTCATTTTCCTATTCTTCTGTCCCGATTGCTGACTCTCAGACAGTAATATTGAGTGATTGCTCCACTTTGGGGTTGTTTCTCTGCATTTTTTAGGTCCATGAGCAGCACTTTACATGGGCCCTTAGGGTCTGCACTCAAGTCCTCAGGCCATACAGCATAGGCTGTTACCACAGTCATGCTGTAAGCTCTCTCCTTATAAACACTAACTTAAGTGTACATATGGAAATTATAGTATCTACAATATAACTTTTTCTCTACTTTTCTTTGATTAGCTGGAAACATAATACTTAAAACTTCAAATATCATGAATAGTTTCTGGTATTCTTGTTCTTGTCTTTCCACCCCTCTCCCACTCTGTTCTCTGAGCCATCAATATAGGATTTGTGATGTAGGTGTTGCTGCTGGGCCTGAGCTCCCCACTGTCCATTGACCTCTGCATTGTGTCTAATTGTGTTTTCCTGTGATGGTCTAAATTTTCTGTATAGAAAGGCTTTTTGATGAGGGGTGGTAGCTCTACCTATCAGTAGGGAAAGATAAGATTTATAAGATAGTTAGGAATTATACTGGAATTAGCAAAGTGATGGAATTAGATTATTTTCTAAGATCCATGACCAGCTTCTGGAATCTGGCGAGTTTTCCAGTACAAGGCATGATTATTTTTTTCCTGTTAGCCATGATTTCTTGAAGGGGTCAGATATACAACAGATTTGCATCTTGGTAGTATTGAACTAATTTTTTTGATATTTTTAGTTTTAGTTTTCTATTTATTACAGTTTATTCACTTTGTATCTCAGTTGTAGCCCCCTTCTTTGTCCCCTCCCAATTTCACCCTCTCTCCCTCTTTTTCTCCCATGTTCCTTCTCCAGTCCACTGATAGGGGAGGTCCTCCTCCCCTTCCATCTGACCCTAGCCTATTCAGGTAGCATCAAGACTGGCTGCATTGTCTTCCTCTATGGCCTGGTAAGCTGTTCCCCACTCAGGGTGAGGTGATCAAAGAGCCAGCCACTGAGTTCATGTTAGAGACAGCCCCTGTTTCCTTTCCAAGGGAACCTACTTGGAGACTCAGCTGCCATGGGCTACATCTTTGCAGGCGTTCTAGGTTATCTCCATGCAAGGTCCTTGCTGAGACTCATAGGCAAACTTTGGACAGAGTGCAGGGAATCTTATGAAATAAGAGGAAGATAGAAAGACCTGAAGGGGATAGGAGTTCCACAAGGGGACCAACAGAACCAAAAATTCTGGGCCCGGGCGTCTTTTATATTTCACCTTCAAATCTGTTTTGAGTTTTAGATTGGTCTATTTAGAACTGCTTTGGGATTATCGCACAAAAGAATGGCTTGTTTGTTTTGTGTTATGGATCCAATACCATTCCATTGTATTGTATGCACACACACACACACACACACACACACACACACACACACACCTATGGGTACTTGGGCTTTCCTGTGCCCTGTCTTATTACTCTTTGCTTTATTCTCATGGCAGGGTCAGTGACAAGGTCTCATGCAGAACTTAACTTTGCTGTGTTTGGCAAGGTTAGCAGTCCAGCAAGGTCTCATGGCCCTCCTGCTTCCGATTTCCCACAGCCCTGAGGTTACGGGTATGCATGTAACCACACTGAACATTCTACATGGGCACTCAGTATCTGAACTCATGCATCACATCAAGGGTTTTTCCCCCCTGGGCCATCTCCTCAGCCATGTATTGCATATTTAGTAGCTCATTAGAAATAGTACTTTAATGTCTGTATGGAAACTGTGTAACAACTACAGCATAAACATTCACTAATAAACTGCCGATTTTGACTAGATAAAAACAATAATCAAAACTTCTACTATCATGAAAATCATGTATCTTCTCAAAAAAAAAAAAACCCAGTAAGTTATTGGTATGCCAAAATGTTATATTTTACAATTGTAGAATGATTTTTACTAATATGTGTTTCCATTAGCTCAAATATCTGCATTTTGCAGGGAGAGAAAATTTTTACAATGGTGAGATTTTCTAAGGATCTGAGCTACTGTGGACTGCTCAGCGTGCCTCTACTTCTGTAAATGTGAACATCCAGGACAGCCTAGATCCCCCGTGACATTGCATTCAGTGACATTTCTTTCTACTGAGGATACCTGGCTAATGAGATATTGCTGTGGCCTTCACCATCATCACAGCTGCCCTCTGGTCCTTGGTCATCTTTTCAGCCAAAGAGAATTCTCAGTAATGAGGAAAGTAAAATGTGACTACGTGTGTACCATTTAGTAGTGAATTTGTTCAACAAGCATTTCTTAACTGCCTATCAGTTTCAAGCACTACGTACTTTATATTCAACAATGAGTGAATTTCATAATGGAGAAAATTAGGTACAGCACCATGATAGGGTAATATTGGGTATCTTTATATGTACTGAATAATTATGGGAAAACTATTAATTATTTAAAATTATATCACAATAAGGTTCTATTTATTTATTCATTCATTCATTCATTTATTGAGATTAGGTCTTATGTAGTCAGGTTAGCAGTTTGGCCTCAAACTTGCAATGATGACCTGGAATTGCTGATCTTCTTGCCTCCAACTCCTTAGTGTTAGGAATATAGGTGGTTACTGCCATGTCTGGTTTTATGTGGTTCTAATGATAGAATCCAAGTCTTTGTGCATGTTAAGAAAAGGTCTATCATCTGAGCTATGTCCCAGCCCCTGATTCCTATTCATAATCAATATCATATTTACTAAGGGTAAGTAAATATATAATGGAAGTATCAGTAATGAGATCTGTAGTTTGTAGAATTGAAACATTCCTTAAAGATCAGTTGTATGAATCACACAACTGAGTTTTCTGCATGTAAATTTTACTTCTAAAATATACAGTGTAAATAATTTATGCATATAAATTTTGTTTACAGGGTTTTTTTGATGTTTAACTAATGGTGTATTGAAATAAATTTAACCATTTCTACATCTTGTGTAGTCTTTTTATGAATATAAATTATTCTAATCTACAGTAGAACTCTACATGCTGAACTACGTCATTTCCAAGGAAAACTTACACAGTCAAGGGTATCAGTCTCTATACCTCTCTCTTTCTTACCATTGTAATTAATCTCTCTTTATATATGTATTATTTATTTGTATTTAGTATTTGCTTTGGTACATCTGCCATTATGTCCAACCTGGCTATGAACTGTAACTCCTTATTTCCTGTTTCTGGTGATGTTGTTAAAACCTGTTTGGGTGTTAACAGCATAGCTGCTGTGAACAACATGCTAAAGTTATCTGATCTTTACTTCACACATTTTGTTTGCATTCTCCTGCACTTTTTCATAAGCATTTTTCTAACTTTTAAGTATAGATAATTATAAAATAAACCCAATATACCACAAGATATGAAGGACAATGAAATGTGCTAATAAATGTAAATTATTTAAAGATAACTGCATCTGTCAAATATTCAGAAAAAAAATTAATATTATCGCCACTAAGGAAATAGATAAAGCCATAGATGTGTTGTTGTATGACTTATACTTGCCAACTGTTCTTTACTTTTTACCTCAAAGAAACCTTTAAAATAATTCATCTGTGATTTTCTTCATGAGTAGATGCATCGTTTGTGAATACTACCCTACCTGCCATGAGACCATCTTCACTTATTTTTCCTTCAAAGTTAAACTTCTCCAGTGAAGGCAGCTGGTAGTCAGTTTGTAAGGAGATATTGCTACTATATTTCAAGGAGTAGGAGGGGGAGACTGAAGGATATAATCATTTGACTCACTTTCCACTGCAGGTCCAGATTTAGTTAATTGACTCTGGTTCATTTGGCCCAGGGCATCTCCCTTGAGACAGATGCTATGGTGGCTATAGCATCACCTTACTGGAGCTGCAGTCCTATAGTGAGGAAAGAGGGATGAGGCTCTCCCAGTCACAGAATTCCCAGTGACCATGAACCAGCCACTGGCGGGTAATAACTTCCTCTTCCCTCTGACTTGGGATGGATTGCAGAGGATGACCTAGAGGGGAAAGGCTTCATATCCCAACATCAGCAATCTCATCTCATCGCAAGGGAGAGGCCCCTGGAGACATGCTCCTATCCATCATGTGGACGGCTTTGGCCGAAGTGCCCACTCCATCACTCGCTTTGATCAAAAGTTGCTGGAGGCTGCAGTGCCAGTGACAGATGCACAGCACACCAGCCAGTGCCTTTGAGTCCTTCCAAGGCAGAATGGTACCTGGGGAAGAAGAGAAGGAAAGGAAGGAAATGGCAAGGAAACCACTTTAAATGCCCCTCAAAAGTAAATTTAAGTAACTGAGATAAACCCCGAAGGAGAAGTTTTCAGCCTGAGAAGCCAAAGCCTGAGAAGAGAAATGACAACTGAACATGCCACAAATAAACTGAGATGAAACACCTAGAAATTTCTCATCATCATCTAAGAATTCCAGAATCCAAAAAACATTTGAGAGGCCTAGAAATTTGAATAAATCTGGAAAATATAAATATTAATAGTGACCTTTGATACCGCATCACTTGATGGATTTACAATGTTAACGCTTTTGATATGTTTATAAGACTCATATTACATGGATTTACAGTTATATCCAAATGCTGGAGAGCTTCTCACAAAAATATTTAAATTTCATTCCCCGTAAAATAAATTTGGCAAACATTTCTTTTTGTATATTTTATTTTTACTTTTGCATAAAATTTTGTTAAGGAATAATCAATTGCTCATCTGTCCATAAAATATCACTTGTGCCTCTTGTTTCTGCCTAAAGGAGATGGCTTATAGTGCTTTGTACCTTAAATATTTCTTTAATTGAGTGAATGCTACTATTTTCAGTAACAGAAATAATATAGCACTTTTCTCATGAATTATATACAACTGAGCACTAACAATTTTGCTTAAGGTGCGCTGGGCATTCGAATGTTTACATAGGTTTGAGTTGACTATGACATGTCCAAACATCACTGTTTGCTGCTACAGTTAAGTGAGAAAAGAATCCGAATCATAAGGGCTAATGTTACTCCCTCAGTACATTATAGGATGGGCTAGGTCAACATCAGGTTGCAAGCACAGCTGTACTCAGACCCTGACCTGTACAATTAAAAACAAACAAACAAACAAACAAACAAACAAAAAAACCAACAACCTGATACTGTTGGTGGAAGTACCAGTTATTTCACTGCAGCCATGAATCTACCATAAGTAATAAAAGGAAATTACTTTTTAGATCAGCAAATACTAAGTGAGTGCCACATACTAGGATAGAGATATTCAGGTATGTAACTAGTTACTATGGCATCTATGTAATTTATTGTATGACCTGCACACTAAAATAGTGCTTGATATTTGTGTGTATCAATGTGTAGTGAGAAAATTAAGAAAGCAATTTTTGTGTTTAAATAGCTTTAAAATGTAGATGGAATACACTATAAAAAGTAAAACAGCACAGCGAATTTTAAAAAATATTTTCTTTTTTTATTTTTTTACACTTTATTCACTTTGTATCCCCCCATAAGCCCCTCCCTCCTCCCCTCCTGATCCCACCTTCACTCCCCCTTCTTCCTGCATGCCCCTCCCCAAGTCCACTTATAGGGGAGGTCCTCCTCTCCTTCCTTCTGATCTTAGTCTATCAGATCACATCAGGAGTGGCTACATTGTCATCTTCTGTGGCCTGGTAAGACTGCTCTCCCCTCAGTGGGAGGTGATCAAAGAGCAGGCCTATCAGATTGTGTGGGAGGCAGTCCCTCTTCCCACTACTATGTAACCCACTTAGACACTAAACTGCCATGGATTACATCTGTGCAGGGGTTCTAGGTTATCTCCATGCCTGGTATTTGGTTGGAGTGTGGGTCTCTGGGAAGACCCCTGTGTTCAAATCTTCTGGTTCTGTTGCTCTCCTTGTGGGGTTCCTGTCCTCTCCATAACCTACTATTTCCCACTTCTTACATAAGATTCCATGCACTATTATTTCTACCTTTTCTAAATTAATGGTCAACATTTTACTTGCCTGTGATTCCAAGATGTAGCTAATGTGTCAGTTGTCTGACATGCTTCTGAACTGATCATGCCTTGTCAGGTCAGGAAGAAGTTTAGATGGTGGGTCTTTTTTTTTTTTTTTTTTTTTTTTTATCCTGAGCCTTGGCATTGTAGGTATTGATCACGTCATCAGCGCATGATTTCACAAGACTCATTTCCTTTAAGAGTCATAGTAAGACGTGGTTGTACAAGCCTTTAACCCCAGCACTCTGGAGAGAAGCAGGCAGATTTCTGTGACTACAAGGCCAGCCTGGTCTACAAAGGGAGTTCCAGTGAAACTAGAGCTAATACACAGAGAAACCCATCTCAAAAACAAAACAAAAGAAACAAACAAAATAAAACAAAATCAAGTTAAGGTATTTATAGATGTAAAATATATTAAAATATTAATATAATATATATACCTATATATATATCATTTCTTTGCTCCCAAATTTCTGGCCCATGCCATCAACATCTGCTGAGATATTGTTGTTTATGTTAGTGCTTATGTTAGTGCTCAGAACTGCGGCCCAAGTTTGAAGTCTTGTTTTCTCATTTAGGTCAGGACTCCAAGTATTAACTCAGTGTAGCTCAATCATGACCTGCAGATCACAGCAAATATTAGAATTGACTTTCTCTCACACCCAATTCCTTGTAGTCTACCCTCCATTCTCTTAGAGAACCTCTCCCTTCTTATGAGGCTCATGCCTCTGAATGTCAGCCAAGAAATCATGGCTCCCTTCTAAGCACACACATATCAAGGGTTCAAGGTACCAGGCAATCTTTCCTCACTGTCACCATGTTTGACTGTTGATCAGTGTTTGGAAAGACTGTTAAGGTCATTTAAACAATATTCTCTATGATAAATTTCTAATTAGAAATGAAAAATAAATCCTATTTCTTAAGGTTTTCCTGTGCAAAAATATACACAAGCTATACCTATAAAATTAAATGTAACCACAGATAAAACTTTCCAAACATACCAGATGGAAAAATGAAACCAAAGATAAAATTTGATTTTAACTTCTATTCCTTTTATACATCACTCTCTTCTACAAACTTCCCAGTGGCATCAATTGTGCAGAGTGCTACAACTCTTTAAAAGTTTGTTACTAATCCTTAAGAGCTGAGTAACATTAGACTTCAAAATCTTGATTAGATTACAGTTAAATATTTGCTGTGGATATGATTAAATATTAACATTAAAGTTTCACAGTTATAAGAATTAATCAGATTGTTCAAATTAAATCACTTTGAAGTGATTTTTTTCTGAATAAAAATTGTGATTTGAACATGTTTTTCCTCCAAGAACACAGTGACAGCAGAAACAATCAAGCAAGATATAAACTTATACAAGGCAAGATAATCAGAGAGTTGGGGATGGAAGGAACATTTGAATACAGACCAGAGGCTACAGGTTGGACACTGTGTTAGAAATTGTGGAAAGACTAAAAGTGCCAGCCACTGCATCTGGTGAACCTCCTTTTTCAATTTAGATCTCAGAGGACTGGTGACCATTATTTCTACATTAAAGTTGACCTAAACTTATAT
The DNA here is from genome assembly GCA_010120015.1 of Rhombomys opimus. Taxonomy (NCBI): domain Eukaryota; kingdom Metazoa; phylum Chordata; class Mammalia; order Rodentia; family Muridae; genus Rhombomys; species Rhombomys opimus. The sequence continues at coordinate 3,719,958 of REGO01000154.1, read as the reverse complement.
TTTTCTTCTTTATGGAGACAAACAGAGATGCTGTCATTTGTGAGTCCTTAAATACAATGGACATATTGCTGGTGGGTTCCCTCAACATGAAGCTAACAGTGTATCCCTATGTTTCCAGATAACTTTTTTCTTATCTTATTTGAATTATCTTTTTTTAAATTATACTTTATTTACTTTGTATCCCCCCTCTAGTTCCCTCACTCCTCTCCTCCCAATCCCTCTCTTCCTCCTCCTTCTCCACACACTCCCCTCCCCAAGTCCACTGGTAGGGGAGGGTTTCTTTTTCTTCCTTCTGATCCTAGTCTGTTAGGTCTCATCAGGAGTGGCTGCATTGTCTTCCTCTGTGGCCTGGTAAGGCCGCTCCCCACTTAGGGGGAGGTGATAAAAGAGCAGGCCAATCAGTTCATATCAGAAGGAGTCCCTGTTCCCATTACTGTGGAACCCACTTGGACACTGAGCTGCCATGGGCTACATGTGTGCAGGGGTTCTAAGTTATCTCCGTGCATGGTACATGGTTGGAGTATGAATCTCAGGAAAGACTCCTGTGCTCAAATTTTTTGGTTCTGTTGCTCTCCTTGTGGACCTCCTGTCCTCTCCAGATTTAACTATTATTTCCCACTGCTTTCATAAGATTCCCTGCATTCTGCCCAAAGTTTGGCCATAATTCTCAACATCTGCTTTCAATATCTCCTTATATTCTTTTATGCAGACCCCTGAAGAACAAACCTCTCCAACATGAGAGAAACATACATTTAAAGTATAACATATATTTTATTAAAAATGCTATGAAGAGAAATCAGAGAACACATTTTCAAAGTATGAAATAGTATTGTACACATTCAAGTAAGCAACAAACAAGTGTGCTAAAATGAAAGTTTTTAACTTATATTACAATGCTGTAGTGACCATGTCTGGGCATGTTTCCTAAGCTCCTCATGGAGGAGAAAGTTTCTGCCTGAGCAAGTAAGAAAATGTGTGAGGGAATTGAGTTGTCACATAAATTGAGCCTTTAAAATAATGAACATTTCTATAAGAGTGGTCAAATAAGGCTTAAAATGAAGAGTCATTTTAGGTGAAAGACAAGTGTTATGAGTATAAGAGAAGAAAAAAACAGAGCATATGTCAGTGGAGGACTGCTAAGTTGGTAAACAGGCAGTTTGGGATTCGTGCAGTAGTGAGTTTACACTGTAAAGTTTCTGAATTACAGAAATAAGAATTTTGAATTTCTGGGTGCTGCTGGTGAGCTCCTAAAAGTTTGTGATCAAAATTTGTACACCATTGATTGGCCATGTTTCTGTCAATTATAGTCATATGGGCCATAGTAAAGAAGCACCATGTGGACCATGGGGAACAGGGGTGATATGGTTGGCCACAGGGTAGAGGGGAACAGCATGGATCTGTGGTAGAAAGGCACAGTATGGACAATGAATCAGAGGGACACATTGCAAACCATGGGCACAAAAGCAATATGTTGACCTCTAGGAAGAAAGTGGTAGCGAGAGGATCTCTATCCTTGGGAAACTTTGTTCTCCTCTTGTTATTTCTGGCTCTGTCCTCCAACTTTTCTTTCACTTTCTCTTACCTCTCTTTAAAATAAAATAAAAAAAAATCTGTTGCTATCCTTGTGGAGCTCCTGTCCTCTCCAAATCTTACTATCTTCCCCTTCTTTCATAAGATTCCCTGTACTCTGCCTAAAGTTTGTTTATGAGTGTCAGTATTTGCTTTGATCCATTGCTAAGTAGAGTCTTTCACAGGCCCTCTGCGGTAAGCTCCTGTCCTGTTTCTTGTTTTCTCCTTCTTCCAATGTCCTTCCCATTTGCTTTTCTGAGTGAGGATTATCTTACCCAGGGTTGTCCTTCTAGCTCAGCTTCTTTAGGTGTACAGATTTTTGTAGGTTTATCTTATCTTATATGTCTAGTATCCACTTATAAGTTAGTATATGCCGTGTGGTGTCTTTCTGTTTCTTGGATACCTCACTCAGGATGATCTTTTCTAGTTCCCACCATTTTCCTACAAATTTCGTGATTTCATTGTTTTTAATTGCTGACTAGTATTCCATTGTGTAAATGAACCATAATTTCTATATCCATTCCTCTGTTGTGGAGCATCTGGGTTGTTTCCAGGTTCTGTCTATTACCAATAAAGTTGCTATGAACATAGTTGAACAAATATCTGGGCACAAGGGTCTTTTATGATACTGATACTCCAACCAAGGATCATTCCTGGATATAACCTAGAACTCCTGCTCAGATATAGCACATGGCAGCTCAGTATCCAAGTTGGGTACCCTAGTAAGGGGAACAGGGACTGTCTCTGACATGAACTCAGTGGCTAGCTCTTTGATCACCTTCCCCTGAGGGAGGAACAGCCTTACCAGGCCACAGAGAAGAACAATGCAGCCATTTCTGATGAGACGTGATAGGCTAGGGTCAGATGGAAGGGGAGGAGGCCCTCCCCTATCCATGGACTTGGAAAAGGGCATAGGAGTAGATGAGGGAGGGAGGGCTGTTCTGGGAGGGAATGAGGGAGGGGGCTACAGCTGGCTACAGCTGGGATACAAAGTAAAAAAAAAACTGTAATTAATATAAAAATAAAATTTTAATACAAAGTAAAAATAAATATAAATCATGTTAATATATAGCTTGCACTGTATTTTGAGTGTGTCTAATTCCTCTTGTATCATCTTGTGAGGGATATTTTTCCTGTGACCACACCTTTTGATTGGAGGAAGGCAAGCTGTTTCACAGAGAAGAGTTAACAGAAAGTGTTTCTAGGTAGGTGTCACTACCAGGGTCACAGAACTCATGGCTGAAAATAACATACCCACACAACTGGGCTAAGCCAGTATCAATGAGAAATAAATATTCCATGAATGTGGCACCAAGGCTACATGTGTAACAGTTTCTCACTTTACTGTCAAGCATTTGGGTCTTTCGGAGTCAGGACAGACATTTTTATTGCATTTTCTATTTAGCATTGGGCATCTGAATGGCACATAATACACAGAAAGAGACTCTGAGCTATAAATTATGATTTTCTGAGTGAAAGCTGCATAATAATGAATATCAAAAAGGTTTTTTATTCATATTTTCATTTTTCTTCTTTGCCCTATAAAAAAAAATATTCAGGGACTACATTAGAAGTCAATGACAAAGTAATAGAAAATGCTGACATGTGAAAATTTCTTTTCAACAAATGAATCTTCTTTCTAGTTACTCTGACTTGGGTCAAACATGACACCAGGTCTATGAAGGTACACCTTCTAAGTCTCCAAGCTGCCAGCAAGACAATTCAGGAGCAGAGAACATCCAGAATAGAAAGTCTTCACACTAATTATCTTGCTCAGTTTCATTACTTCAAAGTCTTCAGTGATGAAGCAAGGTAAATCAACATGGCCTTCTCACCTTTTGGAAAACAATAGAAAGATGTAGCTTTCTCCTTGTACAAAGCACTTTTTGGGTTCTTTTCCAGAATGTAAAAACTAAAATCCAAAATTGGGACAAGGACATTAATTTTCTAACATCCACGCAGAAAAGGAAAATCAAACAGCAATCTAATGAATCCAGAGTTTTATAATCTATGTTGGGCAACCAGAATACGCAATAACCTGATCTGGACAGTGGAGAGTGATGGCATAAAGGAAAACAAAGATTCTTCATAGATCTCTTTGAAGACATCTTAAGCAATAGACATCTTATATTTTAATACCTAAGGAAGACAACCATATATACCCAATCATTTTTGGAGCAATCATGGAATGACAAATAGACAAATAAACATACCTTTAAATTCAAGGGATTGGGAAATTGAATCACTAATAATAATAATAATAATAATTGGTCTAAAAGATATTAGTATAAATGCCGAAAGTGCTGTGCTATGAGATAATTTTAAACCATCTTCGATGGAAGGAACTCCTCCTTCTTTGTTTTGTTGCTGCTAAACCTATCAGATGCATGCACATTCACACAGGTGACATATGCAAATGTGAACTGACTGCTGTCCACCCTCACAAGCAGTCAAACTGTTCTGTGTCACTGTAAGGCATCTGCATACTAGCAAATAAGAACTTTTGTCTGCTCAATACATTAAAAAAATGTTCATTCGCTAAAATAGATGAATTTTACACCTGAGAGCCACTTAGAGGCTAGTTTTCATTTCCCTAAATTCTCATGCTCGGTTTCTATATTACCACTCCACTACAGACTAAGAACAGCAGATTAAAATAAAGAACATCACATTAATATCAACAAAAGATACCTACATAATAATGTGTGACAATTGCTATAGCATACCATGTAATCCACGTCCTTATTTAATCATGTTTTATACTGAGGTAAAATTTCACCCAGACTGCCATGCACTGATTTTACATATGATATTTAATGAGTTTTGAAAAATACAGATATCCAGGCAACTACCACCATGACCGAAATAAATGGATATTTTCATAATGGCAACTATCATTTTGATGCTAACACCTTACATAATTTTACCTTGTTAGTTAATGTTAGAAGACTGAAGGTTCTGCTATTTTTTTTTTCTGGCCAGCTTCTTTAATTCTGTGTAACTTGCTTGAGTTTAACCATGACATTCAAAGCTCCAGTAGTACATTCGTTTCTATGCTCACTGATCTATTGTGTGACTATGCCAGAGTGTATTTATTCAACCTCTTGTTCATGGGCATTCGTGCTATTTCCATTGATTGAAAATGAAAAGAAATGCATAAAACTAACAAGCTAAGCATTTACTTCAAAAGTTAGGAAAAGAATAGCAAACCCCTTTAAATAAATTGAACAGAAAAAAAATTAAAACTGGTAGTATGTCTATAGAATAGAAAAACATCACAAAATTAAGTTTAAGAATAAGTTGGTTCTATTAAAATAAATTGGTTATACCTTGTTGAGTACTTAGCTAAAGGGGTTCCCAGAGATGCCTACAATATTACATTCTATTTTTTTCCTTTCTTAATATAATTTTTTACAAATTATTGAATATATATCCAGAATGTAGCTCCCTCCCTCATCTCCTCACTGTTCTACCCTCCTTCCCTCTTCCTCCCATCCCTCTCCTCTAGTCCACTGAAAGGGGGATTCCTCCTCCCTTGCCATCTGACCCTACCATATCAAGTCTCATCAGGACTGCCTGGATTCTCTTCCTCTGTGGGATGGCCAGGTGGAAGTGATAAAAGGGAAGGAAATGAAATTCAAGTCAGAAAAAGGCCCTGTTCCCCCTACTTGGGAACCCACATTGAGACCGAGCTGCCTATTGACTACATCTGAGCAGATGGTCTGGGTCCTCTTCAGTCATGGTTCTTGGTTGGTGCTTCAGTCTCTGCAGGACCCCCTGGCCCAGAATTTTGGCTTTTGGCTCTGTTGGTCTCCTTGTGAAGCTCCTGTCCCCCCCAGGTCCTTCTATCCCCACCCCTTTTTCCAATAAGACTCCTTATGCTCTGCGGAAAGATTGCTTGTGAGTCTCTGCATCTATTTCTACCCCCTTTTGGATGGAGCCTTTCAGAGGACATCTGTGTTAACCTCCTTTCCTGTTCCCTCTCTTCCACTGTTTCCAGGGTTTATCCTGTTTGCCATTATGATGAGAATTTAAGCATCCTCAGAGGGTCCACCTTGTTGCTTAGCTTCTTTAGTTCGTAGACTGTAGTATGTAGCTATATTATATGGCTAATATCTGCTTATATGTGAGAATATTCATGAGTGTCTTTATGGCTCTGGGTTACCAGATTTCAGTGGAACTGACTTAAATTTCTTTCCATTTAGTTTGATGTTGGCTATAGGCTTGCTGTATTTTGCCTTTACTATGTTTAAGTATGTGCCTTGTATACCTGATCTTTCCAAGACTTTAAAGGAATGCACAGGTGTTGGATTTTATCAATTGTTTTTCAGCATCTCAGGAGATGATCATGTGGTTTCTTTCTTTCAGTTTGTTTATATGATGCATTAAGTTGATGGATTCCTGTGTATTGGACTACTCCTGAATGCCTGGGATGAATCCTACTTGGTCATAGTGGATAATATCTTTGATGTGTTCTTGGATATGGTTTACAAGTATTTTCTTGAGTATTTTGGTATCAATGTTCATAAGGGAAGTTGCTCTGAAGTTCTCTTTCTTTGTTGAGTCTTTGGGCAACTCAGGTACCAAGGTGACTCTAGCCTCATAGAATGAGTTTGACAATGGTCCATCTGTTTCTATTTTGTGGAATAGTTTGAAGAGTATTGATATTATCTCTCTTTGAAGGTCTGGTAGAATTCTGCTCTGAAACCATATGACCAGCTTTTTTTTTTTTTTTTTGGATTTTTTTTTTAATGTTTCTATTTCCTTAGGGGATATAGGATTATGTAATTTATTTACATGATTTGATTCCACTTTGGTAAATGGAATCTATCAAGAAAATCATGCATTTCATTTAGATTTTTAATTTTTGTGGCATATAGGCTTTTGAAGAAAGACCTAATGACTCTTTGGGTTTCCTCAGTCTCTATCCTTATATCCCCCCCTTTCATTTCTTTTTTTTATTTTTGTATTACTTACAGTTTATTCAATTTGTATCTCAGCTATAGCCACCTCCTTTATTCCCTCCCAATCCCACTGCCCACCCTCATCTCCTCCCATGCCCTTTTCATTTCTTATTTTGTTAATTTGGATAGTGTCTCTTCCTTTTAGTTATTTTGGCTAAGTGTTTGTCTATCTTGTTGATTTTCTCAAAGAGCCAGCTCTTGGTTTCATTGGTTCTTTGAACTGTTTCCTTTGTTTCAAGTTTATTGATTTCAGCCTTGACTTTGATTATTTCCAGGCTTCTACTCCTCTTGTTTGTGTCTTCTTCTTTCCCCTATTCCCCTAGGGCTTTAAGGTGTGCTGTGAAGTTGCTTATATGAGATGTCTCAAATTTCTTTATGAAGGTACTTAGTGTTATGAACTTTCCTCTTATTACTTGTTTGGGTATATTGTGCTATCATTTTCATTGATTTCTAGGATGTCTTAATTTCTTTCTTTATTTCTTCCATGAACCAGTTGTTATTGAGTAAGAGTTGTTCAGTTTCCATGCTTCTGCAGGCCTTTTGCCATTTCTGTTGTTGTGGTAGAGCTTTAATCCATGGTGTTCTGATACGATACAGGGGATTATTTCAATCTTGTATCTGTTGAGGCTTGCTTTGTGATTGATTATATGGTCAATTTTGGAGAAGGCTCCATAAGGTGCTGAGAAGAAGGCATATTCTTTTTTAATTTTTTATTAATTACTTTACTTTTTATTAATTACAGTTTACCCCCCCTGTAGCTCCCCCCCTCCTCCCATCCCAATCCCATCTTCCCTCCCCTCCCCCAGTCCATTGATAAGGGAGGGCCTTCTCTCCTTCCCTCTGAGCCTAGTTTATCAGGTCTCATCAGGAATGGCTGCATTGTCTTCTTCTGTGGCCTGGTAAGGCTGCTCCTCCCTCTGGAGGAGGGGATCAAAGAGCAGGCCTATCAGTTCATGTCAGAGACAGTCCCTGTCCCTGTTACTATGGAGATCATTTGGACACTGAACTGCCATAGGCTACCTCCGTGCAGGGGTTCCAGGTGATCTCCATGAGTGGTCCTTGGCTGGAGGATCAGTTTCAGAAAAGACCCCTGTGCCCAGGACCCCTCTTTGGATCTGTTGCTATCCTGTGGAGCTTCTGTCCTCTCCAGGTCTTACTGTCTCCCACTTCTTTCATAAGATTCCCTGTACTCTGCCCAAAGTTTGTCTATGAGTCTCAACATCTGCCTCGATACCCTGAAGGGTAGAGCCTTTCAGAGGCCCTCTGTGGTAGGCTCCTATCCTGTTCCCTGTTTTCTCCTTCCTCTGATGTCCAATCCTCCTCTGAATGAGGACTGAACATCTTAGCCAGCATCCTCCTTCCTGAAATGGTCAATGTCCCTAATCATCAGGGAAATGCAAATCAAAATGACCTTGAGATTTCACTTACACCTATCACAATGGCTAAGATCAAAAGCTCAAGTGACAATGCATGCTGGAGAAAATGTGGAGAAAGGAGATCTCTCCTCCATTGCTGGTGAGAATGTAAGTTTGTACAACCACTTTGGAAATCAATCTGGCACTTCCTCAGACAATTAGAAATAGTACTTCCTCAAGATCCAGCTATAACATCCTAGGCATATATCCAAAAGATGCTCACGCATACAACAAGGACATTTGCTCAACCATGTTTGTAGCAGCTCTATTTGTAATAGCCAGAAGTTCAAAACAGCCCAGATGTCCCTCAGTTGAGGAATGCATGCAGAAATTGTGGTACCTGTACACAATGGAATATTACTCAGCAATAAAAAACAAGAAATCATGAAATTTGCAGTAAATGGTGGGAACTGGAAAAGATCATCCTGAGTGAGGTATCCCAGAAGCAGAACGACCCCCAGGGTATATACTCACTCACAAGTGGATATTAGACATACATTAGAGATGGTATATACTTTGTGTTAGGATGGAAAGTTCTGTAGATGTCTCTGTTCGGTCCATTATTTTCATGACATCTGTTAGTGTCATTGTTTCTTTGTTTAGTTTCTGTTTTGTTGACCTCTCCTTTGGTAAGAGTGGGGTGTTGAAGTCTTCCTCTATTAATGTCTAGGGATCAATGTGTGGTTTAAGCTTTATTAATCTTTCCTATAAAATTGTGGGTGCCCTTTTATTTGGGGCATAGATGTTCAGAATTGTGATGTATTCCTGGGGGAATTTTCCTTTAATGAGTATGAAGTGTCTTTCCTCATTTCCTTTGATTTATTTTGGTTGAAAATCTATGTTATTAGATATTAGAATGACTACTCCCGGTTACTTATTGGGTCCGTTTTCCTTCTTCTAGCCCTTTACTCTCAGGTAATGTCTATCTTTGTGGCTGAGGTGTGTTTCTTAAATACAGCAGAACAGTGGGTCCTGTTTATGCATTCATTCTCGTAGTCTGTATCTTTTTATTAGAGAGCTGAGTACATCGATGATGAGAGAGATTAATGATCAGTGACTGTTCCTTTTGATATTGGTTGTGGTAGTTTGTTTGTGTGCTTGTATACTTTTAGTTTTGCTATAGAGAAATTATTTATTTCCTGTGTTTTCCTGGGTGTAGTTAGCCTTCGTGGGTTGTAATTTTTTCTTCTAGTATCTTGTGTAGGGCTGGATCTGTAGAACGTTATTGTTTAGGTTTGTTTTTGCAGTGGAATGTTTTGCTCTTTCATCTATGATGATTGAGAGTTTTGCTGGTTGTAGTATTATTGGCTGATATCTGTGTTTTCTTAAGGTCTGAATGACATTTCACCAGGTCCTTCTAAATTTCTTTTTTTGTATTGCTGTTGTTTTAAAATTTATTTTTTTTTCATTTTTATTTATTTATTTATTTATTTTTATTAGTTAAATTTTATTAACTTTGTATTCCAGCTGTATCCCACTACCTCATTCCCTCCCAATCCCACCCTCCCTTCTTCATCTCCTCCCTGCCCCTTTCCAAGTCCACTGAGAGGGGAGGACCTCCTCCCCTTTCATCTGACCCTGTTTTATCAGGTATCTTCAGGACTGGCTGCAAAATCCTCTTCTTTGGCCTAGCAAGGCTGCTCCTCCCTTTGGGGGGGTGTGGAGAGGTCAAAGAGCCCACCATTTGAATTCATGTCACTGTTGAGAAATCAGGTGTGATTCTGATAGATTTGCAATTATATGTTACTTGGCTTTTTTCTCCATGCTGCCTTTAGTATTTTTTTTTTCATTTTTTGTACATTTGGTGTTTTGACTATTATGTGGTGGCAGGATTTTCTTTTCTTATATAATCTCTTAGGTGTTCTGTAGGCCTCTTTTATGTTTACATCCATCCTTTCTTTAAATTGCGGATTTTTTCTTCTATGATTTTGTTGAAACTATTTTCTGGGCCTTGGAGATGGTAATCTTCTTTTCCCTCTATTACTATTATTCTTTTTATCATTTTAGCTTCTTTAAAAAAATATTTCTTTATTACAATTTATTTATTTTGTCTCCAAACAAGGACCATGCATGGAGAGGACCTAGACTCCCTGCTCAGAGGAAGCCTATAGGCTTCTCAGTTTCCAAGTGGGTTCCCTAGAAAGGGGCTGTTTCTGACATGAACTCAGTGGTTGGCTCTTTGTTCACCTCCCCCTTGAGAGCAGTCTTACCAGACCACAGAGGAAGATGATATAGCCAGCTCTGATGAAACCCTCTAGGTTAAGGTCAGATAGAAGGGGAGGAGGGAAAGGGCATAGGGAAAGAAGAGGGAGAGTGGGTAGGACTATTCCTATTATTCTTAGTTTTCCCCTTTTCATGATATCCCTGCATTCTTGGATGCTTTTGTTAAAAATATTTTAAATTTAACATTTTCTTTAATGGATGCATCAATTTCTTCCACTGTATCTTCTATACCTGAGGTTTGGTAGGTCTCCCTAGCTAGATCGGTTGAGCTTTGGTGTAGCATCTGAGGTTCTTCCCTTGGCTCCCAGGTGTCCTGAGGCCTGAGGCTGGAGCTCCTTGCCCCAGTACCCAGAAGGTATTCACTTGCCTGAGGATATAGTACACAGGCATATGGCTACAAGCTGGAGACCCCACAGCTAGGGGTAAATAATATGACCAAAAATATACAAATTTTTGAATTTAATTTTAAAATGGTAAATGGTCAGTATTCTAGGAAAATAATAAAATGACCCCAAATGTCTATTAGCATACAAAAGCCACATAGCAGGACTCGTTTGCTTTAAACAGACAGTTAGAAGGTACTGTGCTCATGCGTGCATGCACAAATATGTGATTGTGCATGTATGTGCATGGGTGAATGAATGTTTATTTGTATGTACAAGTTTGCATATGTGTGTGTGGTATATGTATAAATCTACATACAAGTGCATGCATGTGTGTGTGTGTGTGTAGATCAGGGGTTGATTTGGGGTGTCTTTTTTTTTTTTTTACTCCCTACCATATTATTTTTGAGACAAGGTCTTTCACTGATTTTTCCTTGAACAATTTGATTCACTTTTCTATATACTGACTTGGTACAGGAGGGAGTTTCCAGAGGATATACTTCATATGTTAAATTTAATAATTTCATTTCATGCATTCTATACATATTTAGTATATTATATATTGTTTCATAACAAAGAAGATGAATAAAAGAAAAAGAAGCATATATATCATAGTAGAAAATCTTCCTTTTCAAATAATTAACTAAAAAATTCTGGTTGCTTTCTTCAGAACTGTTTAACCTGCGGCAATATATTCCTCAATGACATGCAATAAGTGAGATTTCTCTCAATTCCAGTTTGAGCTACATCATGTATCCTACAAAGGTTGAGGAAGGGGGAGAAGTGTCATTCTTTCCTGTGTTTTATTTGAAAGTTATGTTGCATATAAGGCAGTCGAAAGACATTTTCAAGCTGATCTCATGTTAGGTCAGGCCTCAGACCCTGGCTGCCTTGATGTCATCTCTTTAATTAACAAAGGAGAGGCCTGTTGCAGAGGGCCTTCAGTACCACTGCAGTTAATGGTCTGTTAGCATTTCATTTTAAAGGCCTGGCGATAGAGGCCATAACCTGCAAGAGGGTCCCTGAAAAACAGAGTAGAAACTACCAAATGATTGGGCTCCTTAAAAATTGTTCTCTGCAAAGCAGAAAAAAAATTGCAACAACAGCTAAAGGTCTTAATTACACTATGTGTGCATAGAAGGGCTTTGCTGACACAGATGCTATGATTTCTTTCTTTTTTATATGGTCAGTTCTCAAAAAAAAATTAAAAAAACATTTAAAAGAAATAGGCTTTAGTGGCACCTAACCATTCCATACTTAATAAACACTTTCTCCGTTATTAGTCAAGTAATACTTTAATGTATTTTTATTGTTGATTACCCTTTACTTGTAATTTTAAAGAATTGCAATAGTGGATACAAAGTAAATTAAAAACCACCTAGATGTCATTATGGGATCCCAATAGTTAAGCAGCTCTTCTCAGAGGAACAAAAAAGCTGGGATTGTTTCAATTTCTCGAGAAATGCTTCACCTGAAATTGCTTTCATGTGTGTGTAGAGTGGAAGTCACCATCCACTAATGCCAGTCTGATGTTTTCATTTTATAACAAAATCCAGATGAGAAGGATGTCTCCCTATCTCTTATTAGAAGAATGTAGTGTACCAAAAGACAGCCCTAAGCTGAGACATACTCTACCCATCTTCAGCGGCCACCAAAAAAAAATGCCTGGAAAGCCTTCTGTTCTCTCTTTTTTTTCCTTTTTAATTAAATTTGCTGTATGATATTTCCTTGTTTTATTTTTCTACTTTTTTTCCCTGTTTTCATTTCTTTCTTCCTTCCCTTTCTTGTACAATAGATTGAATTTAAAAAAAAAGGAATACAAAGAAAGAAAAAACAACAACAACAACAACATTCTATTCATAACATTTGGGGCCATAAAAATCAATTGATGTCATTATTAATATTTCCCCTTCAAACAGAATTGGACATAAGGACCTAAAAAGGGAAGCGACTTCTTTGATACTAGATGTCATCTGCATTTGTTCTTCCTATTTAAATGATATGTCTTTTTCCCAGAGTTATATATGAACTTGGTAACTCATTTTGATTTCTTTCTTTAATTTACTTAGTTGTATTAATTTTTCATAGGCTGTACTTGAACAAACTCTTTCCCTCTCCCCACCCAAGACCTTACCTATCCTCTCACCTCTCTACTTATTAAACTTCAAGTTCCTTCATTCTTTTTCTCTCTCATAAAAATCCTCTTAAAACCAAACATGTACATTAACTAAATATATTATTAAAATCCAAGGAAACAAACAAACAAAAACTAAAAAATTAAATAAAGAAAAAAAAAACAAACTAATTTTTTTTTAAAAGTGTGGAAAAAGGGATGGAGTCCATTGCATTGGCTAACTCCTCCTGGGTATGTGTTTGGGCCTAAAGTGTAGCTGATCTACCCAGTAAAACTTCTTTGGGGAGAAGGGGAGAACTGATATTCCCTATTCCCAGCAGGTATCCATTGCAAATAGCTTCTTAATTGGAAGCAGGACTTGGTGTCTACTTTCCCTTTTCAGTGCTAGGAATTTATTTGTCTTGGACTTGTGTGGACCTTGTGCTTGCTGTCACAGTCTCTGTGTTCATACATGTATCAGTCCTGTCATATCCGGAAAATGTTGTTTCCTCAGAGTCACTCACTACATCTGACACTTAAAATTGGTCCTCTTCCTCATAGATTCCTGAGCCATGAGGGGAGGGTTTTGATAAAGATATCCTGTCTATGGTTGAGTGCTTCAATCTCTCATTCATTGCCCATGATCCAGTTGTTTTTATATGTGCTAATTACCATCTACTGCAAAAAGGGGCTTCTCTGATGAAGTTTGATCTATAGGTATACATATCTATCTTTTGGAGTCATTTCATTGCTATGTCCTACATCAGAATAATAGCAGTAGGCTCTTTTTGTGGCATCTCTCTTGTCTTTAGCAGCCTCTGATACTTGCAATCCTTCATAGCACGCCATAATGGGTGGTGGTCTTTCAAATACTCAGCAGACCTCATTAAGCCCTGGATGATCCCCCCCAAAAAAATTCTTTATTACATTTTCTTCTGTGTTTAAGTGACAACAATGCTCAGACATAGAGACTCATGACCTGACCGCATTGTCTTTCTTTTCCTTTATGTCCATTCTTCTGCCTGTGTATCCACTTTATACCCTGAATGCTGCATATGACTGGATAACTTTGAAATTAATACTATACAAAATGCTGTCATCACTTGAAATATTGAGGCATTTTCTGAATGTTAACTTTTTTATGCTGTGACTTGATTGTGGCTCCCAGGTGCTAATTTTATGGATGACAATCCCTTGTCTTTGTACATAAAGAAGAGAAACACAGCAATTGTTATTCTTGGTTGTGATAAAAAAATCCTGCAGAGGAAATTTTTCTATAGGATCTTTTAGACAAACCTATTCTTTTAAAATTTTATAGATACAGAGAAAGGTGCGCCCTTTTGGTATCCATTCTATAGATTAGTTCCTTGAATTTTCTTGAATCCAGGGTTTGCTTTGATCAGTTATGAAGTAAGATGAGTTGGATACTTAAACTTAAAATTAGGGAAATAGAGACAGGAAGGGGCAGTAAAAATTGACCTTGAAGATGTTTGAAGGAAATGAGTGGGAGGGGTCCCAGGCCGGAGGAGGTAGTAGCAGGATAGTAGGAGGAAAGTTCTCTGCCTCTTTTAGGCTGTGGGGTGGAGGACCTCAGCTATAATTTAAAGCCAGTGGAGGGAACCTTTATCATTGAACATCAGCACAACAGTGGGTGAGAAGGCATTAGGAAGGAAAAAAAAATCACACAGCAAGGGATGCATATTTACATATTTTAATGAAAACAAATTATCTCTCCTGAAAGTAATTAATTGTGAAATTATTTAATTATGTGGCAGTAGGAAGGAGGAAATAGTGTTTGAGGTTTTTTTTTTTTTCACTAAATTCCAGTTTTAAGTAAACAATTATTTCAGTCTAGAGTCTTTATTAAGTAATTCTTTACTGAAATTTCAAGATGTCAAGGCATTTTTTCCCCACTAGTGCTACACCAAAATGCAGCAATTATGCAATTAGAAAGAAATTGCTCTTGTGGATTTCACTTACTTTTGAGATCAACATTTGGAATGTGGTAGAGAAAGGTGACACAATGGCAGTCCTGGGAAACATGGGCATTGCTCTGAACTGTTTATTCAAGTAAGAACGTTCATTGACTGCCTCGTCAACTTCTCAGCATGCCTGGAGAAAAAATAGACATAGCAATATTGAATCTAATAGTTGGAAGGAAACCTACAAATTATCTAATCCAGTTTCCCACACAATGCAGAAAGTCTTCCCACACAATGCCAAGAGAGGATTGCTACAAATCTTTACTAACAAAACACCTGACTCATAATTTGCCACCTTGTGGGATTTTTGTGGAACTCCATTCATTGTATTTTTCTTACATTTTCGGCAATCAGATAAATTTCTGTGTTTTGCATCATAGGTTATATCCAATGACTTTTATATTTTTAATATTTCAGACATTAACATATGCTGGTTATCTTGCACACCCCTGTCTTTTGTATGCATAGGTGTCTATTCTACATGCATGTGAGCCAGCCTGTACATGCACAGGCAGTAACCAGAACGGGTTTAGGACTAGCAGTTTTGTCTACTGTTCTCTGCCCTATTGCCTTGAAATAGGTTCTTTCATTGGACCAGAAGTTTACTGCTTTAGATAGGTTGGCTCTCCAGTAAGTATTTACCCCTCAATGCTGGGAGGTATGCATCCATCCAAGCTTTTTAAGTGGAAGCTGGAGACCTGAGCCCAGGCTCTCAGGCTTACAGAGAAAGAGTGTCTCTGCAGTGATTAGTCTCACCAGGTCCCAGACATGTCTTCTCTGCTTCACAATTAGCATTTCGAATGTACATGTGTCCAGGGCCTGTGTCTTAAGAACAGAAGATGGTGAGAAGGATACGAATACAGCCATCCCTTGCCCCGACGAGGCAAGATGCTGCCTGATTCCATGTCCAACATTAACATGGCTTCTTCACTTCCCTATTCAGAAAAAGAAAAGGCACTGCCACATAGCTCAAAGCCAATGAAATCACTTTTCCCCGGTCTTTACCACATTTTTATTTCATGTATCATAGGCTAGTTATTAATTAAGATTGATTTCTCATGATACAGAGTACCATCCTCCCACAGCAAACTATCTGAGTAGGCATCTTTCTTTGCTTCGGATGCATGGTACACTGCTTGCTGGCACCTTGCCTTGCTTTGGGCACCTCCCTATAGGATACTTTTTGCTGGATCAATAAAGCTCCTGGATAATGGACAATTCAACCCAATACCTTTCTCTACTTCTTTTTTACTTCTCACACCCCCAAGCGCAAATCATTTCTATTATTCTCAAGAATCTTGCATGCAGCCCAGTTTATCTAACAGCTTTGAAACCTGGGGCCCTGTTTTTGCAAGGGGAATTTTCAAAGTCTAACAATATTCTTCAAAGGGAAATAGCAAAACCATCAGATCCATTTATTGTGTGCTAAACAGTCAGGTCTTATCTTTCACATGCTTCTGAAGCACATTGAAGACTCAACAAAGTACACTGATAAGCAAAGGAACACCACAACAAAAGGACTGAGGTCACTGTCTCACTGATCTAATTGCAGACCTAGTGTCCTCTGTGTTAGTGGCATCTTTTATATGATGAGAGAAATTAGAATACTAACCTCACAAGACTGCCATGGAGATTAAGCAAGTTCAGAGTCTAAGGCTGTCAGGACACAGATCACCACAGAGTTTGCTGAGTTTTAATTAAGTAAACAACAGAATAGAACACTGATGTCAAAATTTACTTTGAGCCATTTTGTCGTGCCTAATCTTGATTATCAACTTGACACAACTTGGAAAACAGAACCTCAACTGAACTTACCCTATTATATATCTCTGTGTTCATTTCTGTTAGTGCCTTTTCTTGACTGTTAATTGGTATAGGTGGGCTCAGCCCCGTGTGCATAATACCATCCCTAGGCAGATGGACCTGAGCAGCATCAGGAAGTTGAACATGAAAATGAGAGCAAGCCAGTAAGCAGAGCTCCAACGTGGTCTCTGCCTTGAGTTCCTGCCTTGGCTTCCTTCAATGACTAACTGTATTTTATAAGATGAAAATAAGGCCTTTTCTCCTCTTGTTGGCTTTGGTCAATGTTTTCTCATAGCAATATAAATCAAACTAGAACACAGTTGTTTTAGATTTTTGTTTTTCAGCTACTTTGTTTAGCACTGTGGATGCTTGTATGAAACGGGTACCATGCAGAACTCCATATAACAAAGCAAGAGTTTTTTCTGCTACTCACAGCAGCTGAAGAAACTTTACATGGTGCATACTTTAGCATGCTAGGAGGAATTTCTTCAGATGCAGAATATTGGAATAAAACTGTTTACGTAGTTTAATAATTTCCTAAAATACCTTCTCATTTACATATTATTTTAAAACATTTTGTGTGTGTCTGTATGTTCTGTATATGTCTATGCATGTATGTCCATATGTATTGTTTAATGTATGTGTTTTCAGCTATATGTTTACTCGTGTATACATATGTATGGAGGCCCGAGGCTGGCACTGGGTGACTCTCCAATCTGTCTCCATTTATTTAACTCAGTGGGTCATCAAAACAAAAAATACAAACATGAAAGCAGGAGGGAGATTTACTGGGAAGAGATGAAAGGGAGTTAGAGTGAGAAGAGTATAAAAAATGGTATAGAACAGTGAATGTAATAAAAATATTTTACATATATGTGTGAAATTGGCAAGGAATGACCTGTTATATAAGTAGAGGTCCCCTTGAATCTTCTGTAAATAGTGAAATTGGTTCATATTTTTCAGTGTTCATATCCATATCACATTTCTTCACAGTTGCAGTTCTTATCCTCAAAGAGATTTTTGATGTTATTGTTTAGTCAAATCTTATTTGTATTTTAGGGAAAAACTTAGTGTGTACTTACAAGTCTCAGTGATAAAGTGAGTACAGCCAACAAGACAGGCACATGCCTTAGTCCCAGGACCAGTGAATGTTAACTGTGATTTAGAAAAAAACAGTTTTTGTAGATGCAGTTAAGTTAAGAATCTTAAGGAGATCATTTGGAATTATCCTGACGAACTTTAAATCTAATGGCAAATGTCCTTAGAAATTGAAGTGCAAAACAAGAGGTCAAGCGATGATAAAAAGCAGGGACAAGAACAACAGAGTAACAAGCTTAGGAATCCCTGAAGATGCCACAATTTGCAAGCATCAAGTGATAGTTTCTCTTCCAGAATCCTCAGAAAATGTGAATGCCACATTCACTTTTCACGCATTAACTTTGGTCACAGTGTCTCCAAAAGTGTGAACATTTGTCAATGTAAGCCACCAAGTTTGTTGCTGGTTCTTACAAGATCTATAGGAAACAAACAGGATCAATATCTAAAATTTAGGGAGAGAAGCAACTAGAAGATTATATTAAATAATCATTTTTTATTTTCTGAAATCTACCTTTCAGTTGGATATTCTATTCACTACAAGAATTGAACATGTTTATAGTGTATTATGTGATGATTTGATTTATGTATAAAGATATTTTAATCGAATAAGGGTAATTATTTTACACATTATCACACATAACTCTGATACCCTTGTGGTAAGGAGTCAAAATCCTCTCTTCTAGCTATTTTAAAATATTTAGTGTTAGAATTGAGAATACGGTTCAACAGGTAAATGTGCTTGAGCACAGGCGCATGACGTGAGGCACTACGAAATGATGGCCAACAGTTTTCTCAGCATCCCTACAGTGAGATGGCATCAAAAATAAAGACAGTACAGAGGCATGTAGATGACTTGCCCGAAAGTTCTTTGTACAACAGAGACCTAGATTCAGTAAGGCGAAAGGGAAGACCCTACTGCAGAACGTTGTCCTCTAACTTCCACAGGTGAGAAATGGCATGTACCCATGCATGGCTGCACTCTCACATACATCTGCACACAATATACATAAACACATTAATTAATTCATTCAATGTGATGTTACATTTTACATGTTAAATGTTTATTGTATCGTTACTTTTTGAGAATTTCATACGTATACACTATATTGATATCATTTATACCTCACGCTTTACTATTTCAGTTCCTTCCTTGCCCCTCTCCACCCCCTGACAACTTTGTGCCATAGTCATTAATCATTACTGTTACACTCAAATATTGACATGTTAATATGTATGTGTAAATTCAATATGCTGAGTCCATTTATTATTGTTCATATATATATACATACATACATACATATATATATATATATATATATATATATATATATATGTGAAGATTTCCACTTGGTATTGGATATTGTGTTAGGCTTCTTCTCCCTGGAGGAAGTTGATTCTCTCTCTGTTAGTCAACATGCCATTGGATTGTTGCAGTGTTTCATCTATTATTCTCTGTCACTCCACCCTATAATAAACACAAGAACGTATCGTCTCTAATTTTGTACCCATCGACCAGTGTTTCTTTGATACTATGTCTGACCTTCTGGGAGCCACTCTTCTTTCTACATACATGAGGATAGCATCATAGGCTCTTCGTATGTGATGTGATGTGATGTGGTGTTGTGCATCTGGATTTTTCATTTAAAATGATTTTTTTTTTGCCTATATTTCCACCACTGACATTTTTTTTATTATTTTATGTCTACACAGCATTCAAGTGTGTGTTTGTGTGTGTGTGTGTGTTATAGAGGCAAAGAGAGAGGGAGAGAGATAAATGAAGGTGGGGAGGGAGGAAGGGAAAGAAAGAGAGAGATAATATGCATATGTCTGTATGAACATGTGCACAGGTTTTACTTGTAAAATCATCAACTCCCTACCTGCTGGGTAGTTGGTGATATTCCATGCTGCCTGTTATAACAGGTTTGTACAGTCATGGAATGTAAGTGTTCTTTGTCCATGTAGAACTCATCCCTTGCCTATATTATCAGGAATAGGACTGTCCTTCTATGTTACACTGTTTTGAAGAGCTGTTATAATTTTCCTTAATTTATATTCTGATCAAGGTTGTTGTCTTGCCAGATCCATAAGAGAATTTTTAAAATTAATTTTTCATGTTTTAGATGATAGTCACTTTAGTTGGGTAAGTTGATATATAATGTGGCTTTAATGTGCATTTCCTTGATGGCTTATGATATTGAGCATTCTGTGTAAACATAGGGCCATTTTCTATCCTCTTTTGAAAAGTGTCTGCTTATTGATGCACCAACCAAGAACCATACATAGAGAGGACTTAGAACACCTGTACAGACGTCTATAGGCATCTCAGTCTCCATGTGGGTCCCAGAGTAAGAGTAAGAGAAGAAAGGGCTACTTCTCTCATGAACTCAGTTGCCTGCCCTTTGAAAACTTCCCTCTGGTGATGCAGCCTTGTCAGGCCACAGAGGAAAAGGATCCAGGCAGGCCTGATGAGACTTGATAAGCTAGGGTCAGGTGGCAGGGGAGAACCACACCCCCTTTCACTGGACTAGAGGCAGTGGATGGGGTGGGTGGAAGAAGGAGGAAGGTTGGGACTCAGGAGGAGATAAGGGAGGGAACTACAATAAAGAGATAAAATGAATAAACTGTGGAAAATAAAAAGAAAAGTATCTGCTTGTATTTTTCTCTCTGTTTCAAAATCAAATTACTTGTTCTTGAGCACTGAGCTTTCTGAGTTATTCACATATTCTGAATATTAAATGCTTCATCACATGTATAAATTGGAAATACATTTCCTAATCCAGGGGCTATTTCTGCATCCTGTTGTTTTCATTCTCATGAAGTTTTTTATAGTTTAATGTAATTTCACTTATCTATTTTTCTTTATTGATGGTGCTTTTGAGGTTTCATACCAAAACAATTCTTGGGAAGACCAGTGTCATGACACATTTCTGCTATGGATTATACAAACAGACATCATTCTGTTCCCTGTGTTTTAATTGTAACCTGTATTGAGGCTTCTCGTTTGTTTGCTTATAAGCTCAAGTTTCTTGTGCAGATGTAGTTTGTCCAGGAATATCTACAGAAGAAACTGTTTTACATTACATATTCCTGACAGCTTTAAGAGATCAATTAGTTGAAAACTGATTTGATATTTTTCAGCTATATTAAATTATAATATAATTTTTCATTTATTACAATTTATTCATTTTACATCCCAGGTGTAGCCCCACCCTCATTCCCTCCCAATCCCTCCCTCCTTCCCTCCCTCATCTCCTCCAGTGCCCCTTCCCCAGTCTGCTGATAGTGGAGGATTTCTTCCCCTTCCATCTTACCTTAGCCTATCAGGTCTCATCAGGACTGACTTTCATAGTCTTCCTCTGTGACCAGGTAAGGGAAGGTGATCAAAGAGCCAGCCACTGAGTTCATGTCAGAGACAGTCTCTGTTCACCTTACTATGGATCCCATTTGGAGACTGAGCTGCCACAAGCTACCTCTGTGCATGAGTTCTAGGTTATCTCCATAAATGGTCCTTGGCTGGAGTATCAGTCTCAGAAAAGACCCTTCCCAGATTTTTTGGTCTGTCATTCTCTTTATGGAGCCCCTGTCCTCTCCAGGTCTTTCTATCCCCCCCTTCTTTCATAAGATTCCCTGCATCTGCCTAAAGTTTGGCTAAGGGTCTCAGCATCTGCTGGGTAGAGTCTTTCAGAGTCCCTTTGTGGTAGGCTCCTGTCTTGTTCCTTGTTTTCACCTTCTTCTGATGTCTATCCCATTTGCCTTTCTGAATGAAGATTGAACATCTTACCCAGGGTCCTTCTTCTTGCTTTGCTTCTTTAGGTGCTGATTTGAGGTTTCTATTCTGTTTCATTGGACTGTGAACTTAATTTGAAGTCACTGCTATGCTGTTTGGGTTAACTATCAATTTTATATGTATTTGGATTTGTGTTATATTCATTTCTTCTATGGTCCCTTCATTGGCTCTCTCTTGTATTTTCTCACAATTGATTCTGTTATGGAGGCTTTTTTCTTTTAAAATGCCATACAAATATTAAGACTGTTTTTTTTTATTTCCATAAAGAACTGTATTATTATTTTGATAAAAGCATTGATTCACGTGCACTTGAGTCTTTATAATCCACTAACATAAAATATCATTCATCTGATGTGTCTTCCTGCAATGTTTTCATTAGTGTTAGATATCAGTGAGAGAACTGCTCATGTAAATGAATAAACATATCTCTAAATCCTTTACTTTGTTGTATTTGGGGTAATAAAATTTTTTGCTTCCTCGTCTAAGATCAGACAGGAAATTTTTATCAAAAAGAAGGAAAGTTTTATCAAAAATAAGGGGAAAATGATGACAGAATTTATTTATAAAGACTCTTAATGATGTTCAGAGCAACTTTTAGGTGTTAAAAAAATTTTGGAAATTCTAGGCATCTGGTGAAATCAGTTTATTTTGAATTATCACCAAAATGCTTTATGTTTGTTGATTTGGTCAATTAGAAATTTTATGAAAAATATCCATGTCTAAACTTCCCTACTCATATTGTGAATGAGTATCCTAATCTTAAGGAAAATAGCCTTTCAATACCATATCTGTAACATCCACACTCCCCACAAAATATTCTACCAGCATATTTCCAAGTGGGCCCTCAGACTCTTAATTGCAACCACAATTGAGGTGATGCTGATTCCTGATAAAAGTTTAAGAAACACTGGTTTTCATCTCCATTAAAGTCCTTTCAGCTTTGGCAGTGTGACTCCAAGGTATGAAGGAAGAGAACAGATCCTTCAGTCAACTATAACTGTAAAACCGAACTAGATATAGACAGCCAATCATAATAGGATTGCCAGCAAATTTCACATAGGCCACAGTATTCTGTGCATTGTTCTTGTAAGCCTATATAATCATGCTCAATCACGTGTGTTCACCTCAGAGGATTATTCAAATGAAAATGTTTAAACATTATGGATGATTCAAAATTCCTCATCACATCATGGGTCCTAGGGCCACTTAAGGTTAAAAATGGGAAGACATAAGAGCTTTAGCAAGCAAACAAAGTTGTGTTCTTTTGTGTTCATGCCACAGGAGCATGCATTTCCCTAAACTGTCTCAGGTGTCTCTTCAATTGTATTTTCTGTGCTAGTTCAAACATTTTTTTTTTCTTTAAGCAGCCACAATGTCAAGGAGCATGAGAGTGGCTGAAATCAATGGATGCCAGTGTTTGTATTGGGAGATTAGTAGTGACCAAATTCCTCTTTAGAAAATTCAAAAATATTTAGGTCAAATAAAAATGTAATAAGAATTTGGGATCTTTCCTAGAACTATTTAACTATATATACACAAGTATGTACATGTAGAAATATTAAGAACAAAGACTTGCTATATATGTAGGCAGACCTTAAACTCACAATATAATCCATTCTGACCTTCAGCTTGTGACTTCCAGACTTCTGGGATTAAATGTTACATATTTTTTGTTAAAAACTTACTTATGTTTATAGGTTAGTATTGTGGATTATGCTGGTTTGGTAAATTAATGTTTATAGGTTCCCTTCACATAACCATGACATTAGGACTAAGTAAATAACTAAGACTCTTATACCATGCATAGTTTCCCTCTTATTGAGCAGGTTTTAACTAGAGAGCTTTACATGTTAGGATATCTAATTATCAGGTCCAATTAGAGAGCTTATGGTAACTTCCAAGGTGTTGTGCCACTACTGCACCCTTAAGGTCACTGTGTTATGGTGGCCATTGATATGGTTCATAGGCATTATACCTGTGTAAGATGGTTGGTTGCTTACCTCCTCTGAATGCATGTATGGTGTCTTCTGGTTCTATGATGTCTAGTCTTCAGTGATGACGTATTAATATCCATTTTAATACTTACCCTCCTAAAATATTTTTTCTATTTGATTCATTTTAATTTTAACTTTTCAATGCAGATTTATTGGACATTTTTGAAAGAGAAGATATCAGGGTAGATATTTTATAATTTATCAATAAATAAACTATTATGTGTTAAACATGTATAGCACAATGTGTATTTGTTCAAGTGGCTCAAGAGGATATAGTTTATCATCTGACAAAAAATAAATAAAAGGAATTTCATCACAGAAAATGCCAGACAGAAGGCACAAAATGGACAGCCATACTGAGACTTCAGTAACCTGAGATAAACATAGCCTTTTGAGTTCCTTGTTTACCAATTCATTTAAAGTATGAATTGAGGAATCCTCTGAAGACTGATACACATGCTTGAACATGAATTTACACATCCATTATCTTATTCTATCTCACAGTTATAATCATATGGTCCTTGTTTCAAGTATCTCTAGACAAATCTCATTGCCTACACTGGGAACTGACTCTTCCTGAGAACTGAGAAATATAGATGATATTAGAAGCCTCCAGACAATGAGACAGCATTGAATTGGTCTCAGAACAGGAATACTAATCAAAAGTAATTTTATCTGTTGTCCATTTCCTTAGACCTGTTGAGAAGATGCTCATCAAAGTTTGTCAGTCATTATGTGACATAGGCAAGTGAAAACAGTGGCCATCCTTAAAAGGACAGAGTTTAAATAGTTCAGACTTTTTATTTAAATGTTCTGAATAGTGCAGTAGGCAAAGCACACAACGGCCCTTCATGACAAGACCATGAGATGTGACTCTATCAGCCAAAGTAAATTTTTGCAGTTATCCAGAGACAGGCCCTTTAGCCCAGCTCCCAGCAGCAAGACAGCATGGCTCATGAGGGTTAGCTCTTTTCAGCATATTCTCAGGCTATTTGTCAAAAATATGCAATAGAAACACCTTCAGCCTTTTCTCGGCTAAATATAAATTTCTTCATTGACTGCATTTACAGTGGTGATTTAGGGCCCTCATAAATAATCACCTGGAGCAAATGGCCCTATGGCTGATGTCTTAATCAACTCCTGAGGTTAGCACTACATATGATGCTTGCTTTGGCTTCCTGCCTCAGCTCAGAAACATCACTCCTAACATCAGCAAAATTTACAGGTGATCTTTTTTTAATAGGTGGGAAACTGTAGTATAATTGAGGCCTTGGACTGTGGGTCAAAAGAGACTGATTTGCTTCCAAAGGTGTCATAAATGAACTCTGTGTCAGCTCTGAAAGGCTCTGCCCTGCAAACTATCAAAGCAGATGCTGAGGCTTATGGCCAACTGTTGGGCAGAGTGCATGGAAAACACTCTTTTTTGGGGGGGAGAGAGGGAATAGTGTTATTGAGAAGTCCCGTATTTGTACCCATATGGATATCCTTTGACACCAAGAATCTAATCCTTTGGTACTATACATTATGGAACAAAATGAATGATAAAGCAATAATATTTGTCCACCTAGGGTTTTTAAGAAAAATAAGTTTATATACAAAGTGTTTGGGGATATTTTTAACTTTACTTTTTTATAAGATATTTGAAATATTTAATTGTTTACTGTGTTTATATGTTTCACTCTTGAGTTTGTGCACCACATGTGTGCAGGAGATTGACAAGGCCAGCAGAGGGTGTCAGATTCCTGGAACTGGTGATCAGAAGATAACTCGCAGAAGTCAATCTCCTCCTTCTACATGTGGGCATTGGGAATCCAATTTAAGTCACCAGGCTTATTAATAGGTGCTATTACTTCTTGACCCATCTCACTGGCTTCAGATTGTCAGTATTTTGGGGATTGTTTCTTGCTGTTTTGTTCTTAAACTCTCAATAATCCCGTGTATTTTTTTTTAATTCAATTTAAAAAAAATAAATTCAGGGGGTTATAGATATCTATCACCATACATGGTTTCTGTATAAATTATTGTGATAGCATCTGTTGTTTCTAAAGAGAAATTTGGTGTTAGGAACCAAAGTCCAAATATACTTAAGGTGAACAGCTCATGTGGACCAGAACACTTTTCTATTTTGTTTAGTGTATAGTCAGCTCCTAAAACAGTGTCTGATGCTTATAAAGGGCTCCACATATTTTGCTGAGTGAAACATATGACTTAGTCATGTTTACAGTGGAAGAAGAAAAAGGCGAGTAGCATATCAAATCATCTATGCTGGATTCATAGACCATCCAGCCCTGGGAATTGGTTCTTGTCAGCTGACTTCCTCTGTGAGAGATGGGCTGCCGTGCACTATCTTTGGCTGCTGGACAATGTCCTGTCAGTTAGTATAGATAGAGGAGAGATTTCTCCATCATCTTGTGTCTGCTTAGCTGAGAATCCTGTGTGGATTAAGCAGCCTATGAAAACCTTAGCATGACAGACAGTTGAATATTACTAATCATGACATTAACACAAAGTAAGACAGAAAGAAAAACAACTTTGGTAAAGTATAAGAAAAGTCCAGCAAGTTAAGTTTTTTTTTTCTTTTCTTTTTTCCCTACATTATCCTA
The DNA here is from genome assembly GCA_010120015.1 of Rhombomys opimus. Classification (NCBI taxonomy): domain Eukaryota; kingdom Metazoa; phylum Chordata; class Mammalia; order Rodentia; family Muridae; genus Rhombomys; species Rhombomys opimus. The sequence goes on along the minus strand of REGO01000154.1, from coordinate 3,694,024 downwards.
TGATAACTCACCCTGAAGATACAGTGACATTGTTGTGAAAAATAAAATGTAAGAAAGTAATATAAGACATGGGAAATCAATCAGAGGGTCAAATTTTGAGAGTTTAACATCTCCTCAAATTGCACAAACATGTAAAAAATACAGGATGGAGCTTGAAGGGGATCTGTGAAAAAGCACTTACCTAGGATAGACAAAGAGTAAGCAACATAAAATTGCCAGAAGTGAAAACAAACAAACAAATAAAGACAAACATGTGGGCATATCCAATATTTTTATTTGGAATTTTAAATTTTGTATGGAATTATTATTTTGCACGGAATAATTATTATAGAATAATGCTGTGCTTTCAATTGATAATAACCAAGGATGCTTTAACTGCCTGTTTCTGTCCTAATCATAGTTTATGACATGCATGTACATCTCAGTCCCTGAATATGTGCCGGTCCTCTCAGTGTCTGCCTTTCCATCACACTTACTTCTGAGATACTAATGTGCTGCTTATGACAGTGGGGCATAATGTAGAGTCTCTGATTCATCCTTGAGCTTGGAAAGTTACTCTCCAGTTTGAATACATTCTGAAGAGAAATTGCTCCCATGTGACATCTAGTTCTTAAGAGTTTAATGGCACTCAGGCCCTAGACCTGGAGGCCAGCTCTGCTTACCACAGTCTCAGCAACACCTACCCCTTAAAACCCGTATCTCATATCAGACACTGATAAAGAGTCATAGAATAAAAGTTCATTAGGATTTAATTCTGGTATCTCTTTGGGATGTTTCTCAACCTCATCTCCATGATCTGGGCTCCCTTATATCCCAGATCAAAGGTGGATGTCAGCATGTCCACAGTTCCTTGAAGTACACTCACCTTGCCGTAGGATATGGAAATAAGAACTGTGGTCATGGTTTAAGATAAGACATGGTAGGCTAGGCACAGATGGAAGGGGAGGATACTCTCCCCTACCAGTGGACTTGGGGAGGGGCATGGGAGGAGATGAAGGAGGGAAAGTGGGATTGGGAGGGAATGAGGGAGGGGAATGCATCTGGGATAAAAGTGAATAAAGTGTAATTTATTAAAAATTAAATAAATTAAAAAAAGATGCCAGAACCATGGCAGTAGGGATAGCACTTTGCCTGGAAAATTTCTGCTGTAGGCAACTGAAATTTATTAAGTGGTTCTGTGCCTTTCTTCAAAATACAACCTTCAAAAGCAAGATGCAAAAGCAGAATAAAATATTGGACATATGAAAGAAGTCACTGAATGCTGGTAATGGTTGTTCAGGAAGCAGGAAGGACACCCTTGCTCAATGCTAACACAGACAGAACATGCATGATTTGTGGAGAACATGACCTAGTTAAGGATAATAAATGGTACATTATTTATTAGCAAGAAAGGTTCTCAAAATGTGCCTTCTTAATTACTCCTTTCGAGACTGGCATTAACATTAGGCTTAATAGAACCTCTCTAAGTTCATGGGAGAGTGATTTCCTTAAATGAAAAATGATAAAGTAAATGTAAACAATTAAGATCCCCTGAGCAAGATAAACCTTTTATAGCTTGGCAACAACTCTGTGAAGGCCAAGGTACATCAGGATGAAGATTACTAACATTTTCACCAAGTACCATCTATGAATGTGATGTGTGCTCAGTAATTACTTCATTATGGAACTGATACATATGATTGATGTTAATAATCAGTAGGTCATGCTAGGCAGATATTGTATCTATAAAGATAAGATCAGATTTTTTTGCCTATAATATTACCATAGAAGATTTTCCATTCCAAAGAATACCTCATTCTTGGAGCTGGTGAAAAGAATGTCCTCACAGAGCTAAGGGAAGTCTGGCTAGATTGGTGTAAGGAATGTGTTCAGCCATAAAGTCAGATTGTCATAAGAAATACGAATTAACTTTAACTTTCACATAGAAAAAGGAAATTTCACTGAGGGAATCCTTATCAACTATTAAATAGTTTTTAAATAAGTATGGCACCAATATTGGGTATTTTTAATCTAAGTATAACTCAAGTACTGAAGGGGACATATTTATGGTCAAATCTTATTCATTATTTATTTTTAATTTCAAATTTAACCTGGCCACTTGTTTTTAGTTTTCCAAATAGTGTTCTACTCCAACTGTGCACATCCTCTCTGACAGGCTATTTCTGTTAAGCTTCCTTCTATGCCCCAACTGGTTTGGAATACTTTCTTTCCTATTTTTGTAATTTATATTTATTTTATTTTACTTTTTATAATTTATTCACCTGATTATAAGCTCCTCCATCTTCTCCTCCTAGTCCTACCCTTCTTTGGTCTTCCCCCTTCCCCTCTCCAACTCTATAAAAAGGGAGAGCTCTTCCCTACAATCTTACTCTAGCCAATCAAGTCTCATCAGGACTATCTGCATCCTCTTCCTCTGTGGTCTGACAAGGACATCCCACCAGGCAGAAGTTATCAAAGAGTTGGTAACAGAGTCATAGACAGCCCCTGCTCTCCTTATTGAGGAAACCACATGGAGACTGAGCTGCCAATGTGCTAAATCTGAGCAGGGGCATAGGTCCTTTCCCTGAATGGTCCTTGGTTGGTTCATTGGGCTCTGCAGGCCCTCTTGGGTCTAGATTTGTTGGCTCCATTGTTCCCCATGTGCATCTCCTGTCTTCTCTGGGTCCCTTTCTTCTCCTACTCTTCCGTAAAACTCCCTACTTTCTGACCAAAGTTTGGCTCTGAGTCTCAGTATCTGTGGAGTCTTCCAGAGGACATCTATGGTAGGCACCTATACTGTTCCCTCTCTTCAAACACTTTCAGTGTCTGTTCTATTTGACCTTCTGAATGAGAATTAAGCATCCTCCCTAGGGTCCTCCTTGTTATTTAACTTTTTAGGTCTGTAGATTTTACTATGATTATCCTGTATTATATGGCTAATATCTGCTCATAAATGAGTATAAATCATGCATGTCTTTCTGGTTCTGAATTATGCCATTCAGGATGACCTTTTATAGTTCCATCCATAGTTGCTCAACTATATTCATAGCATCTTTTTTCATAACAACCTGATTCTGGAAACAACCGAGATGTTCCTCAACCAAGGAATGGTTAAAGAAATTGTGGTACATTTACATAATAGAATACTACTCAGCTATTAAAAAGAGGAAATCATGAAATTTGAAGGCACATGGATGGACTTAGAAAAGATCATCCTGAGTGAAGTGACATAGACCCAGAAGGGCATGTATTTCAAAGACTCACTTACAAGTAGATAGCAGCCATATACTACAGGATAACCATACTAGAATCCACAGACCTAAAGAAGCTAAATAATAATGAGTATCCTAGGGAAAATGCTTAATCCTTATTCAAAAGAGCAAATAGAATAAATTGCAATTTTTATAGTATGAAAGTATGACCAAGCTTCCCACCCATCTGAAACTGCTTTTACCCCATCTCTAGGCTCTTTTTTAAATCTGTTTACCTAAGTTCCTAACCTTTCATTTTGCCAAATGTGCACTAAGGACAACTGGTACAGTTGCTGTGAACTCTAGATGAGATATAATGATGTACCATTGCCCAGCCTTCCTGCTAGGCACAATGTTAAACATATTTCATACAAGTAACATGAAAACAAGGTTTCCTGGTGACCCTTTTACCATGAAGACAGATGAGAGGTAGAATCATGGCTGCAATGGACTCAGTGTTTCCATTCCCTCTGAAAGGAAACTCAATACCAATCTGATGGTGTTTGGAAGTTAGCCCAGGAAACAACTACAAGAATGATGAGAGCTCTCAGGAATGGGATTGCCTTCCTATTTTGAGAGGTTGTTTGATTATCTAGCTTATTTATGATGTATATGAGAGTACAATGCAATGCAAAATGAGACCCAAGAAAGCAGCTGTATTAGGACCCCAACCTCAGGGTTTCAGATTCAAGAATTATAAAGAATATCTCCTTGCTCTTTACAGATGACCCCATCTATAGTTCTTGATAACTTCATCCCAAACTAATGACATGTTAATGTCAGTGCCCACAGTTGCCAAAACACATGTTTTCTTCCATGACTCTCCTTAAGGAAAAGTAAGATTCGACCTTAGAGTCAATTTCTAGAATAGAGGGCAACAGCTGGCTGGTGTTGAAAAGGCAACAAAAGAATCCTTGGTAAATGCAATCAGAGCTGGTGGGGATCATATGGAGACAATAGTGGGAGTCATTACATGTCTTTCCCCGCCTCATGTGTCATTTTCTCCAACACTCTTAGAGTTGTTTAAATCTTTTCATGTGCTTCTCTTGTAAGCATCTACCTCATATTTTGCAGTTTCCTTTATACCTGATTATTCTTTGATACATTCCTAGGATCTTTATGCCTAAATTTCTGCTAATCAACTTTCTAGCACCTTCTTAATCTTCTATATCCATTTGTTTCCAGAGGGATAACAAACTTACTCCGCTCAGAGAGACAGTAAACTTATTTTGGAAACTGCCTGTGAGCTCATATTTTCTTATGCTTCGTGTTCTATGTAAGATTATCTACTTGTCCTTTGGTCAAAAGAGCACAGAAACGTGTCCTGTGGAGAAGAGGTCTGCCCCTGTCTTTTTGGAGCATCCCCTGACTTTTGCTTCTCTGGATATTTCAGAGAGGAAAACCTAGTGCCCATTGGACCAGGTTTTCTTTTACTTTCCCAATAGGGATGGTTTCTATGAGCTGTGGGCTTTACACATGCCCAGCGTGCTGCCAGCAGGGATCAAAGAGAGAGTCAAAAGGGGTAAAAAGAGCAAAAATCCAATTCTGATGTCTTTGCAGCTAGCAGTCATTTAACATTTCATCTCCATGAGTTTCCCAGGGTGCATGCTGGAGCTGCCTGCATTTAAAGGTTGACCCTTCACTACCCATTGTCCTATTTCCCTTTAGAGCATGTAGAGATACACACTATCAGTCAAAGAGACACATGTGGGTGACAGAGAAGAAGGCAATCAACTCTCTACCTGGCCAAATTGTTTTAAGTTATTTGGGACCCAAAATTACCTTTTTGCTGGCCTCACTTGGCTTGCCCCTTCAGCAACTCCAGTTTCCATAATAGCCCAGTGGGGTCGAAATACCACAAAAATCATCCATTTGAATTTACATCCTCTCTATTTTTTTTCTTGAAATATCAAAGAATTCAGTGTGCTCTCAGAAGCTGTGCATATCAAGAGTCTGGGTTCCGTGGTCCTCATTTGAACTTTCTAAGGTTCCTGCAACACAAGCTTCAAGTTCAGTTGGTTTGATGTGATGACTTTGAGTTTGGCGTTTAAGGAGCTATGAAATAAACATCAATACAATGTCGGCTCTTGTTTCATTTGAACTGCTTAGCCCTCCAGGGCAGACTCTGGCAAATCTAGAAATTCAAGTTTCACTGATAACTGAACTTTAAAGGACTTGAGGTTATGGATTAAGGGAGTCTGAGTTGCAAAAACTGCTTCTAACTCAAAGTAAACAACACAAGCTACTCATCAGCCCTGCCTGAGCCATTTCTGGTTTCAAGTCAGCCCCACTGGAAGTCACTCTACTGCCTGTCTCTATTCTTCTGGAATTACAAGTTGTCATGGTTACAGCGGCTTCTGGAAATGAACTTCATAATTGCTGCATATTGCATATAAACAGCTGGATTCTTTCTTTCAATTTCACTCTGAAACAATGAAGGGCCTAGAAAATAGCCTTGCACTTGAATTGTTGACATGTGAAAGACCATTATTCCAGGAGCAAAGCACGGCAACAGAGATAGCCTTGAAGAAATGACAAGTTACACCCAGAGGCTCTTCACACACAGAGGAATGTAAAATATGTATGTGTAGTTTCACATATGCAGAGCTAGGGTGTGTGGAGAGAGAAGCATGTCCTGCGTTTGAAGACTGATCAAACGAATCCTTGTTCTATAGGGTACACAGAAGCAGAAGATTCCCTTCAAAGGGTTTAATGCACAGACAGGGACAGTCTGGACTATAGTCTGGATTCTGTAAGGACTCAACAATTTAGCCTATAATTGTTGATTATTCCAGGACTCAATCAACAGTCTATGCACTAAGCAGTTACTTAGGATAGCTTTCATTCATGTTCTCATAGAGTTTTAGTTCTACATTAATGGTAAAGTCACTTGGAAGTCACAATTAATGGCAAGGGATACCCTGAATACCCACTGATTAAGTCTTTTATAGAATTCTAAGATTCCCACCCCCATTGCACTTCAGAAAATGGCAATGAACCCAATTTTTAGAGTGAATTAACTATAAAGAAGGGTAGATGTGCCCGGGAAAGCAGCAGGGAGGAGATGAGGGAGGGAGGGTGGGAGTGGAAGGGAAAGAGGGAGTGGGATACAGCAGGGATACAAAGTTAACCAACTGTAACTAATATTAAAATAATAATAATAATAATAAATGGAGAAAAAAGAAAAAAAGAAGGGTAGATATGAGTAGCAGCAAAGGTCCTGATCCCCACCAAAAAAAAAAAAAAAAAAAAAAAGTTTTCAAGAATATTTACCATGTAAGGTAGCCTAGCATCTCAGACAGGTGATTAAGGAGAAAGGGTTGCTCGAAGTGAGAGGAGGCTTGAAGAAAGAGCGTGTTTGGGGTTTGAAGGAGACCCAGGCTAACATGGAGATCTCAGGTAGTTGACAGAAGGGAAGAAGTGAGAAAATACTACTTTTCTTCAGGTAGGAAAATCGAATCTCAAGTCAGGAGTGTTTCTTCAGTATTTTCCATGCATCCAGTGTACATGTTTCTCTCTCTGTGAGAAAAGCCTCAAAGTAGTCCTAAGAAAAGTTAAATACTGAATGACAATGATGCTAAAGTGATAATTATGAGACAGAAAACACTAGACCATACTCAGTCTTAACAGAGGTCTATTTCTCTGTCCTGCTTAGACTTTGCTCTGACAGCGTCCTGGTTCTGCATGTAAAACTGCGGAGGTCAACCTCTTTGCTATTCAGAACGGAGCTGTTTCCCTGCTCTCTCTGCACAGGAAGGTTTGATCTTGCACAAGGTGAGCCTGCTGTGAAATATAGCGTGTAATAAGAAGTCTTCGTTCTCCTCCTTGGAACCAGAGTTTGTTTTCAGGCAAGAAATGTTTTCCAGAAGTATTGAGAAGATGATTAAATACAGCTCATGGTGCACTCACTTTAAGACTGAACAATACTTAAAACAAACAAACAAAAACAAACAAAAAGCAGGAGCTGTAATTCAATTGGTAGAAAGCTTGCTTAGCATGCATGAAGCCTGAGGTTCAGTTCTCAATACCACATAGAAAGCAGATGTGGTAGCATGCAGGCTTATAATCTTCAAAACACTTAAAATACTTTAAAGGAACAACAGGTTCCATAAAGGATCCAATACTCCAAAGCTGTTTGTTGACTTTTGATATGCCACTAAATTCTGTAATCCATGGATTTGAAGTTGGATGCAAATTACTAATTCATCAATATAGACTGAGAATCTGTTAGATGTTGAAAATTGTTCTATACTGAGCCAGGAGAAATTATTTTAGAAATTATGTATGTGTGTGTGTGAATGTTTGTGTGTGTGTGTTAGATGTTGATATCACATTTTTTTTTTCCTTTTTTTGAGGCAGTTTCTCACTGAATCTAGAGATCATCAATTTCTTTAAACTGGCTGGTCTGTAGCTCCAAGGATCTTCCTGTGTCAGCCTCTGCTGGGAGTACAGGTGGCATTACTGTAGCTGGTTGGGGAATTTTTTACAAGCAATAAACTTGTTTCCTAATGTCTTTGAATCAGGAACAAAAAGTAAATTAAACTACAACCAGATACATCTTGAAGATGAATGCTTTGCTAACAGTATAAATACTAGCTTCTACCCTGATGGTCTGTGATACCAAGCCTGTGAATTCTCTGAGTTTTTATTTCTATTTTCATAGAAGAAGCTTCTGAAGTTATTGGAAAAAAAATATCTCTTGGAGATATTAAAATGAGCTTTTATTATCTCTATTTTCAAAGCCTGACAAAAGAACAGAAAGATCTGTGGGTATGGAAGGGGACTGAGGTGAAGTGCTTCACAAACATAAGAGCCTGTTCTGAGCAAAGCACCCATATAAAAGTCAGGTCATGACAGTGACACACTTAGCCTGGGGATTGTTGAAAAAAAGAGAAAACAAGAGGTATCCTGATGCTTCTTGGTCATACAGATTAGACAACTCAACAAGTTCCAGGAGGGTGGGAGACACTGTCTAAAGAAACAGCAAACACTTGTCCTTTGATCACCACAGATATGCACATACCTACAAATATATGCATACCACACATACATACACACACACACACACACGCACTTATATAATTTCTAATACAGTTTCTTCTGGTTCAGTAAAGAAAAATAAGAGCTGTCTTTGTCTGAGAAAAGCCAGAAGATCACTGAAGGGTGTGAGCATTGATAGAAAAGAGTGTTATGGGACAGAACTTTTCATGACAGGACTCTCTATTTCCTTGTCTTACGTAATCTTTATCCACTCACCCAGGGCTGTCATTCCTGCCTCTAACCCTCAAGAGCAAATGCAGCCAGAACAGTGACATTTTAATAATAATACTTTGTACTTATACAGCACCTGTCAGCCAATGATCTCGAAGTACTTTCCCTGAGATTAACTCATTAATCCTCACAAGGGTAAGTGACTTTCCCAAGGTCACAGAAGAGTGAATTTCAGGGGCAGATGAGAGCTCTGAGTTCCTCACTCTTATCCAAGCTCCTAAAACTGTCTGCCTGCTTACACTCCAAAAAGCCCTCTTTGACATTGCTAAAACTCACAAATCTGTGGGGAGTTTGATTACAGCTTTGGGTCTTCTGTGCAGACCCTTTAGCTTGCAAGTCAAGTGGTCAGACATCTCTGTTTCAAGCACCCCTATCCATGGCTACGAAGATAAGTGTTCACAGGAGGAGACAGGGAAGGCTGGTATGTCACTATACCAAATAACCACCTTGTAGCTTAGATTTAGATGGTATGGTCACAAGGCTCACTTTTCCAATGAGAAAAACACAAGTGTGTTCTGTACCTGTAACTAGATCTCTTCAGTGAAAGCATTAGGGTAGGGCAGACTGGCAGTTCAGTATTCACAGGGCTACATAGTGCTCTCTAACAGTCAAACAACAGCAACAGGGTTTCAGGATATCATGTAAGGGGTTTGGCCTGCCTTCTGAAGTTTGCAAACTCAGGTAACACATGGAAGGAGTAATTTCTGAAAAGCAGCAAAATGCAAATAATTTTGCTTCTGCACAGGAAATATACCTTCAACCTAGAGAGCACATGTGATATAACATGTCACAGGGCCACCTAGGACCCAGAATCAGATGAGAGTTATCACTGAAATATAGCTATCAGAACTGAGTAACATTAAGTTTGAAAATTCAAGTACAAATAAATTTAAAAGAAAGTCTTTGGGGAGTGCATGTAGGGGAGTGAGAAACACATATTTTAACCCAAGTATGAGATCAGTGCTGTCCCCCACTCTCTGTAATCCTAGAGAGGAATAGAGATAAACGGATTGTTTGGGATACTAAACACTCTACAATAAACCCCCAATGTTTGAGTCTTGGCTAAAAAAATGTTTACTACAAAACCACTTGGATCTATTCATCAGGGAAGGCAATGACTGCTTGGAGGGTAGGAGAATCTTAAGTTTTCCTCAAATCACCAAAAACTGCTCATCAACTAAGACTAGAAAGGACTTTAGACAGGAAAGGTAAAGAGAAGGAAGATGGAGAAGGGGTCAGCCACTCTCAGTCCTGTTACATGTATAGGTTTTGTGTCCATGGAAAATAATTAACAATGTGTAGTAGTTACCAGGGAAGTACTTTGAAGTGGATAAGAGTATTTCAAAGGGAGTTAGAGAGCTGATTTAGTGAGTTAAGGGCACTGGCTACTCATCCAGGGGATCTGGGTTAGATTCTCAAAATGCGCATGACAGCTCAGAATCTTCTGTTTCTCTAGTTTTAAGGGTTCCTATGTCCTCCTTTGGCCTCTGAGGGCATCAGACATACATAAGGGCAAAGTACACAAACTTGTTAAAAAAAATAAAATGAAATAATTTTTAAAAGATTTTAAGTAAAATCAAGGCTATTATCATCAGAAAAGCCCCATGGAGAAAGTAAAGCATAAACTTAGCTGTCATGGATGTGTTGCTTGTATCAAAGAAAGCAAAGGGAAGCATAATAATCAAAGTTGTGTCTTATGCTCTCACCGTTATGGACAACTGCATTGCTCCATTGCACACATTTGCCCTCAACTATAGATAGGATTACCATACTCATCTTAATGCTGATGAAGTGTACTCAGAAATATAATATATAATTAGGTAAAGCAATACAGCAACTGGATATTGGACAGGATATTTAAGGTTGTCTGTTCAACACATTCTACTTTTCGTTGCTGGTATCCTGCATTCTCTTTCCAAATCTTAAATGTTGTTTTAAAGAAAAAAAAGAAAAGTTATTAAGTGCCAAGTCCACAGTGTGGGAATCTTACCAGAGATGTTTTATGGAGGAACCAGAGAAAAATCAGTAGGTTTGATGTGGAAGTTTTAGCTGTGTGGGACTTGGCCATGAAGGATTGATATGTGGATTTACATCCATGGACACAGTGGTTGTCAAACAGCTTTAAAGGATGGGGGAATCTCTAGAAAGCTCTGGAGGACATTGATCTATTTATATTGTAGACTGTTGCTATTGGAGGATGAGAATCGTGAGAGGAGGCCAGGGTATGGGAAGACCTGGACAAACCTGAACCATGGCAAGGAAAGAGTCACAGGAAAATTATTTTTAAATTATATTGAAGAATAATGTATGACCATAAGAAACCATGATCGCCAGGTCAAAGGAATCCTGAGGGTTTGAGGATCAGAGGGGTTTCAAGATGTTTTATTTGATCCTTTTAAAGTGACTCAAACCAACAGAAAATACACTATTATTATTATTATTATTATTATTATTATTATTATTTTCTAGAGAATGTATAAGAACAGGAGCACCCACCTTTTCTTTCATTATCTCCCCAGAGATATAGTCCACATCTGTGATAGGAGATAGCTGACCTTGTGTAATCACAAGCTTTATAGCTCTTATTAAAACATTCTTTCCACTGGTTAACAGTTGACCCACAAGGGAGCTTTAACATCACATTAGATAGTGTTTTGTAATCTAGCTTCTATAAGCTCTTGGGAAGGAAGTATCTGCAAGACTTTGCATGTACCTCAGGGATCTGCTTCTATCTGGGGAGGAGAAATTTACAGCTGAATGGAATATGGGAGGGAAGAGAGAGAGTACTGCCAAAGGTGGAGTAGTCTACAGCTACATAGCTGTGTCACAGGGATGCCACTTTTCAGTTTTCCTCACTATGTGGAGTTTACAGCCTCACTTTGTTTTCATAAACTCCTAATCTACTTACTACAGCTCAGTCCCTCTTAAGAGAAAGTATGGGCATTATCATATTAAAGGGACATGGCGCCTCCCTCCCCTGCTCTTCCTTTTCTAGGTTCTAGCAGTGGAGATTCAAATGAACTAATGGATCCTGGTGCTTCAGTTGTCTCTGTGTGTGACTATGTTAATGTGAATACATGTTTGTGAGTACATGTGTTTGTGTGTGTGTGTGCGTGTGTGTGTGCATTGATGTGAATGCAATTACTCTTTGTGTGTGTCAGAATTCAGATCTCCTTCACAAATTTATACAAAAACTCACCATCACTGCTGTGGCACAGTAGGTGAAAGTGGATAACTGATGACAGTGGATAACTGATGACAGTGGATAACTGATGACAGAGCCCAGCTACAAACCCTGGTGACTCCACTGAGGAGGCAGAGATAATGCTGGTGACACTCAACAGTTGGTGTTAGAGTCATGGCTTATGTAAGCCATGAAGGCATAGCACTGTATTTTCTCACTGGAAGAAGAGGAAAACACCTGTGCTCATTTTCTCATCCAAGATTGGCCAACAGGTGGGGCACTGTATGTCTGAGTTACTGTTTCGACAGCACAGGTTTAGAAACAGTCCCTCCCATCCAAACCTGATCTACCTATGACACAATGCAAAAGCTGAGCAAATTCATGCAGCCTCCAAGCTGGAGAGTGAAAAAAGAAGCTAAGGAAACTGGAAGTCCTGCTTGAGATCACAGGCCACCCACCTTCACTTCATTCCCCTGCTACACAAGCTGCAGCTCTCATGGAGGCCAAGGAGCTGTCACCAAAGTGTACAATTGCCTCATTACCAGAGAGAAGAGCTGTGTACTGGGAATCTTCTCAGCCTCCCTGGGGCACAGAGACCCAGGATAACAGCGTGCTGATGCACCCCCTGCTGGCTTTTATTGTATGCTAATGTAATGGGACCATCAGTCTGAAGGCTGTCTGTGCATTTAAACTGGATTTCTTTTTGTCTAGTTGGAGCAGTCATTTTAAATTCCAGTGTGGGAGAAGGAATATGAGTCTCCACAGGAAGACAAGAACAAACAGAAGGAGGGAGAAGTTGTAAGATAAAAATTCCATGATGGAAAATGTGGAATTCAGAGAGGTTTTTCCTTTAAGAAACTATAACTGAAACTGCAGGGTAATGGGCATGAAAAATACAGAAGGGACCCATGTTGCACACAGCAGGGAAACCCAAGGTCAACCAAGTTCCAGAGAGAAGGAAGCAGAGAAGTATCTCAGAGTCAGTTTCTGTAGGGAAGACTCTTCATCTTCGTTCCCTTATAGAAATGGCATTCTCCTCACAAGGCAGAAGTACCCAAGCTGCCGTGGAAACACTTTTAACAGAGACACTTTTCACGGGGTGGGGATGGGGGCTGTTGAGGGTAAGGAGAAAGATAAGATAAATAACAAAACAAAGAAAGGGAAGGAGAAAATGGAGAAAGGGATGGAAGAGAGAGGTTGACTTAATGATACTGAGCCCTATGTAGTACCAAGTGGAAATTTTATGTTGATTCTTACCTCAAGCTCTTTAGGTACCTCTCAGGCTCTTGAAGAAGTCAAGACACACCCCACTTCTGCTGCATGTCTGGCACAGAGAGCTGATCAGAAAGCATGCTCTGCTGTGTGGTCTTACCAGCCCCTCCGTCTTCTGTTCTAAGGTACTTCAGTGGCCTGCTGACAGCCGGTTTTCCTGTCCCTTAGCAGGTAAGTCAGCCTAGTTTAGAGCATATGGAATCAAACTGACGCAGGTCTCTAAAGTCAGAAAATGCCTCCGTCTGGGTACTTATTGGGAAACCTCTGTCTTCCTTTCAAGGCTCCATCATGCTGCACTATGACATGATTCTCTGTCTCTCCTGATGCCTGCCCACTTAGACATGAAATCATAGTCCCATGAATGGAACTCTTCTAATAAAGCTCATTCAAAAATTTAATCTTTGGCTCAGCTGTTCTCCGGGACCTGCTGCTTGTCTTTTAATTTATAAGAAGGCGAAAACCTGGACTTACACAAAACATTACGTAAACTCAACCAGATAACTGGCTCTTTAGCCTTGCTTCATTCCTTTACCTCTGACTTGCCTGAAGCACTTAGTATCTGAAGGCCACAGATGCGCTTATCTGCTCTCCAACATCAGGGCTGTTCTCAGTAGAACACAATGTGAATCAGGATCCTGGGCACCATTGTCTGCCTTCTGTATGCTTCATCATCTATCATCTATCATCAGGAGAAACATTACATTGTAGAATCTTTCACAACTGAAAAGTGTCCAGTGTCATACAGCCTTTCATGTTGGCACCTGCCTTTCAGGTATACCAGTACCATAGAAGGTAGCAAGGCCACTTGCTTCTAGAAGAGCAAAGCCACTCTACCCGCAAAGCACGCAGGAGAAGCAACATCAGAATTCCTTCATTTCTGATCAGACTTCAAGGTACATTCCTTGTGTGTTCATTGAATTGAGCCATTTGGCTATATTAAAGATTCAAGATTTGTCTTAAGTGTTCACCTGGACCATCCTCCACGGGGCATGATGAGTCAGGATTGCAAGGAGTTAACGAGTTAACTAGGCAGATATGGAATAGCTCTGGGACCTCAGTGGGTACAGTGATATAGGGCAAGTGTCATCCTGTCATCTCTATCTGTACCTTATTTTCTTTTTCTTTAGTAAAAGAGTGCAAAGTAGTTGAAAAGGTACAGATGTCTAGCCTCCATAAGCTGTGCTTAATATCTTAGCTTCCTGACAAAAACTTTAATTCTGGATCCTTTAATTGAGGACACCTGGATCCCTCAAGTGTCTCCAAACTACTTTGTCTTACACAGGATTTTAATCCTAATGCTCAACAAGGTCGAAATGAGTCAGCTTCTGAACTTGGAAGATAAATGTTGCAATGGATGGTAGAGAAACCAGAGAGAGATTGCTGCCCAAGCATGAGACTTCTATCTTGTAGACTTTTTTCTTTCTTCAGAGCAAATAAGGTTTATGGATTGCAATGAAGAGTCCAACACATTAAAATAAGTCTCTTTACAGTATTTTCCCATTTACGCCTTGCACAGGCAGCTTGCTGGATTGGGCCCTGAAAGTCAGACTCACTAGTTTTTCAATTTAGTTTGTTAATAGCCTGCCTTTCATAAAAGCATCAGGCACAATCACCCCAATCCCTAAATCAATAGGATGATGCGGCAATGCCTCAAAGAAATGATATTTTTGAAATAAATATATACCATTCCACCAGGCCTGTTTGACATCAAATTTATATACTCAATAAGAAAGCACAATTAATGGTCCCGAACTGTATTTTCCTTCACCTATTTCACATTTCAAGAGGCACAGGATTGCTTAAGAGAAAAAAAAATCATAAAAGAAAGAAAGAAAAGGAGAAAACAAGCATTCTATTCCTAGAGTGAAGGGATTAAAAGCCACCACGGCCAGGGGACACCTGAGAATCCACACTTTTCGTTTCCAGTGCCCCTTTCTCTCTCTCTCTATCTCTCTCTCTCTCTCATCTCTCATTTTTGCTCTGCTACTTCCTCCTGTAGGAAGAACTGAAGTGTCATAGTTTCTGTGCAGATCCGAAACCCCTTCCACTCTATCTACTCTAATCCTCAACACATTCCATAATGTATTCTGTTTACTGTCTCTTGTTTATCTGATATGGGAGATCTCCCAAAAGGTAGGATTCCTGGTATCTTGTTCAACACTGTATCTCCTTCTGGTAAGTATCCAAACTAAATCTGCTTTCTTATTGTTATTGTTGGTTTACTGTTTATTGCTGGGTTTGTATTATTATTACTGGTATCTTTCTTTCTTTTTTGAATACCAAAAGATAACACTTTAATTTATTTATTTATTACCTTGGTTAAGGTCTTTTATTTAGTTTTATTATTTAGGGTCTTACTACAAACAAACAAAAAGTAAGTCACAAAAGTAACAGCATCATTGTTGGCAAAGCATTCTGAGAGTGGGAGAGAGAATTTTAAAGGCAGTTGGAATATATGCAGCATTATACATAGGAGAAAATAATTGCTGAATCCTAAGACTTCATGGATATTGATTCTAACGATTTTATATCTCATTTCCACATGGTATATACTCACTTATAAGTGGATATTAGACATATAATATAAGATAAATATACTAAAATATATACACGTAAAGAACTTAAGCAAGAAGGAGGACCCTGGGTAAGATGATCTACCCTCATTCAGAAAGGCAAATGGGATGGACATCAGAAGAGGAAGAAAACAGGGAACAGGACAGGAGCCTACCACAGAAGGCCTCTGAAAGATTCTGCACTGCAGGGTATCAACCCAGAGGCTGAGACTCATATCCAAACTTTGGGAAGAGTGTAGAGAATCTTAAGAAAGAAGGGGAAGATAGAAAAAGATGGAGGGGGCTGAAGTTCCACAAGGAGAGCAACAGAACCAAAAAAATCTGGGCACAGGGCCCTTTTCTGAGACTGATATTCCAAACAAGGACCATGCATGGAGATAACCTTGAACCCCTGCACAGATGTAGCCCATGGCAGTTCAGTTTCCAAGTGGGTACCCTAGTAAGGGGAACAAGGATAGTCTCTGACATGAACTCTGTGGCTGGTTCTTTTATCACTTCCCCCTGGGGGAGGAGCAGCCTTACTAGGTTACAGAGGAAGACAATGTAGCCAGTCCTGATGAGACCTGATAAGCTAGGGTTAGATGGAAGTAGAAGGGGACCTTCCTTATCAGTGGATTTGGTGAGGAGCATGAAAGGAGAAGAGGGAGGGAAGGTGGGATTGGGAGGAGATGAGGGAGTGGGCTACAGCTGGGATGCAGATTAAATAAACTGTAAATAATAAAAAATAAATTAATTTAAAAAAACAAAAAAGTGAGACAAAAACTATTGTTGGTTTCTTGATACAGGTTTCCCCTATCTCTCTTAAGCTGGACTTTTACTCATGATCCTTTTCCTCCAGTTTCTTGAGCAGCTACGAAAAGGGGTATGTATTATTGTACATGAACAAAATAATTTCCTGAATGAATGAATGTAATGAATGAATGTATGAATAGATTCATTATTTCATCTCCAAGCTGTGTTGATCATGGAGCTGTGTGGTTATATTTATAAAATAAAATCACAAAGCCTGAAGAGATTGCATAGTGAATAGGAGCATTTGCTGTTATGGCAGAGGAATCTGGTTCAATTTCCACTACCCACCAGGTGGCTCACAACTATTTGTAACTACAGTTTGGTGCACTTTGATAGATATGGTGCACTTTTCTGATTCCAGTACAAACCAGGCACACAAATAATCCACAGACTCAGATGTGAGCAAAGAACATATAATATAAAATAAAATAAACATGACAATAAAATAAAATGAAAAAAATACGGAGAATATGTAACTTCCATTTGTATAGAGATTGAAGGAGACCCAGACACAGAAACAAAGGGAAATAGAACAATAGAAAGGAAAGAGAGAGTGGGTGAGAAAGAAAACAAAAAGACAGATGAGGGAAAATGAAGAGAGAGGAGAGAATGGTGGAAAAAGAGAGTTAAAGGGAGCAGAAAAAGGAAGCAAAGACAGAGTCAGAGAGGGAAGTAATGAGAGAAAAAAAGGTAAAGACAGGAGAGCTGCCAAAAGAATGATAGTGGAGAGGTTGAACATGGTAACTGGATAGAGTTGCCTAGGTTATCCTTTCCTCAGTATGCCTCCTTGCTATAGTAATTTCCATCTTGACTTTCACAGGTCTTCTATATTTCTACTAATTATTGTTTGCATCCATCAACAATTATCTTGTTTATATGGACAGTGTAGAAAAGAGTTTTATGAACTGTTGTTCTGTGTTGTTGCTATAAATACTTCCATGTATTCCACAATTTCCATTAAAGACAGACTCCTGTTTCAGTTACCCTTGGTTACCAAGCTTTGATCCCAACATGAAGATTGACTGTGAGAACCACAGGGGATGCTAGAGCTTAGTGTGATGCACTTCAGAAAGACTTGGCACAGTGCTTGGCACATCAGCTCTTCCACTAGGGAATCATTCTCCTAGCCAGTGTCAAAAGCACATCTCACTGTGAAAACCTACATAGCTGTGTAGTGTTATGCTGAGTTTTCATGGCATTCAAATTGATCTAACATACCTACCACTATCTCACAGGTGTAAAGAAATTCCATATTCTTGAGGTTCATCCAGAGACCAAAATAGTAAAATTGAACCCTTCATTAGTGGTTCTAATTGAGCTTTAATACACATTTGTGGCAAACCAGGTGATTCCTCTGATCACTGTCTAAGGACAGCTGAATTCCGGGCATCTTCATCACTATCAGGTAAGTGTATATATATATATAATTTATATGTACATACATATAAACGTACTTACCTGATAGTGATGAAGCTGAGGCTTTGATGAAGGTAGAGTATAAACATATCCATGAATGCTGTGTAGTAAACCAGCTACATTTCCTAGCCTATCTTCTCATAGGTCTGAGTCTTCTGAATACTCCAGCTTTTGATAGCATCTCTGATCTTATGTGCTACTATGTCAAGTGTGATTTCTGGGCCACTGACCTGAGTGTAAAATGGGTGAAGTAGGACACAGAGGGAGGGTACAATTATTGAGAGTTTATTTCTGAGGAAGAGGCTTGGATAATAATTATGTTTTGAAATATTCTACTCAGCATACTCACCTGTGCATCATTACACTTAAAATTCGCAGTTGGAGTAAACACTTCAATTTTGGGCGGAGCTTGAAAGCATGAGATTTGTCAGTCTTGCATGCTAACTGAAAGAAAAGCAAGTCTTCAGATGAATTTGATGTGAAGGGCCGGTGCTCCTTGATGTCTATCTACAGGAAAGGAAGATGGTTAAGAGGTCAGCTCGCAATCTGACCTCATAGTCTTCTGAATGACTCATATCAGTAGGCTCAGTCACCAGAAAGCAGATCAGAATCTACAACATAAAATATGCATCAATGGTGCTTTTCATCTTGAGGGAATTTAAAGATATAAATTCAAAATGTACCTTACTATATCAAGCAGATGTTGGTGTCCAGGTTGCTTTGTGGAAAAGATGTCATGACCTCTGAATCAAATAGGGCTAAGTTTTAAGCTGAACTGCCACCACTTTCCCTGTGGACACATATTGCAGATTTGGTCCAGATCTTAACTCAAGGTCAGCAGTTACAATGTGCTGGCTGTTACAGCTTTCTCACCCAGCCTTGCTTCATTAATCCACATTTGGGCAAAAAGGAATCTTGCATGTGAGCAAAATCTCTCATCATCATTCACAAGTTGCATTAATTTTATTGCTTAGATGCTAAGATTCATTACATACACACACACACACACACACACACACACCACCACATCACAACATAACACACCTGGCACAAAGAATAAGGAGGCCATCTCATACCTCCAGATGCTAGGATTAGGCTCTATTAGTCTGTTCTGGTGTCTCTATGGACCCTAGGATCTGTGCATGCCTGCACCAGGAGAGAGAGGTGAATCAAACTGTTCAGATTCAGATTACACAAGTTTATATTTCAGGGAACTGCTGCTCTTGACACCAAGACTAAGATCTCACGAAAGTTACTCAGCTATGTCACCATCTGGGCTTTCTTCATGGTCCTCACTATTCAATAATTGCCACCAACATCTGTGTCTTCATTATACTCTGCAAATATCTTCCACAGACACAATCTTATATCCAACACAGAATAATCACCTTTCTCCCAAATCATTCCAATGCTTAATTTTGTCAGCTTTAAAGGATATAAAGTATCCTAAGAGCTAAGCTTTTGGGTATGCCTAAGGAATTATTTAAGTTAGCCTAATTGACATGATTTCACCCACCTCAACTGTGAGGGGTACTATCCTATGGTCTGGGGTCCTGGACTGAATAGGAGCAGCGATTTTGCTAAACATGAGCATTCATTACTTTCAGCCTTCTGATAGTGGTGAACATGGCCATCTGCTTCAGTCTGCACCACTGTGCCTTTCTTGCATGATAGAAAGCAGCCTCAAACTGTTAGAAAAAAAAAAACAATCTTGTTTACAGCAAGAGGAGCTGATAGTGTCTAAAAGGCAGAAGGGCCCTCAGTATATTTTCATTTTGATATAGGATAACCATACTAAAATATACAGACCTAAATAAGTTGAACAACAAGGTGGACCCTAGGGAGGCTGCTTAGATCTCATTCAGACTGGCAAAAAGGATAGACTCCAGAAGCTGTGGAAGAGAGGGAATAGGAACAAAGCCTACCACAGAGGTCCTTTGAAAGGCTCCACCCAACAAGGTATCGAAGCAAATTCTCAGACTCACAGCCAAACTTTGGGCAGAAAGAAGGAAGCCTTATGGAAGAGTCAGGAGATAGAAGGACCCGGAGGGGACAGGAGCTCTATAAATAGAACAACAAAGCCAAAAAATCTGGACCTATGGGTCCCTGCAGAGACTGATGCACTAACCAAGTATCATACATGGAGAGGACCTAGACCCCTTACTCAGATGTAACTGATAGGCAGCTCAGTCTCCATGTGGGTTCCCAACTAAGAGGAGCAGGGACTGCCCCTGTTATGAACTGAGTTGCCTGCCTTCATACATGTCTTTCAAAGTAGAAAATGCTAAGAGAAAAAAAAATCATTAAGTTGTTTCTAATGTCTAATACTCAATGGTAAATGAAATTGCCAATGTTATTTTTCTTCACTATGAAAAGAAGAGACAGCACACACCCAAGACAAGCTGTAGAGACTATGGCTGTCCTCATTTCACTTCCACGGGACTTGAGATCAGGTACAATATATGCCTCTGGAATCCCTGCTTCAGAAAGTCTGTGTGCACTTTCTTATAGACTGATGTGTACTTTGATGTGGCCTGTGATTTTTTTCCTCTCTCCCTCCATTTTCTTCCCTTTCTTCTTCCTACTATCCATTCATCTGTCTGTCTTTCCCTTTGTATATGGTGTGTTTATGTGTATGTCTGTGTCTGTATTAGCAGATATGCCCACCTGTTTGTTATCATGTGGAAGCCAGAATTCAACCCAAAGTAACTTTCCCTTTCACTCTCTCTTTTTTTTTCTCTTTGGATACAGTGTCTCACTGAACCTAGAATATTCTCTGTTGGCTAGAGTGGTTAGCCACCCCTGGAATACCTGTCTCCTCACCAGTAGCAAGAACATTTTTACATGCCTGGTTTTTATATAGTGCAATGATCTAATCTCAGTTATTAATACTTCAAACTGAGTCACCTCTCTAATTATATTCTTTAAGTTGGTTTGATGATCAAGAGAAAAAATAGTTATTGGAGCCTCCGATTTCCTACTTAAAAATAGAATTAATATACCATACTTCATTGGTGATCATGATGAGTAATGAAATAAACTTCACTGTACATAATAATAAAATATTCATAGTTCATAATCATAATGTATTCATTAAAATTAAGGTCTTCCTGTATGAGTCCAACTGTACTTACAAAGGCCTAAGATACTACAACCTCAACAGGCAGCCCCTACTACCACCTGTTACATTCCCAAGTGCTTTCAAGATAGCCTTAGCTTTGGCTTAGGCTGGGATTTCACAGAGTAAATCCAGTATTATGAACCAAATCTATGATATGTTTGATATATGTGATACAACGCATGAGACTAAATCATACACCCATAACCTCGTCTCTTCCTGTGGTGGTAAAGTAGAGAAATTATAAGCATGCCTGAGCATATTAATGAAGGATGGTGTCACGCAACCTAAGATTCAGTGTGCATACACTTTCTCTTTCTATCCACTGATTTGACTTCTCAAGATCTTCCATGTTTGGGCTGCTTTAATCTGTTATAGCATTCGCATTCCTCCATGAATTCTAGAAAATAGATGGTAAAAGAGCATAGGATTAGAATTATTTCTATCCTCATGAGGTAAAACCCACACAACAGTTGCTGAAGCTGTATTCTGGAAAAGTTTTGTCTCCTAAGCTGTCACGTTACTGGGATTAATCTCCATTTATTGAGGTGATTAAATATATTGACATTTTGATCTGATTATCCTGACAAATTTCTTCTAATTAAAACAACAAAATAGCAACAAAATAAAATTCAAGTTGGTTTGTTTGCATCTGAGACAATTGCATAATGTGTCCAACATCAGCTTCTTACCCAGAGTGCTAGTTCCATGAATCCGATGGAGGCTGCGGCCATTCTCTGTTTGTGGTCATGCCTGGGACTTGTGCATGTCTATTATTTTATGAGAGCATCAAAAGCTGTTTCCATTCTTAAGCTCCTTTTATGGCCTACAAGACTACCAAGAGATGAGTATGTAGTGACCAGGGGACTGGAGCATCCTTTCCTCTTTGCAATGTGCTTCAGGTAGGTAGGCAGATCTAGGGATCCTTAATCCACATCTTATAGAGATGAGATGTGTGTGTGTATTTTATATTAACAACACTTTCAACAGGCCCTAAAGAGACTGAGATGAAATTTGTGGCCACATGCTTTTTGCATCAGTTCATTCATTCATTCCTCACAGTTGTTGACTTGCTTCCTCTCATATGATAGCCCCAATCTCATACACATTGTTCATACTTAGAATACATGGCAGTCAGAAGAGAAGAGAATATTGAGTACCTGGAGATGGAATTACAGGTATCTGTGAGCTGTCAGACATGAATGTTGGAAACAAAACTCCATTCCTCTTCTAAAACAACTAGCAATGCTGGGGACTAAAGTCAAATTCTGTTCATGAACAGCAGTTACTCTTAGCTGCTGATCCATCCCTCCAGCCCTCTACCTACCATAATTATAAATTATTGTTTTTATATTCCTCTCTTTATGCCTTGATTGAAGTATCTGGTTGACTTTATAATAAATCCAACCTTCAAATTGTAAATTTCACGTATTATCAATTATGTATACCTTTTTATAAGTGAAACATTCACATTTAGACATTATTTTGAAAGTACATTTAGAAGTTCAGTGTATAAAGTTAAAAGAATGAGAATGTAAATTCTGGATAGAGTTAAAAAAAAAACACCCCCACCAAAAAAAAAAGGAATGAACAGCTGGCTCCAGAGGATACAATACCGTCTCAAATTTGGGAAGGGTTTTCACTCTGTGGCACTTTCTCCATGAACTACAATTGCTGTCACAAAATATTTTGATAGGTGCTCACTCCTGCTTGAATCTTGGTAATAAATATTTGTCCAGACCCTAACACTGATGTCCAAAGTTTACAATGCACATATTGCATAAATATATGTTGATAAATAAACTTGGTAGCTGGTGTTTGAAATGCATGTAAACCCTCTTTTTTTAAGCAAGATTTGAATTTTATAGACTGTAAAATATGGATATTGCTCTATTTATCTTGATGTACCTCTGTAAGAAGGTGGCTGCTGTGATTGGAAAGCCATACCATATAACTGAAATAAGGCACTTTATTTGGGGTTTAGGATATCCCCTGACCAATATGTATAACCATAACTATCTTGAAAAATTAGTTGTCCATTGCATAAATATTTTCAAGAGGCCTGCCTGAAATCCTAAAGTGCTTTATAAACACTGTGAAAGAGTAGGGACTGGTTATTCCTCTGAACAAAAGACTCAGCTTGGCTGTTGGAAGAAAGGAATTTTTTGGTAATGAGAAAAATGGGAGCCTAGGATAGTATGATGAACAGTGTTACATAAACAAGGAACCCATTAGGAAATTCACGCCTATTTTCAGAGTATTTTTTATTGTAAAAGTTCTTTTCAAAAGCAATATAGAGAGGAAGGCAATGCAGCCAGTCTTGATAGACTAGGGTCAGGTAGAAGGGGAGGAGGATCTCCCCTATCAGTGGACTAGGGGAGGAACATAGGGGGAGAAGAGGAAAAAGGGAGGGTGGGACTGTGAGGAGATGAGAGAGGGTGCTACAGCTGGGGTACACAGTGAATAAATTGCAATAAATAGTATAAATAGTAAATAAATTTTAAAAATAGTATGACTGTGTATAACTTTTCAGACATACTTCCTGTCATTTACTCTTCTCTTCTTTGTTATTTATCTCTCTCCCACATACAAATTAGAGCTGCTGTTCTGCTGTTTTTTTTTTTTTTCTATTTCCGTAATGAAATTTACTTATAAGGGTTTTCTCTTCAAGGGCCAAAGCTCTAACAATACCCAACATTATGCATAGGAAAGCCCTCTTTTGAATTGGTGGCATTTTTCCAAGAGATTTCCCAAACACTATAATCTATTGCTGTTTTATTGATAGCCTCCCAGAAGTGAAAACTATGTCCCTATGGCTGAAGATCCCATGCACTTCAGATACAAGATTCAAGGTTTCTGAGCTAGAGGTGACATGAGAACTACAGGCTATGGGGACTGTCTTTCATGGTACTAGAAGGTTCCAAGCTAACATTTAAAGGAGGAAAGTAACCAAAAGCCCTCCCCAGGGATGATGCCTATAAACTACAATGAGCAGCATGGAACGGAAACCCTAAGAATGCAGTAGTGGCACACAAACCTTGGCGTTAACAAATTATCTCTCTAATTGGATGTAAAACCTACTCAACACCAGTAAACAAGCCAGGGCTAGTGATGCCATAGATCTTTGAGAAGAATTACAACCATCTTACTAAACCAGAAAAAAATCACAAACAATATTTTAAATATTTGTCTTTACACGCAGGGTTAATTGTAGCCCTGACCCCTTATCAAGGAAACTTCTCTTTTCAACAGACAGAGACTATTATAGGAAATCACAACCAAACAAAATGTAGAGTTGTGGAGTCCAGTTCTAATGAACGCATCTACAATCTATCTTAGGATACTCAGGGCACATTAAGAGGAGGGGTCAGAAAGACTGTAAAGAGCAGTGAGTTTGCTGTGAGATTATCTCTTCTAGTCTTTTATAAGTTGTCCCCATAACATTCTACCACAGGACTGCCTAAACATGTGCTAAACAAAGACAACAATAGATATGCTAATATGGAGAGGAGATAGCTGAGAGGTCTCAACTTTACATAAAGAACCACTGGCAACTAAGGGCATAAAAAGTCTCAAGGGAAGAGTACACCAATTGGCTGTCCCATAAAAAATGGTCAGCCCTGAACGTATACGTTCAAGTAACATTATGAACACTGAACAGGGAGTATTTATGTATTTAAGAATATTTGCGCATGTAAGTATATGCACATAAGAACCATTAATTTAAAAATATTCCATATATTTGAAAGAGAGCAAGCAGGACTACTTAAGAAGGTTTGGAGATATGATAGAGAAGTGGGGAAAATAACGTAATTTTAGTGTAATTTTAGTGTAATTTTAGTAAAGCAAATAATTAAAAGCATTTTGTAAATACCTTGGAGTAGTCGGGCCTTTGTTTTACATACTTCTTTTATTTATCCATTTTTTCAATCCCCCCAAAAAAGAAAATCATTGATGAGGCTTGGGAAACAGATCATTGACTAAAAGTCATTGTTGTAAAAGCCCAAGGACCTGAATACAGATCTCATCACTGACCTAAAATAACTGGATATGGCATTTGCCCTCTAGACACCAACACTATAGGCAGGTGCCAGATAGAGACAGGAGAATTGCTAGTGTTTACAGGCTAGAAGTTCTTGGGAATGTAGATCAGATA
Organism: Rhombomys opimus; assembly: GCA_010120015.1. NCBI lineage: Eukaryota > Metazoa > Chordata > Mammalia > Rodentia > Muridae > Rhombomys > Rhombomys opimus. The sequence goes on along the minus strand of REGO01000154.1, from coordinate 3,669,012 downwards.
TTTGGATGTCCCTGCACTGGGTTCAATGAGAAACATTATCTCAGAAGAATAAGGCAGAGGGATAGAGTAGGATAACAAACAACCTCCTCATGTCTCTGTAAGTATGCACACATGCACACCACGTTTATCCAGACACAAAACACACCACAGTCACACACTTACCCACATGTGATAAGGGGTATTCATTTCAATTACAGTTTTAATATAAGATGTTCCTACATGTTTGTGTGATAAGGCATGATCCCAGCTTATAGCACTATTTGGATAGATGTTCTTAACTTTAGGAAATGGGACCTACCTAGTGAAAATTGTTCAGGGGATGTGTGTGGCCCTGAAGCGCATATCATATCATAACAGCAGTTTATCTCTCATCTACTCATTTGTCCAAAGAGAATAGCATTGTGCCACTTTGGCCTATACCGTGATGTCCCAAAAGATAGAGTGGAGTCAGACACATGCCCGTTGACTGAGATCTCTTTAACCATAAACCAGAGAAATTGTTCTTGAAAGTTCTGTTTTTTTTCTTGAATTGCTATTCATGCGGGAGGAAGCTCTGCTTCTCAGACATAGTACCTCTCACACTAAATGTTGGGAATCATCTATATGATAGACATGCTATGTTAAATTACTACATTTCAAATCCATCGAAATGGGTCACTGAGTGGTTGCTAGAAGTGCCTGGTATTTGCTGACTTTGCTTTCTCCCTACAGTCTTGGCTAGCTCTGAGGCAACCAGACAGAGCACAGTCGTCCTTGGGAAGACAGATTAGATATCCGGATATCTCTGCTCAGAAAATTCTGAACACTTTCAGCAAATTAATGTAAATATGCAGTTATCAAAAAAAAAAAAAAAGTCAGACTTTGTGTGAAGAAGAAGAGCTCTTCCTAGCAAGCTGATAGCTTGCACATTTTCTCTGTAGTGCTACCATGTTCAGCCTCCCATGTGGAACTCTGCTCCTTATCTCCTACTTGCACTATGTCATGGATAGAAATGGTTTCCAATGTGTTTGTTCTCTTCCTGGCCCAGTCTGACTAGACTGAGAGTGTTTATCTGCTTATACCAGGATGACTGTACAAGTCTCTTAAATGTCTCCCCTAAAGGCTCCCTTTAGACTTCCCTCTCTGTCCCTGCTAGCCACCTCCAGATAGCACAAGTTTTGTAATTACTTTGCTTTGACTTGGCTGCCCCTTTTCTCAGTGACCCAGATTCAATTCCCTACATTCAGCCATCGATCATATATTTATGATGCCAAGATTCCATTGTGCTGAATGGTGCAAGATCCCTGCTGTGTGTTATAATCTCTGCCTCTAATGGATGAGAAAGACAGTCACAGTACACCTGCAATGTGGCAAGGGCCATTTCAGTAGTGTCTACAAAGTTCAAAATGTATCTAGAGAAAATTTCCTTGATGGCAAGGTTGAGAAAGGCAGAAAGAATCTAAGAAGTTCATTGGTTGAAGCAGTATAGACAGGACAATATGGTTAAGAGAAGACATTTGTTAAGGGTTAAAAATAGGAAAGCTCACTATGTTGAGAGAATATCTTATGTCTGTATGGAAACTTATCTATCAATAATTAATCTGATAGACTATAGCTAGGCAGGAAATAGGAGATGGGACATCCTCCAGGCAGAAAGGATTCTGGGACAGAATCAGGAGTGGTCAATTTTCTCAGCAAGATGTGAGAAGGACAAATTCATCCTACCTGGGCACAGGTAACCAACCATGTAGCAAAATTTAGATTAGTATAATGGGTTATTTTAAGTAATGCGCTACTCAGAGAAAAGCCCAGCTATTTGCCTAGCCTAAACATATAACATGTTTATTTTGAAAATTATGGCAATGTAAGTTTTGTATGTAATATAGAATAAAGTTAAAGAGTAAGTCAAGATAAGTCCTCAGATGGTGTGGGACACCAGGTCAACATGTTTGAATTATGCAGAACAGGCCTTGGAAAAATGCCAGTGTACTTTGAAATTCATATGCCATATTATTAGATGAATACTTTTTTTTTGTTTCCACAGATATGATATCATGAGAGAAAGTTGGGCTAAGAGTCAGGAAAGATGCAGTTTCAAATTTCTGATTGCCCCCTTGCTTTTCTCTGGATTACCAAGATTACTATGAACAAAAGGATCACTTTGCATTTGTGCTACATGAACTATGTCAAGCTTTAAAGAAAGTATGGTGGGGAGATGGGAAAGTGGGAAGAAAAATTGAGCATGGGATTTCTATAACTATGACATATCACAGAGTTGTGTTCAGCAGAATTGGGAAGTATGAAAAAATTTGTCTTTAGCCTTTTTGATTTAATATACCTCAGAGCTCATAGCCATCCTCATACCAGATTAAGAAATATTTCTAGTAGTCAAGACCCTACGGAAGATGCTCAATCCTCATTCAGAAGTGAAAACGGAAGCAGGAGAGGACAGAGAACAGGACAGAAGCCTACCACAGAAGGCCTCTGAAAGACTTTACTGATCAAGGTATTGAAGGAGAGGATGAAAATTATAGCCAAACCTTGGGTTGAATGCATGGAATTTAATGAAAGAATAGGGAGATAAAAAGACCTGGAGGGGGCAGGACATTCAAAAGGAGACCAAGAGAGTTAAAAAAAAAAAAAAAAACCCTGAGGGCTCTGAAGAGAATGATACCCCAACCAAGGACCATGCATGGGGAGAACCTAAAACCCCAGCTCAGATATAGCCCATAAACTCAGTCTCCAAGAGGGTTCCCTAGTAAGGGGAACAAGGGCTGTCTCTGGCATGAACTCAGTGGCAGGGTCTTTCATCACCTCCCCCTGGCGGGTGCAGCCTTGCCAGGTCACAGAGGAAGACAATGTAACCAATCCTGATGAGACCTGATAAGCTAGGAGCAGATAGAAGGGGAGGAGGACCTTCTCTATCAGTGAACTAGGGGAGCGGCATAGGAGGAGAAGAGGGAAGGAGGGTAGAATTGGGAGGCGATAATGGAGGGGGGCACAGCCAGGATACACATTGAATAAATTTTAATAAATGATAATAATAAAAAGTCAAAAAATACTTCTAGAAAGATGGTTATTCCTCTAATGTTTGAAGAGATAGCCTGGCTTATAAACCACCCAGCAGATTCTACTTCAATGAAATCTCATCTCTGCTACAGAGAAATAGCTGTGACTAAATGCATGCTAAAGAAGACATGGTTATCCATATGCCAGAAGGGATTTCCTTAATTAGATAGAAATCCAAACAGTTCATAGTTAAACATGTACTAGTTGGATGGCAGTCCATTTGGAAGACGGGAGGCTATTCAAAGAACCACAGTGTTTTGTGAGGCGTGTCCCTCAGTTTTCTGCCACCCATTTGTGAGCCTCAGAGGAACCCAGACACCCTCCTTGGAGCTTAGTCTTCTGGCCTTTGCACCTGTTTTTACTCCACTTGCTATGTGTTCTCAGGCTCACAGCCAGAGGTGCATCATGTAAATTGTGCGAATCAAATTCTGCATGTAGCTCCAATCTCTTCAGACTTTGGAGGATGTCTTAGTTTACTGGAGTGTTAAGAGCCGTCACTTGGCTGTGTCCAGTGAACAGCAAAGACTGACTATATCCAGAACACAGCATCTCCCAACTATGTCCAGAGCAAGGCATTACCCAGCCATGTCCAAAGTACAGCACCACCTAGCAGTGCCCAGTGCACAGCATCAGCTGGCTGTGCCTCTTTTGCAACACAAGCTGGTGTGTCTGGTGTACAGCATTACCTGGCAGTCTTCACTATGCAGCACCAACTGGCTGTGTCCAGTGCACAAGACCACTTTGCTGTACCCATTGTACAATATAACCTGGATGTGTTCAGTGCAGTGGTTACCTATCCTCATTCTCCTGCACTTAGAATTACTTACTTGATTTTCAGTTTGAATTCTCTAATTATATGTCTACTATTTGCAGCTTAAACAAGTAAAACATTACTGGTGGAAGTTATCACATATTTACTACGAGGAGGTATATGTCATTACCTGAGCATCTGCAATTTGGGCAGAGGTACCCATATTCAAATTCAGTATTTTATGTCCTGTATTGATGTTAAATATGCTTTGGATGCATTAATCTGTAGTCATAAAGAGAAGTACTTGTGTGATAATTGAATGATGTGTCCATTTATCAGATTAACTGTAGTAGGTTTTCCCCAAGACACTGTGAAATTTATTTTGCAGTAGATGTTGTTTAACTCAGAGACCCACAGCTGGTTGGTGCAAAAAGAATAAGAGACTGTGGGCTGTCATCCTTAAATGTGACATCTGTATCACACCTCTATCCCACAAGACAAACATTTTCTCAAAATAGGGTGCAGAAAAATTGTAAACTGTAGCACCCAGATTCCATCCTGCATGCAGAGAGGTGTTTTGGTGAGGAGATATAGGGGATGAAAAAATGAAAATATCATGATGCTACAAACAGGATAAAAATCGATTTATCTTTCATATTTTACATGGCAGAGAAAAAAAGTATACTAATGAAAAAAAAAACTATAGTTTCCAATAACAGAAACTTAATTCATCTTCCCTAAGACAAAAGTTTATAATAAATTTAGTGCTTCACCAGGGGTCTTTTCTGAGACTGATTTTCCAACCAAGGACCATGCATGTCTATAATCTAGAACTCCTGCTCAGATGTAACCCATGGCAGCTTAGCATACAAGAGGATTTTCCTAGTAAAGGGAACAAGGGACTGTCTCTGACATGAACTCAGTGGCTAGCTCTTTGACCTCCTCACCCCACCCCGAGGGAAGAGCAGCCTTACCAGGCCTCAGAGGAGCATATTGCAGCCAGTCCTGATGAGACCCATTAAACTAGGGTCAGATGGAAGGGGAGGAGGACCTCCCCTATCAGTGGACTTAGAGAGGGGCAGAGAGGAGATGAGGGAGGGAGGGTGGGATTGGGAGCGAATGAGGGAGGGGGATACAGCTGGGATACAAAGTAAATAAACTGTAATTAATATAAAAATTTAAATTAAAAAAATAGTGCTTCACACAGTGGAAGGCAATGGATGTGTGTGGATCTAGACTCATCTGGCTGGCAATTCCCATACTTTTAAGAGATCCTTTCTCCTTCCAATGCTTGCATAGCTTCTTTCCATATAATGGACATGGTCAGTTTTAGTGCATCAAGCTCCCATTTTCCATTTGAGATACATCATTACGCAAATGTGCCTTTTGTTGCTCTCACGAATTTTATTGAATGTGGTAACTTATAGTAACAGAAATGTCTTATTTGTGGAGGTCAGTTCCAATGGATCCTAGAAGACTCATATTGATGTACTGGCAAAACCACACTCTTTCTGTGGAATATGATGTGTGTGTCGGGGGGAGACCTTCTCTTGCTTTCATTCTTCTTCCCAAGGGGGCTTGGATCAATAGGCTTATAACCTACCCCACCCATCTTCAAAGTAATTGCATCATTTTGACCACAATTTCATTTTCTTTACTTTGTTTATTTATTAAGAAATCCTGTGAGTTGAATATGCTATTTTTACAATCCAGGGTGAGACTTCCATTTTAATATTTGTCTCAGAAGTCTTTTTATAAATTTTATTTTTAAGGGTTGGGAATCTTATACAATTAATGTATTTTAATAAAATAAAACCTCATTCTCTTCCTCTCACTTCTTCTGTTTTTGTTCCCTCTGTTTTGTTTAAATTCCCCTTGAGCCCACTTAGCATTTATAGGGACATAACTGTGGGACCATCTGCTGGAGCATGCTATAGTCACTAGGTAGTGGCAATCTTGAAGGATCCCTCCTCAAGCCACCATCAATTGCCAATAGCTCATCAGCTACATGTAGAACTTGGGGAACCTCATCCCCAACATCCGTGGGGTGAATTTGTCTGGCTTGATCCTGTGCATGTCCTGTGAATATACCCCCAACCAGTGTTCATGTGTACAAAGTTCTTGTCGTGTCTGAGAAACACCATTTAATTGCCGACTTCCACTACCTTAAGCTCTTACACTCTTTCTGTTCCATATTATGTGAACTCCCTTGAATCTTGACAGGGAGAGGTGTAATACAAATGTCCATTTATGGATGGACTCCACAGTCTTTAATTCCCCTATGCACTGACCAGCTGTGGGTCTCTGTATTAATCGCCATCTTCTACACAATGAAGTTCACGGGTCCTAAGAGGAGTCTACCACGCTTATTCTGTTAAATGGACAGAGTGTTATACTGAGACATAAGCTCTTACCTTTACAACCATAGATTAATGCACTTCTGAACCATGTTAATATTGTGAACTGAAAATCAACAGCAAAATCCATGCTATCACACATGGTGCTACTCTCATTTGTATGTACAGTATGTTCTTAAACACCAAATTTATGAGTGCTTAGTTCTCAGTGCAACAGTGGTCCACAGCCAGGAAACCAGTCTCCAATGGAATGAAATCTTTAAAATCAAGAGTCAAAATAATTTTTCTTTCTTTATTTTATTTTTCCTCTCTTAGGTATTTGTCACAGTAATACAGCACTATGGAAAACACAAGGAAATAATTCCCACATTTTATTTATCATGGGAAGTTTGTTCCTGGTTCCATAATTCCATCAGCTAGGCTCTGTACCTGGGATAGCGAGTACCTTGGGTCACATAAAGCCAACCCCAAATGAAAGAGCGGGAATAAACTGTTTGCTTAATTCACACTAGAGGGAGCAAGTGTGTGTGTGTGTGTGTGTGTGTGTGTGTGTGTGTGTGTGTAGAATGGAGTTGTTCTTACCAGAGCAGGGCAGGGGCTGTTGCAATAAAGGAAGTAAGGCACCCACATATATTGCTGAGGAGACAAATGGAAATGGGTATATTTGCCTAGTACTCCATTCCTGTAAAAAAGACATCATACATTAAGGATAGATCATCATGGAATCCTCTTTAAAATGGAAAATGGATGTGGCTTAACACCAATTTTAATAACACAGTAGTTTAAATAAGTTTTACAGGTATTTTCATTAAATATTTTCTGAACATTTTCCCACAAATGTATTGATACAATGGAAATGTGGAGAGGCACAATCAAAAGTTTCTCTTTTATTTCATTTTTCTTTCCTTTTTATTGAAAATAGATTCTTTTTTCACATATTTTCTTTGCCCTGCCCCTCCCAGTCCCTCCCCATCCCCTCCCTCGAATCTACTCCCTTTTGCATTTTATTAGAAGAGAACAGGATTCTGATAGATAATGATAAAATGTAACAAAATAAAGTATATGACTAAAGAAACCCTATCACATCAATGTTTGAAAAGACATCAGAAGAAAAAGAGCCCCAAGATAAGGCCACAGACCCACTTATTCACACACTGAGGAATCCCATAAAAACACTAAACTTCAAAATCATCATATATACATGCCTCTTAATCCACTCCATTATGTAAAGATTATATATGTACATAAAAACATATATATATATATGTGCCTGGTATTCTGCTGTCTTTGCTGAACTGTGATGGAAGAACTTTGATAAAGACATCCCATTTAAGGCTGAATCTCTCTTTCCTCTCTCTATCTCTCTGTATCTCTGTAACTCAAAGCGTTTGTGGCTGGCTTTCTGCTTACATTTCCCTTTTGGTAGCATACAGAGAACCTTTCTATACTAAAGACATAGGGGTGAAGGCTCTAGGTAGGCACCATCTCAACTTACTTGTCTTCAGTGAGTTGGGTAGGTATTGTCTTCATCAATTGGGCCTGCTGCCAGGTTGAGAAGAGCAACACATTAGCCTTGTAACAGTCTGAGTTGTTTGGAGATTCAAATGAGAGCATGTTGGCCAAACACTCAATTAGATGTATCTCAATCTGTGTACTAGAAACTTCATTTGGTAACAAGATTGCCAGCTGGGATTCTGTTTCTACCATTATTTGGTAATTTTATTTAAATTTATATATGTGTGTATTTTAGGAAGTTTCTACCGTATTAAATCTTCATACTACCACTCAAATGTCCTTTGATGTAAACTATTCCCTTCCTCAACTTTTTCTCCTCTCCCCCTCTGTACTTGATCTTCCCATTCTAGCACCTTCTATTCATCCATAATTATCTATTCTATTTCCTTTTCCTAAGGAGATATCTCTGTCTCCTTTAGTATCTTACTCTTTGTCTTCCCTTTGCTTTTTTTTTTGTATTATAGCTTTATTATAATCACTTAACACCTAATATACAATGATAAGTGAATATGTGTCATAATTTTCTTTCTGGATATGGGGTACTTCACTTAAGATGATTCTCCAAATCCCATCCATTTGTATTAAATTTTCATGATATCAATTTTAATGGCTGGATAATGCTTCATTGTTTAAATGTACCACATTATCTTTATCCTTTCTTCTGTTGGGGAATATATAGGGTTTTCCATCCATTTCTGGCAATCAAGAACAGGGCATCCATGAACATGGTTAGGTAAATATCTGTCTTTGTAGTGAGATAAAGCACCCTTTAGATATATGTCTAAAAGTGATATACCTGAATCTTGAAGTAGATGTATTCCCATCCTTCTGAGAAAGTATCACTGTTATTTCCATGAAGTATCTCTATGAATATGCACTACCACCAGTCATATATGAGTGTCCACCTTACTGTACATCTTCACCAACATGAGCTGTCACTTATTTTATTGATCTTAGCCATTCTGATGAGTATAGATAAAATATCAAAGTAGCTATGATTTGTTTTTGCTCATGGCTATGGATACTGAACATTTAAGTGTTTATCAGCCATTTGAGCATTCTCTATTGAGAATTCTGTTTAGATCTGCAACCCATTTAATTGGAATTTTTTTTTTATATCTCAAACTTTAAGTTCCGTATCTATTTCAGACATGAACTCTGTATCAGATGTTGAGTTGGTAAAAATCTTTTTCCATTCTATAGGCTGGTGGTTTGTCCAAATGATTTTGTCATTTGCCATGAAGAATGTTTTCAGTTTCATGAGGTCCCATTTGTTAATTGTTGATCTTATGGCCTGTACTAATGGTGTTCTGTTCAGGAAGTCTTCTCCTGTGCCAATGAGTTCATAGCTATTCCCCTCTTTCTCTTTAATCAAGTTCAATATATCTGTTTTTTTTGTTGTTGTTGAGGTATTCGTTAACTCAAAAAAAAATCTTAGTTTTTCTTCTGACATTGAAAGAGACAATATGTTACTCTGGAAGAGAAAGTGAGAGGGCTTGAAAGTTATAGAAGGTGTTAGTTACTTCTCTGATGATAAAAAAAAAAAACTTGAGAAAAAGCAAGTTCTGGACTTGACAAGGTGTATCATGGTGGAGAAGGCATTACAGAAAGCACATGAGACTAGCCTGGCAACCATGAAGAAGACTGACTATATTTGATCCACCTACAGGAACCACAGAGAAAGAATAGAAAGTAGGGCTAGACTATAAAACCCCATAGTCTATGCCCTGACATATACTTCCTTCACTTATATTCTACATCTTAAAGGTTCTATAAGTTTTCCACACTTCTGCAGATTCAATGTTCAAATGTGAATCTTTGAGAGAAAATTTACATTCATAACACAACACAAGGAGAGTTGAAGATTTTAGGACCTTGTCTCTTCCCTTGTCGCCTGACTCTGTTTTTGTTATGGTTCTTACTACATCAACATTATATGCAGTTTGACATGTAGACCAATCTTCCAAAGGGGAAGAGATATTTTTCCTATTTATCTACTCAGTTGTCCCTCCTTCTTCTGTACCTTTTCTCTTGAAAAATATTCACAGCTTGTTCCCTAGAAATTTCTGTCTCTTTCACTTGTTGAAAGTTGACATGATCTATGTCCCTGACCCCAGCAGAAAGCCAATCACTTATGGGCAGATGTATTCCTCCAAGGTCAGTAGCTCTTTATATATGAGCATTAATTTATAATCAAACACTGATGAATCATGCTATTTTACTGAAAAGCACAGTCCTTAAGTCAACTACCTAATCTAAAGCAAGAAATTAAACTCTAAACCAACATAAACACATTACAAGTCATTAGTGTAATTAAAAAGGAATGTATAATTAAAACATTTGTGTATTTTAGCTCAAATTCATCTGCAGTTGGAAATTTTAATGAACTGTTCATCAAAGAAGTCTCCGGAGTCTGGGATAAGTTTAGCATAACAAGAAACTGAATGTTTTCTTTCCTAGACTTCAGGAGCTCTGTTCCCTCTGGTTTCTAAAAAGCAAGCTGTCATTGGTTCCACCAAACTAATAAGGATCCTAACTGGTTATGATTGCTTCCATGTTTTAGACTGATGTTATCTTTTTATCCCTTAAGAATCATGTTTTTCATAATTACTTCTCTTTTGTCCTTTCCTTAAGACAAATGATTTTGTAATTAGTGATGAAGGTAGGAGTCGTCACTTGAAGACATCTGTCAAGTTGTCAGAAGTATGCCTCCCTGTAGCTATATTTAAACTTCCTGTTTAATAGCCTCTTGCTTTATTTCCCAAGAACATCTCTGAGGAATCATGCCTAGGATCCCCTAATGATCAGCTTCTATAATACAGAGCAATTAGATTGTAAGAAATATTGCTCCCCAGTACCTCCTTTATATTCACAATGTTCACCCCTTTCTCCTGAAATTCCCTTCATCCAACATCCCACCCACAAGGTGGAGTGAGCTCTGAGGGTTCTGATTTCAGATTCTAACCCATGAGATAGCTGAGTATGTCAACAATTAGGCTGACATTTCCCCCAAACTTCAGCATTCAGTTTTAACAATGTTCTCTGCCTACAAATGAGTGGCAAGCTATTGTGAAGAATAGAATGAGTTCCCCTGGGGAGAGCCAACCAGCACCAGCTCTGTGCTGTTCCCACATAACCTGCAGAGAGATGATGTACATGCGAACACGCTTGCTGTTCTGTGTCATCTGCCTTTAGGAGAAGCCTCCTGGTGACTCATAAAGCCCTACCCCTCCTAGCAGAACCCAGAATGACAAGAATGTGCTGTGGCATGCTGAGGAATACCGACAGTCCATCTCATGTGTTCAAGATAACCACTGATCTACAATTCAGATGCTATTCTGTCCATAACAAAGATTTTGGATCATACAGATTTGTCACTCTGCTGTCATCGCTCATTCTTTATTCCCTTTCAGTCTGTTTAAACAGTGATTCTAAAAAGAATGTCTTAGGGATCCCAGAAAGTTTGCTGATTTCCTAGGACTTACAGACAAGGATCAGAGAGACACAGGGAGAGCAAATCTTAGCTCGACACTGAACACTCCAAAAACAGAACTGTGGGCATATTGACTACTTCCTGAAGAGATGTCTGCATATGCTTCCAGCTTCCCCTCCTTCAGAATACCCAAACAATGTGCCTGTGTTCCAAGAGCCTTTTAAGAGTTGGAAATATGTCAACATTAGGATAAAATAAGAATATTATTACATACTTTTCCTCACAAACGTGCTTGCATTGAAGGACAGACATTGCAAAATACAAAAACCCTAACACACACACACACACACACACACACACACACACCTGTTTTGAGACACTATTTAAGAAGTCAGAGTGCTCTGTGAGCAACAGTAGAGATTTGATGGGCCTAGCAAACTAGTCCTGGGTCTCTCTCATCAAATCCTGTTTTGGCTACTTAGGCACATGAGCACTGTACAGGACAGGGACAAAAATTAAACAGGAATGTGGGAGGAACAGTGGGGACAGAAATGAACACTCCTGCTTACTGCTGTGGTTACTTTATCTATCCCTTCACAGAGCTTGTGACTCATAGTTATATTTAGGATGAAATAAAATACTAGGTCTATCTAAGTTGCCCTTATCTTTTTTCTCTTTCAATGCCACTTCTGTTTGTGGTAACTGGCATGCTCCTGTAACTGTTTTCACTCCAACTTCATCTCATTTTTAGACTAGTCTTCATACAAGTGTCAGAATGATCACTGTGAACCTCTAGATGTCTCCCTGAACCACCTTCCAGCTGTCAGGAAGATTTCATTGATGTCTATGGGTTATTCCATGTCTTTGTTTCATCTGATTTTAAATCTTCAATCACTTATAACAATCTTTCGTTAATAAACAGGCTGAGTTTTTAGCATTTCTCCCACCTACTATTGCCCCACCAACTCCAGCCTGATTCCTGTTGGACAAGCTTATTGAAATGTTTCAGAGAAATAAATACTAAGAAGGTATACAATGTTGTCACAAACCTTGGAAGTGCCTGGCTTTCTTTGGTCTGTTAGCCTGGTAATGTCCTCCAAATGAGAGTACTGCTCTGTGTTAGCTTTTTTCCCCCTCCCTGTTAATTTCTAATAGCTCTGTGAAAGACTCCAGCAACTACTTTTATCATTTTTACATCTGAGAAAGGTGACTCTTCTCTCCTTTCTCTCCACAGTACTGTTTTTCACTTTTATGCATTTACTTGTTTAAAATATTGTATCAGATGCCTTGGGATTGGAAGTATTTGACTGAAATAATAAAGCTACCATTTGAAGCTCCTACTGAAGATGGTATACTATACCCACTCACCATATTTATCCCTAGTTTTGTCCTATCCAGTAGGGACAAAATGGGATAACACCATGAAAACAAACAGCTGTGTCTCTATTCCACTAGCAAATGTCCATGTTTGACATTGGCTTGAGTCATTCACAACCATTTCTATGAATTATAAACATATAGAAGCAGAGCTTGATTGCAGAAAACTAATATTTCTCACTCTGTAGAAATACAATACTTGCAGGTACAATAATAAGTGAATAAATGTAATAATAAATCATAAAACATAAATGGCAAAAATAGCACATTTAGAAAAGAATGAGGGAAGCCAAGATAATTTGAGACTATAAACAGAAAAAAGATCTCCATGAAGGAATCCCTAATGTGTCATGTCACACACCATGTAAACTGAAGTGTTTTTTAAATAGTATATAATATGTAAATAGTGTAGCTTACTAGTTCCACACCTTGAGTTATAGTTATTTGAGAATTGAGAAGATATTAAATATGTATTTTAAAAATTTACACATTTAAGGGATAAGAGATGACATAAAATTTGAGAGGACAATCTAATAATAGAAGAGTGAGCTTCACCTGAAAGACAGTGGCCATTGGGAGAAAGATATTTCCTATTTGTTATCCAAAAATATTCCAGGAATAATGCCTGTCAGTAACATATGTGTGACAGAATCTCTGAATCACAGGGAGAAACTGTCAGCCTCTGTGGTAACCTATCTGGACTTATCAAGGCCTAGAGGTATAGTTATCTATGACATTTTGCCACCATATAGCCATCATGGACTGAGAGCAAGCATTTATCTGAAGAAAGCAAAGGAACTGATTTGATTAACATTCTGAAGATTGAGAATTTTAAATCTAAATTGAGTTTAATTATAGAATAAGGAGCTTATCCATCTTGCATATTTCAGTTGTAGATTGAAATTTAAAGCAACTTCATAACCCTTCCTTCAAAGTGTTAGTGGCCACGCTATCATGGAAGCTAGATGGTCAGAGTTATCATAGGTCACTATCACCTGTCTCCATTACCCTCATCATCATCTTCTCCATTTCAGAAAAAGATAACATATTCAAGTAGCTATCTAATAGTACCACTGTTTTATGTCAAAACAGAAAGAGCTTCTAACACAAGGGTGTGAATACAGTTTTCTTAGTTTCCAAGAAGAACATCTTTTACTGCAACCAGCACTGACTCACAGAAGTCTCTCTTGGTTGTCTTTCTAGTTAGATGTGGCCACCATAAGACATTCTTTTAGATACTGAGCTGCCATAGGCAGTATCCAATTGGGTTCCCTAGTAAGGGGAACAGGGACTATCTCTGATATGAACTCCATGGTTTGACCTCCCCTGCCCCCCATGGGAGGAACAGGCTTGCTAGGCCACAGAAGAGGACATTGCAGCCAGTCCTGATGAGACCTGATAAGCTAGGGTCAGATGGAAGGGAAGGAGGACCTCCCCTATCAGTGGACTTAGGGAGGGGCAGGGAACAGATGAGGGAGGAAGGGTGGGATTAGGAGGGAATGAAGGAGGGGGCTACAGTTGGGATACAAAGTAAATACACTGTAATTAATATAAAAATAAAAATTAAACAGAAAACATATTTTCACACACACACACACACACACACAC